>JAPDVR010000002.1:36139028-36264028 GCA_026230005.1 Gila orcuttii
ATTGTCGAGCACCTTAGCAACCAAAATCCAAAGAGGGATATCTTCCATTCTGAATGTCACAGAGGCATGGGAGTTGATTTATATCATTTATACTTACAAGCAGCCTTTGGAGTTTCATGATTGGCAGCTGCCAAGCCACTCCCTAGCAACCAAACAGAGTACCCTAGCAACCATTTTGCAAGACCTATATCTCTATATCAAAAGATCGTATAGAGATGGGGGTTGGTTTATACATTCACATTGACTTTGGAGCTGCATGATTGGCAGCTGCCAAGCCACTCCCTAGCAACCAAACAGAGTACCCTAGCAACCGTTTTGCAAGACCTATATCTCTGCATCAAAACATCGTATAGAGATGGGGGTTGGTTTATATCATTCACACTGACAATCAGCCTTTGGAGTTTTATGATTGGCAGCTGCCAAGCCACTCCCTAGCAACCAAAGAGAGTACCCTAGCAACCATTTTGCAAGACCTATATCTTTGCATCAGAACATTGTATAGAGATGGAGGTTGGCTCTTTTGACTCATGCTAGCAAACAGGACTTCCAACATGCTACACATGCTAGCTGTGAATAGCTACATGCTAATGGCGATTAGGTAAGTGCTAAATCATGCCAAGAAATGTTTAGAATACCCTATCAACTGCCTAGAAACGCCCTAGCAACCACCCAGAATTCCCTAGCAACCACCCAGAACACCCTAGCAACCGCCTAGCAACCACCCAGAACACCCTAGCAACCACCTAGCAACACCCTAGCAACCATCCAGAATACCTTAGCAACCGCCTAGCAACAACCCAGAACACCCTAGCAACCGCCTAGCAACTACCAAGAACACCTTAGCAACCACCTAGCAACCACCCAGAACACCCTAGCAACCACCAAGCAACACCCTAGCAACCATCCAGAATACCTTAGCAACCAGCTAGCAACACCCTAGCAACCACCCAGAATACCCTAGCAACCACCTAGCAAGCGCCTATCAACCACCCAGAACACCCTAGCAACCACCTAGCAACCACCCAGAACACCCTAGCAACTGCCTATCAACAACCTAGCAACCATCCAGAATACCATAGCAACCACCCAGAACAGCCTAGCAATCGCCTATCAACAACCTAGCAACCATCCAGAATACCTTAGCAACCACCTAGCAACACCATTGCAACCACCCAGAATACCCTAGCAACCGCCTAGCAACGCCCTAGCAACCAATCTTTCTTTCTTTCTTTCTTTCTCTTTCTACCTCTTTCTTTCTCTCTAACTAATCCATCTTTCTTTCTTTCTAACTAATCCTTCTTTATCTTTCTTTCTTTCTTTCTTTCTTTCTTTCTTTCTTCTACCTAATCTTTCTTACTTTCTCTTTCTACCTAATCTTTCTTTCTACCTAATCTATCTTTCTTTCTTTCTTTCTTTCTTTCTCTTTCTACCTAATCTGTCTTTCTACCTAATCTATCTTTCTTTCTTTCTACCTAATCTATCTTTCTTTCTTTCTAACTAATCTTTCTTTCTTTCTTTCTTTTTTCTACCTAATCTTTCTTTCTTTCTTCCTAATCTTTCTTTCTACCTAATCTATCTATCTTTCTTTCTTTCTTTCTTTCTTTCTTTCTTTCTACCTAATCTTTCTTTCTACCTAATCTATCTTTCTTTCTTTCTTTCTATCTCTCTTTCTCTCTACCTAATCTTTCTTTCTTTATAATCTTTATTTCTTTTTTTCTAACTATTCTATCTTTCTTTCTTTCTTTCTTTCTAACTAATCTATCTATTTTTCTAACGAATCTATCTTTTTTCTTTCTAACTAATCTATCTATCTTTTTTTCTTTCTAACTAATCTATCTTTCTTTCTCTCTAACTAATCCATCTTTCTTTCTAACTAATCCATCTTTCTTTCTTTCTAACTAATCCTTCTTTATTTTTCTTTCTTTCTTTCTTGCATTTCAGTTAAGCATTTCAAGCATTCACATGCATGTTCCGCAGGAAATGCAATTTTTCTAGTTAGTGTGAATGCTTCAAGCATTCACACTATTGAAATCCAAATCTTTATTATTATTCCGTATTCTTCCGTGGTCGCTTTCAACTCCTCTCTACTTTGTGCTACAAAAACCATTCAAGTATCAAAATGTTCAGCTTTTCAATGACTTGTGTGCTATTATTTTTCTTTTTTATACCTTTTATAATTTTTAAACTATTAAGCTTTTTCTGCATTTTTTTTAACATTTAAGTGCGGATGAGAGAGACTGTTCAGAGCTAGAGCACGTGATGTCATCTGCTAGAGTGAGCCAGCTTGAAAATTAATCGTAAAAAATAATTTTTAAATCGCTGGCCTGGCCACAATTTTAACTCTTCGGGCATGTAATTATACTTGAAACGTAGGTATTTTTGTTGTGGTTCCTCACGTGTGTTTAGTAAATCCCTCGGACTTATAATTTTTTCTCTGTGTCCTTCCAAAGGACAAGAGTGACAGACAATCCTCCATTGGCAGCAATTATAAATTCAGGTCAAACTTTAGTGATCAGAGCATTACGGACCAGTTTTTCAACTCGCCAAAGTGGTCCCTTTTTTCAACTCTATCCACACAAAAAATACATCACATCGTTCACAAAGGCCTTGTCTCGCTCATGGTCAGGTCATTTCGCCGATACAACCTATAGTTTTGTTTCTAGGGAGGTTTGTTTGAGGCCAAGTATCAGCGATTTTGGCCTCTGTCTAAATAGGAAAGCTGATTGCACAGGTGATGTTGATTAGACAAGATCAAAGGGAGACACACATAATTGCTCCTGTGTTCTGATTGGTGGACAGTCACTGAGCTCTTTTCTGAAGGAACTTTAATTACTACAGGTTTTTGTTGCATTTATGCTTCTGCTTCTCCTGTTCTCCCTCCCTCTTCCCTCCTCTTCTCCTCCTTCCATCCTCTACTCCTCCTGTCCTCCTCTTCTCCCCTCCTTTCCTAATCTCTTCTTCTCCTTTCTACTCCTCCTTTTATCCTCTTCTATCTATCTGCCTGTCTAACTATTTGACTTTCTGTGTCCAAATTATTTATCTATCTATCTATCTATCTATCTATCTATCTATCTATCTATCTATCTATCTATCTATCTATCTATCTATCTATCTATCTATCTATCTATCTATCTATCTATCTATCTATCTATCTATCTATCTATCTATCCCTCTGTCTTTCTCTACCTTTCTTTTTTTTGTTCTCCTTTACTTCTCTATTTACCCCTTTATTTATTTACCTCTGTCTACTTCTCTACCTCTCTAATTAAACTCTTTAGTTTTCTACAATTTTTTTTATTATCTTTTTTTGCATTTCAGCTTATTAATGCATTTGAATTAAGCTTTTTTTGCATTTTTGCTCTGTTTTGCAGTTGTTTGTGCATCTCAGCTTGTTTAGCAATATTTTGCAGTTGTTTGTGCATTTCATTTAAGCATTTCAAGCATTCACATTTTTTATAATAAGTTATTATTCTTATTCCACACAAAAGTTTGGCGCGTAACTCCTCCCGCAAAGTTTGCCATAGACCCCTGAGTGAGGCGTCAAACCGTGCGGATTATTCGGGAATGGTGTGCTATGACTTTTATAAGCGATCGGGGGTACGATGTTCACCCCAGGGGCAAAAAATTGGGCAAAAAATCCCATAGACTTAACATTGCGCCGAACTTTGACGTATCATAGCTCAGAGCGAGAATTTCGCAGAGACGTGTGATTTACCACATTTGAAGAGGCTGACAGGCTCTGTAAGAACATACCTCACAATGGGGTAAAAGTTGCACCCTTGGGGGGCAGGAGCTGCCCAAAGTTGCCCCATTGACTTACTATGGTGTAGGACGGCCCATGAAACACACATGCTTTTCCTACTATGGTAAATTGCATAGGGATTTTGTATTGAACATAGCTCTAGATCACAGTGTCATAGAGACAAGGGGGCAAGCTCATTTTACTCAGACGACCAATCAGTCTCTCAGGATCATTGTGAAGCTATTAAGCCACGCCCTAGCAACCATTTAGAGCACCTTAGCAACAAGTTCCATAGACTTCCATTGAAAGAGATCAAAAGGATATCTCCGGATAGCACTGTCATAGAAACACGAGGGTGGTCTCGTTTCACTCGGGGCAGCAAACAGCCAATCATGAATAACCTCAACACTTCCTAGCCCCTCCCTAGCAACCATTGTCGAGCACCTTAGCAACCAAAATCCAAAGAGGGATATCGTCCATTCTAAATGTCACAGAGGCATGGGAGTTGGTTTATATCAATCATACTGACAAGCAACCTTTGGACTTTGATGACTGGCAGCTGCCAAGCCACTCCCTAGCAACCATTTAGAGCACCTTAGCAACAAGTTACATAGACTTCCATTGAAAGAGGTCAAAAGAATATCTCCGAATAGAAGCGTCATAGAAACACAAGGGTGGCCTCGTTTGACTCGGGGCAGCAAACAGCCAATCATGAATCACCTCAACACTTCCTAGCCCCTCCCTAGCAACCATTGTTGAGCACCATAGCAACTAAAATCTATAGAGGGATATCTTCCATTCTGAATGTCACAGAGGCATGGGAGTTGGTTTATATCATTCATACTGACAAGCGACCTTTGGACTTTAATGACTGGCAGCTGCCAACCCACTCCCTAGCAACCAAACAGAGTACCCTAACAACCATTTTGCAAGACCTATATCTCTGCATCAGAACATCATAATGACATGGGGTTAACACAAGTTTGATTCGGGCCAGCAAACAGCCAATCATGAATCATGTCAACACTTCTTAGCCCCTCCCTAGAAACCATTGTCAAGCACCTTAGCAACCAAAATCCAAATAGGGATATCTTCCATTCTAAATGTCACAGAGGCATGGGAGTTGGTTTATATCATTCACACTGACAATCAGTCTTTGGAGTTTCATGATTGGCAGCTGCCAAGCCACTCCCTAGCAACCAAACAGAGTACCTCAGGAACCATTTTGCAAGTCCTATATCTCTGCATCAGAACATCGTATAGAGATGGAGGTTGGTTCTTTTGACTCATGCTAGCAAACAGGACTTCCAACATGCTACACATGCTAGCTGTGAATAGCTACATGCTAATAGCAATTAGGTAAGTGCTAAATCATACCAAAAAAATGCTGAGGACTCCAATAGTAAACATCTGTGACAACTGCCAACCACCTAGTAACACCATAACAACCACCCAGAATACCCTAGCAACCGCCTAGCAACACCATAGCAACCACCCAGAATACCCTAGCAACTGCCTAGCAACCACCCAGAACACCCTAGCAACCACCCAGAATACCCTAGCAACCGCCTAGCAACGCCCTAGCAACCACCCAGAATACCCTAGCAACCGCCTAGCAACGCCCTAGCAACCACCCAGAATACCCTAGCAACCGCCTAGCAACGCCCTAGCAACCACCCAGAACACCCTAGCAACGCCCTAGCAACTACCCAAAATACCCTAGCAACCTACCAGAACACCCTAGCAACCACCCAGAATACCCTAGCAACCACCCAAAACACCCTAGCAACCACTCAGAACACCTTAGCAACGCCCTAGCAACCATCTGAACAACATGAATAAGCCATATCTCAGCACCAGAACATAGTACAGACGTGTTTGTTGGCTCGTATGCAATAATGTACCACACCCTAGCAACCGAGTGGCGAGTTTTGCCACTGCAAGCACCACTTCACATTTTCTTCTGGAAATGTTCGTTCTAGTTAGTGGTGCTTGCAAAGCAACACTATTGTTCTTCTCCATACTTATTATTAGTGGTGCTTGCAAAGCAACACTATTGTTCTTCTCCATACTTATTATTATTAGTGGTGCTTGCCATAGGCAAAGCAACACTAGTGTTCTTCTGTATACTTATTATTATTATTAGTGGTGCTTGCCTATGGCAAAGCAACACTATTGTTATCTCACATACTTATTATTCTTATTCTTATTAGTGGTGCTTGCCTATGGCAAAGCAACACTATTGTTATCTCACATACTTATTAGTGGTGCTTGCCTATGGCAAAGCAACACTATTGTTATCTCACATACTTATTATTCTTATTAGTGGTGCTTGCCTATGGCAAAGCAACACTATTGTTATCTCACATACTTATTATTCTTATTCTTATTCTTATTCTTATTCTTATTCTTATTCTTATTATTCTTCTGGCCACTTTTTGACGCGCTACTCCTCCCGCAGTTTTTGTCACAGACCCACGAATGAGGTGTCAAAACGTGCGGCCTGTTCGGGAATGGTGTGCTATGACTTTTATAAGGGATCGGGGGTACGATGTTCGCCCCAGGGGCGAAAAACCGGCCGAAAAATCCCATAGACTTAACATTGCGTCAAACTTTGACGAGTCGTAGCTCGGAACGAGGATGTCACAGAAACGTGAAATTTGCCACATTTGATGAGGCTGACAGGCTCTGTAAGAACATACCACACAATGGGGTAAAAGTTGCACCCCTGTGGGGCAGGAGCTGCCCAAAGTTGCCCCATTGACTTACTATGGTGTAGGACGGCCCATGAAATGGGCCGTCCTACACCATAGAAACCGCTTTTATATTGAACATAACTCTGGATCACAGTGTCGTAGAGACAAAGGGGCGGGCTCATTTTACTCAGACGGCCAATCATTCTCCTTGGATCATTGTGAAGCTATCAAGCCACGCCCTAGCAACCATTTAGAGCTCCTTAGCAACAAGTTCCATAGACTTCCATTGAAAGAGATCGAAGGGATATCTCTGGACTGAATTGTCATAGAAACATGAGGGTGGTCTGGTTTCACTCGGGGCAGCAAACAGCCAATCATGAATCACCTCAACACTTCCTAGCCACGCCCTAGCAACCATTGTCGAGCACCTTAGCAACCAAAATCCAAAGAGGAATATCGTCCATTCTGAATGTCACAGAGGCATGGGAGTTGGTTTATATCATTCATACTGACAAGCAGCCTTTGGAGTTTCATGATTGGCAGCTGCCAAGCCACTCCCTAGCAACCAAACAAGGTACCCTAGCAACCATTTTGCAAGACCTATATCTCTGCATCAAAACGTCGTATAGAGATGGGGGTTGGTTTATACATTCACATTGACTTTGGAGCTTCATGATTGGCAGCTGCCAAGCCACTCCCTAGCAACCAAACAGAGTACCCTAGCAACCGTTTTGCAAGACCAATATCTCTGCATCAGAACATCGTATAGAGATGGGGGTTGGCTCTTTTGACTCATGCTAGCAAACAGGACTTGCTACATGCTAAACATGCTAGCTGTGAATAGCTACATGCTAATATTGATTAGCTAAGTGCTAAATCATGCCATGAACATTATAAAAACTCTATAGTAACCAAATGTGAACACTACCAACCACCTAGTAACACCATAGCAACCATCCAGAATACCATAGCAACCACCTAAAACACCCTAGCAACCGCCTAGCAACACCATAGCAACCACCCAGAATACCCTAGCAACCGCCTAGCAACACCCTAGCAACACCTCAGAACACCCTAGCAACCACCTAGCAACACCCTAGCAACCACCCACAACACCCTAGCAACCACCTAGCAACACCCTAGCAACCACCCAAAACACCCTAGCAACCGAGTGGCGAGTATTGCCACTGCAAGCACCACTTCACATTTTCTTCTGGAAATGTACACATTCTAGTTCTTATTCTTATTCTTATTATTCTTCTGGCCACTTTTTGACGCGCTACTCCTCCCGCAGTTTTTGTCACAGACCCACGAATGAGGTGTCAAAACGTGCGGCCTGTTCGGGAATGGTGTGCTATGACTTTTATAAGGGATCGGGGGTACGATGTTCGCCCCAGGGGCGAAAAACCGGCCGAAAAATCCCATAGACTTAACATTGCGTCAAACTTTGACGAGTCGTAGCTCGGAACGAGGATGTCACAGAAACGTGAAATTTGCCACATTTGAAGAGGCTGACAGGCTCTGTAAGAACATACCACACAATGGGGTAAAAGTTGCACCCCTGTGGGGCAGGAGCTGCCCAAAGTTGCCCCATTGACTTACTATGGTGTAGGACGGCCCATGAAATGGGCCGTCCTACACCATAGAAACCGCTTTTATATTGAACATAACTCTGGATCACAGTGTCGTAGAGACAAAGGGGCGGGCTCATTTTACTCAGACGGCCAATCATTCTCCTTGGATCATTGTGAAGCTATCAAGCCACGCCCTAGCAACCATTTAGAGCTCCTTAGCAACAAGTTCCATAGACTTCCATTGAAAGAGATCGAAGGGATATCTCTGGACTGAATTGTCATAGAAACATGAGGGTGGTCTGGTTTGACTCGGGGCAGCAAACAGCCAATCATGAATCACCTCAACACTTCCTAGCCACGCCCTAGCAACCATTGTCGAGCACCTTAGCAACCAAAATCCAAAGAGGAATATCGTCCATTCTGAATGTCACAGAGGCATGGGAGTTGGTTTATATCATTCATACTGACAAGCAGCCTTTGGAGTTTCATGATTGGCAGCTGCCAAGCCACTCCCTAGCAACCAAACAAGGTACCCTAGCAACCATTTTGCAAGACCTATATCTCTGCATCAAAACGTCGTATAGAGATGGGGGTTGGTTTATACATTCACATTGACTTTGGAGCTTCATGATTGGCAGCTGCCAAGCCACTCCCTAGCAACCAAACAGAGTACCCTAGCAACCGTTTTGCAAGACCAATATCTCTGCATCAGAACATCGTATAGAGATGGGGGTTGGCTCTTTTGACTCATGCTAGCAAACAGGACTTGCTACATGCTAAACATGCTAGCTGTGAATAGCTACATGCTAATATTGATTAGCTAAGTGCTAAATCATGCCATGAACATTATAAAAACTCTATAGTAACCAAATGTGAACACTACCAACCACCTAGTAACACCATAGCAACCATCCAGAATACCATAGCAACCACCTAAAACACCCTAGCAACCGCCTAGCAACACCATAGCAACCACCCAGAATACCCTAGCAACCGCCTAGCAACACCCTAGCAACACCTCAGAACACCCTAGCAACCACCTAGCAACACCCTAGCAACCACCCACAACACCCTAGCAACCACTTAGGGCACCCTAGCAACCATAAAACTACATTTACAAGCCATATCTCAGCTCCAGAAAATAGTAAAAACATGGAGTTTGGCTTTTTTGACTCAAATATCATCTCATAAACTGTATAAGCACACCATAGCAACCATATAGCGTACCCTAGTAACCATACAAACATATGAATAAGCCATATCTCAGCTCCACAATATCGTACAGACGTGTTTGTTGGCTCGTATGCAACAATGTACCACACCCTAGCAACCGAGCGGCGAGTTTTGCCACTGCAAGCACCACTTCACATTTTCTTCTGGAAATGTACATTCTAGTTATTAGTGGTGCTTGCCTATGGCAAAGCAACACTATTGTTATCTCACATACTTATTATTCTTATTCTTATTCTTATTATTCTTCTGGCCACTTTTTGACGCGCTACTCCTCCCGCAGTTTTTGTCACAGACCCACGAATGAGGTGTCAAAACGTGCGGCCTGTTCGGGAATGGTGTGCTATGACTTTTATAAGGGATCGGGGGTACGATGTTCGCCCCAGGGGCGAAAAACCGGCCGAAAAATCCCATAGACTTAACATTGCGTCAAACTTTGACGAGTCGTAGCTCGGAACGAGGATGTCACAGAAACGTGAAATTTGCCACATTTGAAGAGGCTGACAGGCTCTGTAAGAACATACCACACAATGGGGTAAAAGTTGCACCCCTGTGGGGCAGGAGCTGCCCAAAGTTGCCCCATTGACTTACTATGGTGTAGGACGGCCCATGAAATGGGCCGTCCTACACCATAGAAACCGCTTTTATATTGAACATAACTCTGGATCACAGTGTCGTAGAGACAAAGGGGCGGGCTCATTTTACTCAGACGGCCAATCATTCTCCTTGGATCATTGTGAAGCTATCAAGCCACGCCCTAGCAACCATTTAGAGCTCCTTAGCAACAAGTTCCATAGACTTCCATTGAAAGAGATCGAAGGGATATCTCTGGACTGAATTGTCATAGAAACATGAGGGTGGTCTGGTTTGACTCGGGGCAGCAAACAGCCAATCATGAATCACCTCAACACTTCCTAGCCACGCCCTAGCAACCATTGTCGAGCACCTTAGCAACCAAAATCCAAAGAGGAATATCGTCCATTCTGAATGTCACAGAGGCATGGGAGTTGGTTTATATCATTCATACTGACAAGCAGCCTTTGGAGTTTCATGATTGGCAGCTGCCAAGCCACTCCCTAGCAACCAAACAAGGTACCCTAGCAACCATTTTGCAAGACCTATATCTCTGCATCAAAACGTCGTATAGAGATGGGGGTTGGTTTATACATTCACATTGACTTTGGAGCTTCATGATTGGCAGCTGCCAAGCCACTCCCTAGCAACCAAACAGAGTACCCTAGCAACCGTTTTGCAAGACCAATATCTCTGCATCAGAACATCGTATAGAGATGGGGGTTGGCTCTTTTGACTCATGCTAGCAAACAGGACTTGCTACATGCTAAACATGCTAGCTGTGAATAGCTACATGCTAATATTGATTAGCTAAGTGCTAAATCATGCCATGAACATTATAAAAACTCTATAGTAACCAAATGTGAACACTACCAACCACCTAGTAACACCATAGCAACCATCCAGAATACCATAGCACCACCTAAAACACCCTAGCAACCACCCAAAACACCCTAGCAACCGCCTAGCAACACCCTAGCAACTGCCTAGCAACACCCTAGCAACCACCCAGAACACCCTAGCAACCGCCTAGCAACACCCTAGCAACCACCCAGAATACCCTAGCAACCGCCTAGCAACACCCTAGCAACCACCCAGAATACCCTAGCAACACCCTAGCAACCACTCAGAACACCCTAGCAACTGCCTAGCAACACCCTAGCAACCACACAGAACACCCTAGCAACCACCTAGCAACACCCTAGCAACCACCCAGAACACCCTAGCAATCACCTGGCATCACCCTAGCAACCACCCAGAACACCCTAGCAACCGCCTAGCAACACCCTAGCAACCACCCAGAATACCCTAGCAACCACCTAGCAACATCCTAGCAACCACCCAGAACACCTTAGCAACCGCCTAGCAACACCCTAGCAACCACCCAGAACACCCTAGCAACCACCTAACAACAGCTTATCAACCACCCAGAATACCCTAGCAACCGCTTAGTAACACCATAGCAACCACCCAGAATACCCTAGCAACCACCTAGCAACACCATAGCAACCACCCAGAACACCCTAGCAACCGCCTAGCAACCACCCAGAATACCCTAGCAACCACCTAGAAACACCATAGCAACCACCCAGAACACCATAGCAACCGCCTAGCAACGCCCTAGCAACTGCCTAGCAATGCCCTAGCAACCACCCAGAATACCCTAGCAACCGCCTAGCAACACCATAGCAACCACCCAGAACACCCTAGCAACCACCTAGCAACCACCCAGAACACCCTAGCAACGCCCTAGCAACCACCCAGAATTACCCTAGCAACCAACAGAACACCCTAGCAACCACCCAAAACACCCTAGCAGCCACCTGAACAGCATGAATAAGCCATATCTCAGCACCAGAACATCGTACAGACATGTTTGTTGGCTCGTATGCAATCATGTACCACACCCTAGCAACCGAGTAGCGAGATTTGCCACTGCAAGCACCACTTCACATTTTCTTCTGGAAATGTACATTCTAGTTCTTATTCTTATTCTTATTATTCTTCTGGCCACTTTTTGACGCGCTACTCCTCCCGCAGTTTTTGTCACAGACCCACGAATGAGGTGTCAAAACGTGCGGCCTGTTCGGGAATGGTGTGCTATGACTTTTATAAGGGATCGGGGGTACGATGTTCGCCCCAGGGGCGAAAAACCGGCCGAAAAATCCCATAGACTTAACATTGCGTCAAACTTTGACGAGTCGTAGCTCGGAACGAGGATGTCACAGAAACGTGAAATTTGCCACATTTGAAGAGGCTGACAGGCTCTGTAAGAACATACCACACAATGGGGTAAAAGTTGCACCCCTGTGGGGCAGGAGCTGCCCAAAGTTGCCCCATTGACTTACTATGGTGTAGGACGGCCCATGAAATGGGCCGTCCTACACCATAGAAACCGCTTTTATATTGAACATAACTCTGGATCACAGTGTCGTAGAGACAAAGGGGCGGGCTCATTTTACTCAGACGGCCAATCATTCTCCTTGGATCATTGTGAAGCTATCAAGCCACGCCCTAGCAACCATTTAGAGCTCCTTAGCAACAAGTTCCATAGACTTCCATTGAAAGAGATCGAAGGGATATCTCTGGACTGAATTGTCATAGAAACATGAGGGTGGTCTGGTTTGACTCGGGGCAGCAAACAGCCAATCATGAATCACCTCAACACTTCCTAGCCACGCCCTAGCAACCATTGTCGAGCACCTTAGCAACCAAAATCCAAAGAGGAATATCGTCCATTCTGAATGTCACAGAGGCATGGGAGTTGGTTTATATCATTCATACTGACAAGCAGCCTTTGGAGTTTCATGATTGGCAGCTGCCAAGCCACTCCCTAGCAACCAAACAAGGTACACTAGCAACCATTTTGCAAGACCTATATCTCTGCATCAAAACGTCGTATAGAGATGGGGGTTGGTTTATACATTCACATTGACTTTGGAGCTTCATGATTGGCAGCTGCCAAGCCACTCCCTAGCAACCAAACAGAGTACCCTAGCAACCGTTTTGCAAGACCAATATCTCTGCATCAGAACATCGTATAGAGATGGGGGTTGGCTCTTTTGACTCATGCTAGCAAACAGGACTTGCTACATGCTAAACATGCTAGCTGTGAATAGCTACATGCTAATATTGATTAGCTAAGTGCTAAATCATGCCATGAACATTATAAAAACTCTATAGTAACCAAATGTGAACACTACCAACCACCTAGTAACACCATAGCAACCATCCAGAATACCATAGCAACCACCTAAAACACCCTAGCAACCACCTGAACAACATGAATAAGCCATATCTCAGCACCAGAACATCGTACAGACATGTTTGTTGGCTTGTATGCAATCATGTACCACACCATAGCAACCGAGTGGTGAGTTTTGCCACTGCAAGCACCACTTCACATTTTCTTCTGGAAATGTACATTCTAGTTCTTATTATTCTTCTGGCCACTTTTTGACGCGCTACTCCTCCCGCAGTTTTTGTCACAGACCCACGAATGAGGTGTCAAAACGTGCGGCCTGTTCGGGAATGGTGTGCTATGACTTTTATAAGGGATCGGGGGTACGATGTTCGCCCCAGGGGCGAAAAACCGGCCGAAAAATCCCATAGACTTAACATTGCGTCAAACTTTGACGAGTCGTAGCTCGGAACGAGGATGTCACAGAAACGTGAAATTTGCCACATTTGAAGAGGCTGACAGGCTCTGTAAGAACATACCACACAATGGGGTAAAAGTTGCACCCCTGTGGGGCAGGAGCTGCCCAAAGTTGCCCCATTGACTTACTATGGTGTAGGACGGCCCATGAAATGGGCCGTCCTACACCATAGAAACCGCTTTTATATTGAACATAACTCTGGATCACAGTGTCGTAGAGACAAAGGGGCGGGCTCATTTTACTCAGACGGCCAATCATTCTCCTTGGATCATTGTGAAGCTATCAAGCCACGCCCTAGCAACCATTTAGAGCTCCTTAGCAACAAGTTCCATAGACTTCCATTGAAAGAGATCGAAGGGATATCTCTGGACTGAATTGTCATAGAAACATGAGGGTGGTCTGGTTTGACTCGGGGCAGCAAACAGCCAATCATGAATCACCTCAACACTTCCTAGCCACGCCCTAGCAACCATTGTCGAGCACCTTAGCAACCAAAATCCAAAGAGGAATATCGTCCATTCTGAATGTCACAGAGGCATGGGAGTTGGTTTATATCATTCATACTGACAAGCAGCCTTTGGAGTTTCATGATTGGCAGCTGCCAAGCCACTCCCTAGCAACCAAACAAGGTACCCTAGCAACCATTTTGCAAGACCTATATCTCTGCATCAAAACGTCGTATAGAGATGGGGGTTGGTTTATACATTCACATTGACTTTGGAGCTTCATGATTGGCAGCTGCCAAGCCACTCCCTAGCAACCAAACAGAGTACCCTAGCAACCGTTTTGCAAGACCAATATCTCTGCATCAGAACATCGTATAGAGATGGGGGTTGGCTCTTTTGACTCATGCTAGCAAACAGGACTTGCTACATGCTAAACATGCTAGCTGTGAATAGCTACATGCTAATATTGATTAGCTAAGTGCTAAATCATGCCATGAACATTATAAAAACTCTATAGTAACCAAATGTGAACACTACCAACCACCTAGTAACACCATAGCAACCATCCAGAATACCATAGCAACCACCTAAAACACCCTAGCAACCGCCTAGCAACACCATAGCAACCACCCAGAATACCCTAGCAACCGCCTAGCAACACCCTAGCAACACCTCAGAACACCCTAGCAACCACCTAGCAACACCCTAGCAACCACCCACAACACCCTAGCAACCACTTAGGGCACCCTAGCAACCATAAAACTACATTTACAAGCCATATCTCAGCTCCAGAAAATAGTAAAAACATGGAGTTTGGCTTTTTTGACTCAAATATCATCTCATAAACTGTATAAGCACACCATAGCAACCATATAGCGTACCCTAGTAACCATACAAACATATGAATAAGCCATATCTCAGCTCCACAATATCGTACAGACGTGTTTGTTGGCTCGTATGCAACAATGTACCACACCCTAGCAACCGAGCGGCGAGTTTTGCCACTGCAAGCACCACTTCACATTTTCTTCTGGAAATGTACATTCTAGTTATTCTTATTCTTATTCTTATTATTCTTCTGGCCACTTTTTGACGCGCTACTCCTCCCGCAGTTTTTGTCACAGACCCACGAATGAGGTGTCAAAACGTGCGGCCTGTTCGGGAATGGTGTGCTATGACTTTTATAAGGGATCGGGGGTACGATGTTCGCCCCAGGGGCGAAAAACCGGCCGAAAAATCCCATAGACTTAACATTGCGTCAAACTTTGACGAGTCGTAGCTCGGAACGAGGATGTCACAGAAACGTGAAATTTGCCACATTTGAAGAGGCTGACAGGCTCTGTAAGAACATACCACACAATGGGGTAAAAGTTGCACCCCTGTGGGGCAGGAGCTGCCCAAAGTTGCCCCATTGACTTACTATGGTGTAGGACGGCCCATGAAATGGGCCGTCCTACACCATAGAAACCGCTTTTATATTGAACATAACTCTGGATCACAGTGTCGTAGAGACAAAGGGGCGGGCTCATTTTACTCAGACGGCCAATCATTCTCCTTGGATCATTGTGAAGCTATCAAGCCACGCCCTAGCAACCATTTAGAGCTCCTTAGCAACAAGTTCCATAGACTTCCATTGAAAGAGATCGAAGGGATATCTCTGGACTGAATTGTCATAGAAACATGAGGGTGGTCTGGTTTGACTCGGGGCAGCAAACAGCCAATCATGAATCACCTCAACACTTCCTAGCCACGCCCTAGCAACCATTGTCGAGCACCTTAGCAACCAAAATCCAAAGAGGAATATCGTCCATTCTGAATGTCACAGAGGCATGGGAGTTGGTTTATATCATTCATACTGACAAGCAGCCTTTGGAGTTTCATGATTGGCAGCTGCCAAGCCACTCCCTAGCAACCAAACAAGGTACACTAGCAACCATTTTGCAAGACCTATATCTCTGCATCAAAACGTCGTATAGAGATGGGGGTTGGTTTATACATTCACATTGACTTTGGAGCTTCATGATTGGCAGCTGCCAAGCCACTCCCTAGCAACCAAACAGAGTACCCTAGCAACCGTTTTGCAAGACCAATATCTCTGCATCAGAACATCGTATAGAGATGGGGGTTGGCTCTTTTGACTCATGCTAGCAAACAGGACTTGCTACATGCTAAACATGCTAGCTGTGAATAGCTACATGCTAATATTGATTAGCTAAGTGCTAAATCATGCCATGAACATTATAAAAACTCTATAGTAACCAAATGTGAACACTACCAACCACCTAGTAACACCATAGCAACCATCCAGAATACCATAGCAACCACCTAAAACACCCTAGCAACCACCTGAACAACATGAATAAGCCATATCTCAGCACCAGAACATCGTACAGACATGTTTGTTGGCTTGTATGCAATCATGTACCACACCATAGCAACCGAGTGGTGAGTTTTGCCACTGCAAGCACCACTTCACATTTTCTTCTGGAAATGTACATTCTAGTTCTTATTATTCTTCTGGCCACTTTTTGACGCGCTACTCCTCCCGCAGTTTTTGTCACAGACCCACGAATGAGGTGTCAAAACGTGCGGCCTGTTCGGGAATGGTGTGCTATGACTTTTATAAGGGATCGGGGGTACGATGTTCGCCCCAGGGGCGAAAAACCGGCCGAAAAATCCCATAGACTTAACATTGCGTCAAACTTTGACGAGTCGTAGCTCGGAACGAGGATGTCACAGAAACGTGAAATTTGCCACATTTGAAGAGGCTGACAGGCTCTGTAAGAACATACCACACAATGGGGTAAAAGTTGCACCCCTGTGGGGCAGGAGCTGCCCAAAGTTGCCCCATTGACTTACTATGGTGTAGGACGGCCCATGAAATGGGCCGTCCTACACCATAGAAACCGCTTTTATATTGAACATAACTCTGGATCACAGTGTCGTAGAGACAAAGGGGCGGGCTCATTTTACTCAGACGGCCAATCATTCTCCTTGGATCATTGTGAAGCTATCAAGCCACGCCCTAGCAACCATTTAGAGCTCCTTAGCAACAAGTTCCATAGACTTCCATTGAAAGAGATCGAAGGGATATCTCTGGACTGAATTGTCATAGAAACATGAGGGTGGTCTGGTTTCACTCGGGGCAGCAAACAGCCAATCATGAATCACCTCAACACTTCCTAGCCACGCCCTAGCAACCATTGTCGAGCACCTTAGCAACCAAAATCCAAAGAGGAATATCGTCCATTCTGAATGTCACAGAGGCATGGGAGTTGGTTTATATCATTCATACTGACAAGCAGCCTTTGGAGTTTCATGATTGGCAGCTGCCAAGCCACTCCCTAGCAACCAAACAAGGTACCCTAGCAACCATTTTGCAAGACCTATATCTCTGCATCAAAACGTCGTATAGAGATGGGGGTTGGTTTATACATTCACATTGACTTTGGAGCTTCATGATTGGCAGCTGCCAAGCCACTCCCTAGCAACCAAACAGAGTACCCTAGCAACCGTTTTGCAAGACCAATATCTCTGCATCAGAACATCGTATAGAGATGGGGGTTGGCTCTTTTGACTCATGCTAGCAAACAGGACTTGCTACATGCTAAACATGCTAGCTGTGAATAGCTACATGCTAATATTGATTAGCTAAGTGCTAAATCATGCCATGAACATTATAAAAACTCTATAGTAACCAAATGTGAACACTACCAACCACCTAGTAACACCATAGCAACCATCCAGAATACCATAGCAACCACCTAAAACACCCTAGCAACCGCCTAGCAACACCATAGCAACCACCCAGAATACCCTAGCAACCGCCTAGCAACACCCTAGCAACACCTCAGAACACCCTAGCAACCACCTAGCAACACCCTAGCAACCACCCACAACACCCTAGCAACCACCTAGCAACACCCTAGCAACCACCCAAAACACCCTAGCAACCACCTAGCAACCACCCAGAACACCCTAGCAACCACCTAGCAACCACCTAGCAACCCCCTAGCAACCACCCAGAACACCCTAGCAACCGCCTAGCAACACCCTAGCAACCACCCAGAACACCCTAGCAACCACCCAAAACACCCTAGCAACACCCTAGCAACCACCCAGAACACCCTAGCAACCGCCTAGCAACACCCTAGCAACCAGTAGAATACCCTAGCAACCACCTAGCAACACCATAGCAACCACCCATAACACCCTAGCAACTGCCTAACAACCCCATAGCAACCACCCATAATACCCTAGCAACCGCCTAGCAACACCATAGCAACCCCCCAGAATACCCTAGCAACTTCCTAGCAACACCCTAGCAACCAAATGAATACCCTAGCAACCGCCTAGCAACATCATAGCAACCACCAAGAGAACCCTAGCAACCACCTAGCAAACACACAGAACACCCTAGCAACCGCCCAGATTACCCTCATTACTTGAATAAAACACATTAAAATATAGAGACAATATTATATAGATGCATTTTAAAATTAAATGAAATTATATTAATAAGGTCAATTATATAGGTGTATTATTTTTATTATTAAAATATTTAATTTAAGCATTAACTCGATTTAATGTGTTTTACTAACAACCAGGTGTTTTAATAATTTGTGGAATTGTTGTTTACTGTTAAACTGTAAGAAAGAGATGATCATTTGGTGGATGATTTAAAAGTATTCGTTAATCATCTGTAGGTTGTTGCCTGAGGGCGTGCAATGACCATGTCATCCGTGAGTGTGAGTTTCTAACAAAAGAACTAAAAAGAATAAATACATGAAATAATTATTTTTGTTTGTTATTTTTGTATTTAACCCTGATTTTGTTTTGTACACGTAAGTTTAAAATATTCTAACTGATCCCCCAGCGTGAGTCTTTCTAGGCGACCGTTATTAATGCTGCGTTCCAGGCAGGTTTTTGAGCACGTAAATCACGACTTCAAAGTCAAACCACGACTCACGACTTTGTAGCGTTCCAGGCCAGTCACGCCAAAACACGGGTTACAGGTTGCCTGGAACGCGGCACCTGTCACTTTAATGTTTCCATGGTGACGCGTCATTGCTTGTCACGTGACAGCGCAACCACAACACAGCGCTGAATGAATGATGATCTGCTTTTATGTCATTTCCCCCTTTCTATTCAAAATATTCACAAATGTATTAGCTATAACATGAAACACTTATATTCCGATTGTCAAATATGTGCAAGTGGATGTGTTTCGTTGTTTAAACACCTTCATAACGATCGCGTTAGTTGAGCTGTGTGTGCGATGGGCGGCGCCATGTTAGTTTACAACACGTCATTTCCTCAACTTCTCACGAAATACATTAAAAGTAATACATAAAAGTTCTCCCGGTGAACTGGGAGAAGAATAGGGTAAAATGTAAAGCTACTTACACAATGTGTATGAACAATTAAACTGAATGAATAAAACGTGTCGTCTTATTATAATGGAAAGGATTATTATTGCCGCTTCCATAGACATCAGTGTGTGTATTTTACAAACTGAAAATAATTTATTTTGCTGGTACTTATGTGTATTTAAATGTCTGAAACCTAAAATACACATTATGTGGTTGAAAACACAGTTGTGATATATGACAGCACTGTTTCGGCCACAGCTACTCGGTATTCCCGAGTCATATTAAAGATTTGTTCACAATGAAGGAATCGTTCATGACCGATTCATCACTACAAGGTGTGATTTTATTGGTTGTACAATCAAAGCTCGCTGCTGATTGGCTGCAAGTTCAACTCTTCACGGGAGCCGAACTGATGAACTTCCCGCATTATTCTCTTGAGGTAAGTGGAGGTGGTCGATTTCATATATTCTGTTTTATAAAGCCTTGTATTGTCAAATGCAGCTCTTTGTAGGTAATTTTATTCGTATTATCATATGAGTTGTAGTTAATATTGTTTTTGTTTACACTGCTACCTTTTTCTCTTTAAAGAGGGTAATAATGTATGATAAGTTATGACTACAGCTAGCCACACTTCTATTTTTGTGTGAAAACGTAACATGATATTTTGTGTGTGTCTGATGGATATTACTCTCTTACATTTTTTGCTGTTTGTGTAGCTTATATTTAGCTTAATCGCTGTGTGACAAGTTAATTTTGGCGCTTAAGCTAACTACAGCATCACTAGTAGCTTATTTGGTGATGTACAAGTTAATTGTATACGTTACCTATGGTACTCGCTGTTGTATTTTACATTCATGCATAGATATTTGAATGAAAATTGTCGACTGATGCTGGTCGCTTCATGTCAATCAAATGCAGCGTCGAAGTTTCCGCATCTAATCAAATGTGGTTAACAGTCACGGTGAAGAAATCCGGTGAGAACCGATTCCAGTGTACGGTCACTGACAGAATTCTCTTATCATAAACAACAAAGTGCAAAAATAATGTGTTGTAAGAAATTCATTTTGCTCTGTAGTTGGCTTTATTTAATATAACGGGAGTTCTATGAGTGTTTTACTGGTATTACTCGTGAGTGAACTGAGGGAACCGTGCTTTCGAGCCTTGCGGTCACGTGGTTGATGTTACACAAATCCGCGCTGACAATCTGTGGGTTCAAGTAGGATAGAGACGGCAGCGTCACTATATTTCCAGTGATTCTTGGTAAATATTAACGCATGATGTGACGCATAACGCATCGATTACTACGTTGACGACCTTCACAGTATTTTGAGGAGTGATGGAGACGGTCAGACGGAACATTACTATGTTTTTCTTGTGTTTAACCCTCAGACATTACTTATAGATTATGCGTCAGACTCAAAACTGACCAAACACCTTAAGTGTATCTTTTATCAATTAAAAATAAATTCACTATATTTTAGTTCAGTAATATTTAGAATGTATTTTATGGTACTAAAGAATTATGATAATGTCGATTGATTCATTACATCAATGTTCATGTCACTCAAATCATGCGTTGAGCCAATCACATGCGTTTCTGCTGAGTTTAAAAAATGCAACGTCCAATCAAAGGCGGTTAGATCAGTCTCAAGTGAAGAATTCCGGTGAGAACTGATTTCAGTGCGCGCTCACTGACAGAATTATCTAATCATAAACCACAAAGTGCAAATATAATGTAATTCATTTTACACTGTAGACCGCTTTGTTTCATGTTTTTTTTTCCTGTATTGAAATTATTTTATTTTACTTATAAAAGCCTTATTTGATGATTGGTGATCACTTATGGTGATTTCATGTAGATGACTGCTGCGCATGTCTCTGTGCACTGAGAGAACGAGCAGAGGGAGAGAGAGAGCCTCGGCCGCGCGCGCGCTCCTGCCGTCTTCAAAGCGCTGCCTTGCTCTCTCTCTCCCTCGCGCAATTAATCAAAATCAAATGACGGATATTTATATAAGGTTATTTATGACAATGTGTAGATTTTTCTAGAAAATTACTAAAAATGTAGAAATTACCCAAAAAATCATTTAGTTTAGACTGGAGTTAGTTGAAAATGTTCAGCAATGAAAGTTCAAGTTAAATGGGTTGTGAGTGTGATGATGAGTTTTATGACACTCTTGTTTCTCTGTTTCAGAATACTGTTTTCATTCCATACTGCATTTTGAGGTAAAGGTTTAATTTAGGGACATGGCCACATACAAAAACTTCAGATTTGACTTCTTGATACGAAAATCGTTATAGTTAAAATATGATTAGGATCATAGAAGCTATTAAAAAAACTGTTTTATTTATGCAACAAATAATTAATTACCCATCCATTGTCCAAACCACTTGTCCTATATAGTAAACCTGGATGGATGGTCAGTCCATCACAGGTTTTAGGCCACATATTTTACAGAAACTCTGCTTCTTGAAAATATGAGAGAATGACAAGAAAAAACATTATTGCGATACATTCCTAAATTATATTCTACATATAGATAAAAATAATGAATATAGAACATGCAAAGAAGTTATGCATAGTTGACTCAAGTTTAGTAATTTTTCATTATGTTGTCATTGTTGTTTTTTCAGACTGACTGATCAGACCTGCATTTTCTGCTGCACTTTTCTCCTTGGTTAGTGTCAATGTTAATATGGTTTCTTAATCTTTACCATGACATTTTCATCACATCACCATAATTGTAGTCCCTGTGCTCTAATATGTCTGGTTCTGTTTTGTTTCTTTACAGGTTCCTTGTGTTTTGGCGTTTTCCACAGAGAGCAGTTCATTTCATTTCTTACCCCCACCCCCAAAAAAAAAAAAAAAAACATTTTACAAGTTTACACAGTGTCTCTTTCATTGTTGTTTAACTGTTTGTTTTTCTTCCTGAGAGTACTACAGGTTTTATCTTTTCAGGCTCAACAGCTGGTTCACCAGGCGAACTTTCAAAGTATGTGCATATCAAAGGGAGAATGTCCTTTTAAAATTATTTTGACTAGCAATTAAGTGTATTTTATTAATGTATTACTTTGAAGTAAAAGTAAAATCTCTACTTTTAAAAGTTATTCACACAAATTAGTGAGTTAGTTAGATATATTTGACAAAAATATATTTTTTTCTTTTTATCTCTTCATATTTTAAAGGATGCCGCGGAGAGGAAAGAGATCACAGGCTCAAAAAATTCGTTGGAGGAAGTTCGACCTGGAGGATGAACAGACCAGACCCTCCAGCATTAACCAGGTACTATTGGGTACTATTGATATCTGTGTCTTGCAACATGCTCATTTCAGGGCACCCTTACGGCCGTTTCACACCGCAAGCATGAGCAGCACGTCAGCACAACTACGTTGTCACCGCAGCTGCAGACGCGTGCGAGTATTAACACCGTACAGCGTCACAACAGCGGCTCCCAGGCTACATATAAGCAAGCATTTCTTTACAAAGACTTTTGTTAAATTTGTTTTTAGAAGTTGGTCATAAACACATTTGAAGTTTGTTCAGAGCCCAAACTGAATAATTAAAAACAAGTTTAATGGGTAGGCCTACATTTTCTATAAAATTGTATTTTCTTTATGCTAGTCTTCATTTCCTTTTCTGACATAGGCCTACTGCAGTTCTTGTTAAAACACACTAGACATGCAAATTCTGTGCGTTTTGGGCACTTTTTATGTGAAATCATATTAATTTTGTCCATCAAAAGTGTGCTTCACTTTAATTGAGCGTGAGCAGCGCAGCAAAAATAGACTCCAAGCCGAAACCCCCGCTTCACTGCTGCTCACTTCATTTTTCCAGTCATACATTTCGTCAAAGATTTTTTTTAAAATATCATCTGATCTTGTTCTTTAAAGATTTCTTAACAATAGTGTTAAAATATCATCTAATCTTGTTCACGTGAACCCATATGTAGTGGCAAGTGTTAGATAAGTGTATAATAAAACGCAATTTTCAAACAACAATTTTTGCATTTGTCTTTTGTGCACACTTACTGTGTACAAATGCCCCTTTTCTTTTGTTTTTTAGTTACGTTTTTTTTTTTTGAACTGTTTAGTAAAAATGCCTTTGTCCCAAACAGTATGAAGTGCAATTTAAAATTTAACACAGATTCTGTAACACTAATTGTGACTTAATTTCATGAATGATTATTTACAGGTTGAACAGGCAAGCACCAGTGCAGCTGTAGCTCAGTTCTCAGGTAGAACGTATGCAGAAGGGGGTGATATTGCATCCAGGGTTGTGTCTGTGCAAGCATCTCATTGTCAGGGTGATGTTAGGTATGACAGTTTCTCTAGAAATCACCAGTGCACGTGTGTAGCGTTGACATTTTTGGCAAACCAGAGTGAAGGTATTGCGTTCAAGATGCCTGACCTTGATAGAGTTTTAGAAGAGGGAGATGCGTTATTTGTCGGCATTAAATTGCAGCTTATTGCTGAAGGACGGTTTAAATTCAACCACCTGACCATGGAGGAAGTACCGTTGAGGGTTTCATCATTTAACCGGAGATACGATGTGCTGAAGTCAGGAGTGATGCATGGATACCTCAGAGCCCCTGGCACTGAAGAGTGGTGCATTCCTCTCACTGAAAGGCTACAGTGTCTCTCCACAGATGTCAGCTATGCTCTCCTCCTTGTATCTCCAGAGTGTATTGCTGTGTTTAGAGACAGATCTGGAAGGTATGGATACTTTGATTCTCACTCGAGGACTGCTGCAGGCTTGCCCCATCCTAATGGAACTGCTGTCATGTTGACTTTCACCCACCTGAGTGACATGGCAGACAGAGTGCTCAAGATCTTCTGGGATCGTGGTGCTGAGACCAGCTATGAATTCATGCCTGTATCATTTGAAACTGAGCAACAGTCTGTCCAACTGCCTTCACCATCTGTTTGTGAACAGGCGTCACAAGTGATTTCAGCTCTACCAGAACCAGAAACAAATGTTGGAGCCAAAGTACATTTTGTCTGCACAGGAACTGAAAATAAAGATGCGGTAGAAAAAACAAATAAGCACAGGAGAAGGAAAGAAATGCGTAAAACATTTAAAATGTCAAAACAAGGTGGAGATCCTAACGACACGGCTGCACCTTATGTCACCAGAAAACATAAAAGACGGGATTGTGAGAGACGGAGGTATGCCACTTCTTTGCAATACCAATCAAAGAAAAAAGAAGCATTTAAGGTGAAGTATAATCAAGATTGTCTCTTCCGAATACAAAGGAAACAGTCCATAGTGAGAAGATACAGCACAGATTCTCTCTTTCAGACAAAGAAGAAAGAATACATGAAGAGGTACAGCACAGATTCTCTCTTTCAGACGAAGATGAAAGAATACAGTAAGAAGAGGTACAGCACAGATTCTCTCTTTCAGACAAAGAAGAAAGAATACATGAAGAGGTACAGCACAGATTCTCTCTTTCAGATGAAGATGAAAGAATACAGTAAGAAGAGGTACAGCACAGATTCTCTCTTTCAGACAAAGAAGAAAGAATACATGAAGAGGTACAGCACAGATTCTCTCTTTCAGACGAAGATGAAAGAATACAGTAAGAAGAGGTACAGCACAGATTCTCTCTTTCAGAAAAAGAAGAAAGAGTGCATTACGAAGAGATACAGGACCGATACTCTCTTCCAAAGGAGAATGAAAGAGTACATGGTGAGGAGATATGCAGGCGACTCAGAGTTCAGAGCACATCACATCCTGCGATGTACCCTGCGCAAGACCCAGAAATGTGCCAGTGATACTGCATATCACATTCTTCATCGATTGCGATGCACACTGCGGATCAAAAATAAATATAAACCTTACATCCGTTCCAGCCAGCAAACACCCCAGCCTTTGGTTAACAAAGAGATGGAAAGTGCCATACATGCATTCCGGTGTAAGATTCAGCATGGCCCTACACATGTCTGCACGGTCTGTCACAGAGGCCTGTTTCCTAACCAAGTCAGGGTCTGTAATAGAACGAGATACGACAAAAACGTTCATGTTGCAGCGACTTGCCTAACCGGGAAGTATGTTCATGCTTGTGACAGTGCCTGCTCAGGTTCCTGCGTAGTTCCTGAAGAGAGAAGACAGGAGTGGATTTGCCACACTTGTGACAGCCATCTTAAGAGAGGACAGATGTCTTCAATTGCAGCAGCCAACAAACTGGAGTTGCCACCAATCCCTGCGGAATTGGATGAATTAAATGTCCTTGAGCGTCAACTAATTGCAAAAATTTTACCGTTTGCAAAAATAGTTTCATTACCCAAAGGACAGCAGAGAGCAGTACGTGGTGCCGTTGTGTGCGTGCCCTCCGAGATGGAGAACACTGTCAACTCTCTGCCAAGACCAAGAAGTGAGGCCCAGCTGCTGCAGGTGAAGCTGAAGAGACACGTTAAGTTTAAAGGATACCAGCAGTTCCAGACTGTGAATATGCGCAACGTGCTTGCAGCTTTATCGAAGCTGAAAGCAATGCATTCAGAATACAGGGATATCTCCATAAGAGAAGATGCTGTATTTGAAAGTGTCCTAGATGAGGAAGCGGATGTCTCTGAAAGTCACCTGGACGCGGAAGCTGATGCCTCTGAGAAGCAACAAGAAGTTGATGTTGCTGAGCAGGATGAGCAACAAGTTAGCGTTGAGGAAAAGGATGAGCTTCGACCCGGCCTCACATTAGACACGTGCATGCAGCCGCCTGACATCGGACAGGAGATCTTGTCGTACGGTGAGGGAATATTTAGTATCGCACCTGCACAAGGACAAAAGCCTGTTGGATTTTTCAAAATCCCAAAGTTGGAAGCCATGGCGTTCCCTGTTCAATTCCCCACTGGACAAAATTCCATTGATGAGGAAAGACAAATTTCAATATCTCCCAGTATGTATTTCAACGCCAGATTGTTCAGCGTGGACACGCGTTTTGCAAAAGATCAGAGTTATCTTTTCTTTGCACAGTTTGTAACGGAAACGCAACTGGCTACAAACAGCATGTCTATCCAGTTGCGAAAAGGCAAACCCATCACAAGAGATGGCCGGAAAATTTCCAACAGACTGCTTCAAGACAACCGGGAGGTTGAAAGATTGGTACACAACAGAGACGCCACACGGTTCATGCAACCACTGAGAGGCACTCCATCGTATTGGGAGAAAACTTTGCGAGATCTACAGGCTATGATAAGACAGTTAGGAACCCCTACGTTTTTTTGCACGTTCAGCGCAGCCGAAATGAGATGGCCTGAAGTAATAACCGCAATCAAGGCCCAACAAGGTGAACACGTCGACTTTTCCGAGCTTGACTGGACGACAAAGTGTGAAATCCTCCGAAGCAACCCAGTCACTGTCATGCGCATGTTTGAGAAACGGGTGGATGCGCTAATGACTCATCTGCTTTTGTCGCCTGCCCAACCCATTGGTGAAGTTGAGGACTACTTTTACCGAGTGGAGTTTCAAGCTAGAGGAAGCCCACATATCCATCTTCTTGTTTGGATAAAGGACGCACCCGAGTTTGAAAATGACTCTGACAAGGATGTCTGTGACTTTATCGACCGCAACATAACCTGCCAGTTGCCCGACTCCTCGGCTGATCCTGAGCTTCACCGGATCGTCACAGAGGTCCAGCTTCACAGCAGGAACCACTCAAAGTCCTGTAAGAAGGGAAATGTATTGTGTCGATTTGGGTTCCCCAAACTACCGGTGTCTAGCACCGGGATCACTCGTCCGCGACCACAGCGTCCTGAAGAAGAGGATGACACGGACACTTCTCCATCTGGAAGCTGCATGTTTGCGTCTAAAACCACACAACCACAGCGTCCTGAAGAAGAGCCTGAGAAAGCACAAAAACAAGCAGACAGAAAGCAGTTGAGACTAGAAGCTGCTCGAAAGGCAATGTGCGAAGCCAGGACCAAACTCAAGCCGGTGTGGGATCTATTGAATGACTCCCAAGCCTCCTTTGACAGCTTGTCAGAGCTACTGACAGCGTGTAAGATGTCCATCAAGGATTACAGTGACAACGTCGAAGCATTGTCCAATGCCAACGTGATTCTGCTGAAGCGTGATCCAAAGGAGGCTTGGGTGAATGGATACAATCCCGATTTATTAAGGGCATGGAACGCCAATATGGACATTCAGTTCGTTATTGACGCTTTTAGCTGCGTTATGTACATGCTTTCGTATATTTCCAAGCCGGAGAATGAAATGGGCGATTTACTTAAAAACGTAATCAAGAGTGTGCGCGAGACGAACGTTAGCGAGGAAGATGAGATGAAGCAGATAATGCAAGCATATTCCAAACACAGGCAAGTTAGCGCTCAGGAGTCTGTGGCACGAACATGCAGCTTACCGTTGAAGAAGTGTTCACGAAGTGTTGTGTTTCTACCGACGGATGATGACGCGCTAAAGATGAGTCTTCCCTTAAGCGTCCTACAAAATAAAAATCCCGATTCCGAGGATGTGTGGATGTCAGGGATGATCGATAAATACAGAGCAAGGCCTCTAGCGCGTGATTTTGAAAAGATGTGCCTGGCAGATTTTGCTTCGGAGTGCCGCATCGTGTACGGTCAGCAAACAGAAGGCAAAAATGTTCACCGGCTGCTGAACGGCATGGGTTTTTTTCAGAAAAGAACGTCTGGGAAGGCTGCAGTCATTAGATTTGCACGTTTTTCTGAGGAAAAACAACCGGAAAAGTTTTACGGTAGATTACTGAAGCTTTATATGCCACATCGGAGCAACGAACAGCTAAAACCTCCAGGATTTCCAACATACGAGACGTTTTACAAAGGTGCAAAGGTGGAACTACCTACTCACCCTGGTTTGCTGATCCCTGTCTGTGCCATAGTTCAAGCACACAAGGAGAAGTTTGAAAAACACAGCGAAGAGTTGGACAAGGCATTCGATCAGCTGCAAGAACAAGGACCGTCTGAGAACGCATGGAACACTTTTGCACCTGAAGTAGAAGTGGATCGCTTGGAGTGCATTGCTGAACGACAAGACATCATTCCGGATGATGAGGACGTACAAGATGATGTCCCAGAATTCCAGGTTCTTGAACATGGAGACGGGGTCGTGCCACAAATAGAGGCACCGCAGATGAGCGTCGAATTCGTCAGGAGGTTGTTTAGGAGTCTAAACGAGACGCAGGCAGCCATATTCTACACGGTCTGCCAGTGGTGTCAGAAGCGTGTGTGGGGTCATAATCCAGAACAGTTTTTCTACTTCGTGTCAGGTGGTGCTGGTTGTGGCAAATCACACGTCATCAAGTGCATTTACACGGAAGCGACCAAGATTCTGCGTCAACTGCCTCGACTGCGGGAGGAAGGAGATCTGTCCGTGCCTACGGTGCTCTTGAGTGCATTTACCGGAACGGCAGCGTTCAATATTAACGGAAAAACGTTACATTCGATTTTAAAACTTCCAAGGAATCTGAAGCCACCGTATCAAGGACTTGGAAATGCCCTAGATGAACTACGAGCAAGACTACGCGACGTGGAGATTCTTATCATCGATGAAGTGTCCATGATTTCGAAGGATCTTTTTGCCTACATAAACTGGAGATGTCAACAAATCAAAGGCAGCAAGAAACCTTTCGGGGGAATCTCTGTCCTTGCCGTGGGAGACTTTTATCAACTGCCACCTCTGGGTAAAGCCAAACCACTCTGCGTGTACGAAGACGATGTTTTGGACTTCTGGAAAGACCATTTCCAAATGGTTACTCTCTCCGAGATCATGCGTCAGAAAGAAGACCTGGCTTTTGCCCAACTTTTAAACCGCATACGGGTGAAGCAGAAGACCGACGACCTTGCCGAAGAAGATCGAGCTTTGTTACTCCAGGCTGTGAAGGACCCCAAAGACTGCCCGTGTGATGCACTGCACATATTTGCCACCAACAAGGAAGTCCACAGACACAACACCGAAACAATCCATGCTCTTCACACTGACATCATTACCATCGATGCCGAAGACTACAGGAAAGACCCAAGAACGGGAGGGATGAAGAGACAAACGAAGCCCGCCACCGGTAAAAAGGACGACTTGCCTGACACCATACAAATTGCGTTGGGAGTACGCATAATGGTGACTAGGAATTTAGACGTGGAGGGCGGATTAGTGAATGGGAGCTTTGGAAAAATTTCGAACATTGTCCGTAAGACAAAAGATGGAATCGACACCGTACAAATGCTAGGACTTCAGCTTGACAATCCAAGCGCAGGCAAGAACCACCGCAAAAGGGTGCAAGGTGAAGACGACGACTTGGCGTACATCGAGAGATCCGAAGAACCTC
This sequence comes from Gila orcuttii, assembly GCA_026230005.1. NCBI lineage: Eukaryota > Metazoa > Chordata > Actinopteri > Cypriniformes > Leuciscidae > Gila > Gila orcuttii. The sequence goes on from JAPDVR010000002.1 coordinate 36,168,610, forward strand.
TTAGAAAAGGAGCAGTTCGTCGACAATTCCCCATCAAGCTAGCCTACGCCTGCACAGCTCACAAAGTCCAAGGCATGACAATGGAGAATGCCGTGGTGTCACTGAAGAAGATTTTCGAGCCGGGAATGGCCTACGTTGCCCTCAGCAGAACGACCTCGCTTCGTGGATTGCACATCACAGACTTCAGTGAAAAGAAGATCTATGCTGATCCTACAGTCACCGTGTCGTTGGGAAACATGAGAAGAGCAACATTCGACGGAATCATGCCACTTTTGCAGCAGGTGAGGGAAACCAACTTGGACCAAACACTCACCATCATTCATCACAACACAGAAGGACTGTCATCCCACATTGAAGACATCAGATGCCATCATGAACTGCTGCTATCGGACATTCTTTGCATGACGGAAACTCACCTGACCGGATCGCTCATTACACCCCAAGTCCAATTGGAAGGATACAACGTGTTTCTGCGTAACAGACACGTCTCCTACTCGACACACCGAGAAATTGCACAGAAAGCTGGCGGTGGAGTCGCAATATATTGCAAAGAGCATATTTCAGCTCAGCCTAGGCAGTTTATTCAAAATGTGACCGATCTGGAATATGTCGTCATCAAAGTAGACTGCCCGATCAAAGCGACAATCGCTGCTGTGTACAGGCCACCACACTACGGTTTTGAAGAGTTCTCGAAAAACTTGAAGAGTCTGCTGGATTATTTGGATATCGTGGATGAACATCCCGTAATAATCTGTGGAGATTTTAATGAGGATCTCCTCTGCGCTGGGAATAAAACTGTTCTGGAATTGTTTCAATCTAAAGGATACACGCAACTGATCACCACAGGAACAACCAAAAAGAACATTTGGATAAATGAGCATAGCAACCGCCTAGCAACACCATAGCAACCACCCAGAACACCCTAGGAACCACCCAGATCACCCTAGCAATGCCCTATCAACCACCCAAAATACCCTAGCAACCACCCAAAACACCCTAGCAACCACTCAGAACACCTTAGCAACGCTCTAGCAACCACCTGAACAACATGAATAAGCCATATCTCAGCACAAGAACATAGTACAGACATGTTTGTTGGCTCGTATGCAATCATGTACCACACCCTAGCAATCGAGTGGCGAGTTTTGCCACTGCAAGCACCACTTCACATTTTCTTCCGGAAATGTACATTCTAGTTATTATTATTATTCCACACACATTTTGACGCTCTACTCCTCCCGCAGCTTTTGTCACAGACCCACGAATGAGGCGTCAAATCGTGCGGATTATTCGGGAATGGTGTGCTATGACTTTTATAAGCGATCGGGGGTAAGATGGTCGCCCCAGGGGCAAAAAATCCCATAGACTTAACATTGCGCCGAACTTTGACGAGTCATAGCTCAGAGCGAGAATTTCGCAGAGACGTGTGATTTACCACATTTGAAGAGGCTAACAGGCTCTGTAAGAACATACCTCACAATGGGGTAAAAGTTGCATCCCTGGGGGGCAGGAGCTGCCCAAAGTTGCCCCATTGACTTAATATGGTGAAGGACGGCCCATGAAATGCATGTGTTTCTCCTACTATGGTAAATTGCATAGGGATTTTGTATTGAACATAGCTCTGGATCACAGTGTCAGAAAGCTGGAACCTGAACCTTACTGAAACCTGGCTTAAACCAAATGATTATTTCGGTCTAAATGAGTCTACTCCGCCAGGATACTGTTATAAGCATGAGCCCCGTCTGATTGGTCGTGGCGGCGGTGTTGCAACAATCTACAGAGATATCCTTAATGTTACTCAGAAAACTCGTCATAGGTTTAATTCGTTTGAAGAGCTAAATGTTACGCTCTTAGATGTAAGAAAAACAATCCCTATTATCTCTAGCATTGGCTACCGTATATAGACCTCCAGGGCCTTACGCCAATTTCCTAAAAGAGTTTGCTGACTTTCTATCAGATCTTTTGGTCAACGTCGATAAAGCATTAATTGTTGGAGATTTTAACATACACGTAGATTATTTAAATGATGCGTTAGAGGCTGCGTTTACAGATTTATTAAACTCCTTCGGGGTCAAGCAAAACGTCACCGGACCAACTCATCGTCTTAATCATACACTCGATTTAATTATATCATATGGAACCGATCCAACCGATATAGATATCATTCCACAAAGTGATGATGTCACTGACCACTACTTGGTAACTTGCATATTACGCACTAGGGTATGTCATGCTGTGTCACGTTATCGACCAGGTAGAACAATTCGTCCATCCACCATAGATCATTTCTCAAATAGCTTATCTGATCTGTCTCAGCTGCTGCCTGAACCCAAACAAACAGATTAACTAGACGAACTAACTAGCACTATGAGCACCATTCTCTCTAGAACATTGGATATTTTTGCACCCATTAGATTAAAAAAGGTCAGAGAAAAAAGTATAGCACCATGGTACAATAATACTACGTATGTTTTAAAGAGAGAAACCCGTAATTTAGAGCGTAAATGGAAAAAAACTAATTTAGAGGTCTTTAGAATCGCGTGGAAAGACAGTATGTCACTTTATAAAAAGACACTTAAAACGGCCAGGGCTGAGCACCTCAGCAAATTAATAGAAAACAACCGAAATAATCCAAGGTTTTTATTTAATACCGTGGCTAGACTAACAAATAAACAGACGTCATCTGAACAAAATACCTCGTTACAGTTTAGTAGTAATGATTTCATGAACTTCTTCACCGAGAAAATTGAAAGCATCAGAATCAAAATCGTAAACGTTCGATCTTTGCTCGCGCCTTATAATTCGGCCGCAATTATCAACCCGCAAGAACAATTACAATGCTTTACAACCATAGAACAAAAAGAGTTAAATAAACGTATCACTTCTTCTAAAACAACAACATGTTTATTAGATCCTATACCAACTGAACTACTGAAAGAAGTGTTACCTATAGTGGAAGAGCCTCTTCTCAATATTATTAACTCATCTTTATCTTTAGGTCATGTTCCAAGAACGTTCAAGCTGGCAGTTATAAAACCTCTTATTAAGAAACCACAATTAGATCCAAATAACCTAGCAAATTACAGACCCATTTCGAATCTTCCATTTATGTCAAAAATATTAGAAAAAGTTGTGTCCGCTCAACTCGGCTCTTTCTTGCAAGAAAACGACATCTATGAAAAGTTTCAGTCTGGATTCAGGCCACATCATAGCACTGAAACTGCGCTTGTTAGAATCACAAATGATTTACTTTTAGCTTCGGACCAAGGCTGTATCTCAGTACTAGTTTTACTTGATCTTAGTGCTGCGTTCGATACTATAGATCACACAATACTCTTAGATCGACTACAAAATTACACTGGTGTTCAAGGACAAGCATTAAGCTGGTTCAGGTCATACTTATCTGACCGCTACCATTTCGTCTACTTAATACTAGGTAATTTCTAGGTAATACTTATCGGTTCTAAAAACCGTCCACAAAACCTTTCACAGCACGACTTTAACATAGTAGGATGCCCTGTTACTTTATCCGCTACAGTAAAAGACCTGGGTGTTACATTAGACTGCAACCTGTCTTTTGAAAAGCATATTTCATATGTTACAAAAACTGCCTTTTTCCACCTTAGAAACATTGCTAAGCTACGGTATATGCTATCAGTCTCTGATGCAGAAAAGTTAGTTCATGCATTCATGACCTCGAGACTAGATTACTGTAATGCTTTAATAGCTGGTTGTCCTGCATCTTCAATAAACAAGCTACAGTTAGTCCAAAATGCAGCCGCTAGAGTTCTTACTAGATCAAGAAAATATGATCATATAACACCGATTTTATCATCACTTCATTGGTTACCTATAAAGTTCCGTATTAAATACAAGGTATTGCTTTTGACTTATAAAGCTCTAAATGGTTTAGCTCCAGTCTATTTAACGGATCTTCTATCGCCTTACAATCCATTGCGCTCTTTAAGATCACTAAATTCGAGGCTTCTGGTCATTCCTAGGATATCCAGATCCACCAAAGGAGGCAGAGCATTTTCACATTTAGCTCCGAAGCTCTGGAATAGCCTTCCTGATATTGTTCGTAGCTCAGACTCGCTCTCCCAGTTTAAAACTAGACTGAAGACGCATCTATTTAGCCAGGCATTCATATAAATTTTTCATCTTACAGTTACTGTAAATTCGGCCTCTAGTTCATAAACGCCAGAGGAGAACTGGCCCCCGACTGAGCCTGGGTTCTCCCAAGGTTTTTTTTTCTCCATTGGGTCATCTGATGGGGTGTTAGGACACCATTAGGTCACTGGATGGAGTTTTTCGGTTCCTTGCCACTGTTGCCTTTGGCTTGCTCAGTTGGGGATATTCAAATTAATTAACCAATCATACCATTGATCAGCTCTACCAAACTTGGATGTCTTTTTTCCAGTAATAAACAAACATTGTTAAGTTGTTTTGATTGATACTGTGAAGCAGCTTTGATACAATCTGTATTGTGAAAAGCGCTATATAAATATATTTGACTTGACTTGACTTGACTTAATAGCAATTAGGTAAGTGCTAAATCATACCATAAAATGCTAAGGACTCCAATAGTAAACATCTGTGACAACTACCAACCACCTAGTAACACCATAGTAACCACCCAGAATACCCTAGCAACCGCCTAGCAACACCATAGCAACCACCCAGAATACCCTAGCAACCGCCTAGCAACCACCCAGAACACCCTAGCAACACCCTAGCAACCACTTGGCAACACCATAGCAACCACCCAGAATACCTTAGCAACCACCTAGCAACGCCTTAGCAACCACCTAGCAACCACCCAGAATACCCTAGCAACACCATAACACCCCAGAACACCCTAGCAACCGCCTAGCAACACAATAGCAACCACCCAGAATACCCTACCAACTGCCTAGCAATGCCCTAGCAACCAACCAGAACACCCTAGCAACCGCCTAGCAACGCCCTAGCAACCACCCAGAATATCCTAGCAACCACCCAAAACACCCTAGCAACCACTCAGAACACCTTAGCAACGCCCTAGCAACCATCTGAACAACACGAATGAGCCATATCTCAGCACCAGAACGTAGTACAGATGTGTTTGTTGGCTCGTATGCAATCATGTACCACACCCTAGCAACCGAGTGGCGAGTTTTGCCACTGCAAGCACCACTTTACATTTTCTTCCGGAAATGTTCGTTCTAGTTATTCTTATTATTCCACACAAATTTTGGCGCGCTACTCCTCCCGCAGCTTTTGTCACAGACCCGAGAATGAGGTGTCAAATCGTGCGGATTATTCGGGAATGGTGTGCTATGACTTTTATAAGCGATCGGGGGTACGATGTTCGCCCCAGGGGCGAAAAACGGCCCAAAAAAACGCATAGACTTAACATTGCGACAAACTTTGACGAGTCATAGCTCAGAGCTCAGATTTCGCAGAAGCGTGTGATTTGCCACATTTGAAGAGGGTGACAGGCTCTGTAAGAACATACCTCACAATGGGGTAAAAGTTGCACCCCTGGGGGGCAGGAGCTGCCCAAAGTTGCCCCATTGACTTACTATGGTGTAGGACAGCCCATGAAATGCATGCGTTTCTCCTACTATGGTAAATTGCATAGGGATTTTGTATTGAACATAGCTCTGGATCACAGTGTCATAGACATAGACATAATATATACATAGACGCCCTATTGGCTACTGGAGTGTACGTCAATGGCGCCGCCATATCAAGGAGGGCAACTTTCCTATACCTCTCATTATGGGAATTGAGAAAAATGCCTGTTTCGTGCGCTGCGTGGGGCTGTACAAGTCACCACACAATTGAAAACAGATCTCGGGGAATTACCTTTCACAAACAAGACTGACATTTTTTTTTTGGTTGTATTTGGTCATTATATAATAAGTAATAGAAACGTACACCAAGTACAAACCACTATAATCGGCTGATAAATGTAAACGTTATTATTGTTTTTATCCAGGAAAACCGGAGCTCACCCGTTTACTTGCATTTGATTACAGTGCAGTCTTGCCCTCAGCAAAATGGCGGACATGTTGACGCATCGCAGCAACGCTCCAAAGCGGCCAATAGGGCGTCTATGTATATATTATGTCTATGGTCATAGAGACAAGGGGGCGGGCTCATTTTACTCAGACGACCAATCAGTCTCTCAGGATCATTGTGAAACAAACTAGCCACGCCCTAGCAACCATTTAGAGCACCTTAACAACAAGTTCCATAGACTTCCATTGAAAGAGATCAAAAGGATATCTCTGGATAGAAGTGTCATAGAAACACAAGGTTGGTCTCATTTGACTCGAGGCAGCAAACAGCCAATAATGAATCACCTCAACACTACCTAGCCCCTCCCTAGCAAAATCCATAGAGGGATATCTTCCATTCTGAATGTCACAGAGGCATGGGAATTGGTTTATATCATTCACACTGACAAGCAGCCTTTGGAGTTTCATGACTGGCAGCTGCCAAACCATTCCCTAGCAACCAAACAGAGTACCCTAGCAACCATTTTGCAAGACCTATATCTCTGCATCAGAACATCGTATAGAGATGTGGTTTGGCTCTTTTGACTCATGCTAGCAAACAGGACTTCCAACATGCTACACATGCTAGCTGTGAATAGCTAAATGCTAATAGTGATTAAGTGCTAAATCATGCCAAGAAAATGTTTAGAGGTCCAATAGAAACCATCTGTGACAACTAACAACCACCTAGCAACACCATAGCAACCACCCAGAATACCTTAGCAACTGCCCAGAACACCCTAGCAACCACCCAAAATACCCTAGCAACTGCCTAGCAACGCCATAGCAACCACCCAGAACACCCTAGCAACCACCTAGCAACACCATAGCAACTACCCATAACACCATAGCAACTAACTAGCAACCACCCAGAACACCTTAGTAACCAAACAGAACACCCTAGCAACCACCCAGAATACCCTAGCAACCACCCAAAACACCCTAGCAACCACTCAGAACACCTTAGCAACACCCTAGCACCTGAACAACATGAATAAGCCATATCTCAGCACCAGAACATAGTACAGACATGTTTGTTGGCTCGTATGCAATCATGTACCACACCCTAGCAACCGAGTGGCGAGTTTTGCCACTGCAAGCACCACTTCACATTTTCTTCTGGAAATGTGCATTCTAGTTATATATTGTTCCTCTATTTGAGTTCTAGCCTACATAAAAAACAGCATGTAAGGTATTTTTATTTAATTTAATTGACATAGCAGATTAATGAACAGGAAATACAGACAATAATCACTTACTTTACATGCAGGCACACAGTACCCTAATAAAGCACAGATGAAAGAATTGGAATACAGCTTACAAACTTTTCACTCTCACAAATTGTAACAGAGCAGGCTCCCGGAGATAGGTGTGAACAGTGTAAGGACGACAGCGCCAGTCTAAGGCCGCAGACACACTGGCTGCGTGACGTGAGCGTGGCGTTTCTGTTGCGTGTCAGCCGCGTGGTGGCTGCGTGGCGTTTTCTGTGTCTTTGCACACCAGAAACGTGTCTGACGCGGCGCTGCTGCTGCTAGGTGACGTAGGCTACAGGGAGAGCTATCTCGGGACATAGGCGCCGTTTATATATGTTTATATAAACATAAATATATAGCCTACTGATACAGCAAAGACAACGTCGGCAGTATAGACTGCAAAATAGGCTAGAGAATATTTCGTTCTGTATTGACAGGTGCAATATTTGAAATCGTATTATTATTATTTTTTTTAATTATATTTATACCTGCATTTATGTCAAAACCTATAGACGTTCAAACATAAAAATGTAATTTATTGATATGTATTCGTGTCAAAATGACATATACACATCTTTTCCTATTCTATTTTGCCTGGAAACGCTTTCAACATGCTTGCGTGTCGCGTGAAAAATAGGCGTCGGTTCTATTTATAGCATGCACGAGTTTTCCTGAGACGCGCGTGTCACGCAGGCAGTGTGCAAGCTGTAACCTGTTATCATGGGAGCCGAAATAAAAAAGGACACGCCACACAGCTGAGACGCTCACGCCACGCAGCCAGTGTGTCCCCTATGGCGTTCCGATCGGCTCTTTAATATGACTTTGCAACATGCACTCGTCTCAATGAACGTCTCACTCAACGTCTTATTTTTTTTTATTATTCTACTATTTATTTCTATTCAATTTAAGACGCAGACGTGACGCAGACGTGACGCTGACGTCACGCAAATCACGCGTGGCAGTGAAGTGTGGAGTCAGACGTCACGTGTCATTCACGTGTGGCAGTGAAGTTATTTATTGTTTTTTTTTCGCTAACACGTATTTAAAACGCTATTCACAGTACAACACGGCTCAGTGCAGTGTGTCAGCGGCGTTCTGATCGGTTCTTTAATATATGGCGTTCCGATCGGCTCTTTAATATGACTTTGCAACATGCACTCGTCTCAATGAACGTCTCACTCAATGTCTTATTTATTTTTTTTATTCTGCTATTTATTTCTATTCAATTTAAGACGCTGACGTGACGCTGACATCACGCAAATCACACGTGGCAGTGAAGTGTCGAGTCAGACGTCACGCGTCATTCACGTGTGGCAGTGAAGTTATTTAATGTTTTTTTTCGCTAACACGTATTTAACACGCTATTCACAGTACAACACGGCTTAGTGCAGTGTGTCAGCAGCGTTCTGATCGGTTCTTTAATATGACTTTGCATCTTGCACTCGTCTCAATGAACGTGATACTTGCGTCTGTGATTTTTATATAGGATATGTGTGTGTGTTCTTGTTTAACCCACGTTTTGAGGGCCAAATGCCCCCACAAAGATAGAATTATGAAGAAACCAAATTAATATAGGCTATTGCATTTGTATAACTTGTTGTTGGGGTTGTTATTGTGATTTAAATTTTTTATAATTGTAAAATGGCTATGCTACAGCACTTTGGTAAACTAGAAAAACTATATTCTGAAAACTATGTCTGTTAAAAAATTTTTTTACACAAAATAATGTGTGTAAATTCATATTTACTATTTGGAATAAAAAGAAGAATAGAATTGGAAAAATAATATTTTTATATATAGGCCTATAGGCCAATATAAAACGTCTCGGTTACGTATGTAACCCTCGTTCCCTGAGTAGGGAACGGAGACGTTACGTCGGATGACGACGAATGGGTTTTCGCTTAGAAAGCCTATCAACTTCGAGTATTACAAAACGAGCCAATGGCAAAGAAATGCCATGGGTCTGCGAAATTTGCATAGCGTATCTCCGCCCTACCTCGTGGGTATAAAAGGAGGACGCCGGCAACATGCAGATATGTTTCTTCGCTGAGGAGCCAAGACTGAGCTTCAGGCGATCCCCGCGGTACAGCAGAAAGTGGCAGGAAGACGGAACGTCTCCGTTCCCTACTCAGGGAACGAGGGTTACATACATAACCGAGACGTTCCCTTTCGTTGTCACTCCGAGTTACGTCGGATTACGACGAATGGGGTTACCAGTCTAATCACGCCAGCTTCTCGGCTGCTTCCAGTGCCCTGCGTAAATCTGAGATCCCTGTCGTGAGACTGGCACGGACAAAGGACTCCTATTTAGCACAGGAATACCAAGGTACACTGGGAAGCATATCCCAAGGTTTGGGGGAAAATGCAATTATTGCCAACCCAGAGGGGGAGACTTAGAGAATACACATATGACCCGAAGGATGCATATGGAGAACACTGGGGTGTCCAGCCGCAGGTGGAATATTTCAACCCCAGGGGTGGCAAGGTGGCTTGCCAAGGGAAAGACACATGCTCGGAGAGGCTTACAGTGGAAATACACATGTGGGGGTCGCTCAGAGGAGAGACCATGCACACGGGAGGCACCTAGCCGACGCGCAGGCAATAGACACTGGCGCAGACGTCAGGAGTGCTGGAGGAACTCAGGGCTTTCGGGGAAGCTCACCTGAGGAGAATATCGCACGTATCCAGTCCGTGGAGTGGAATGGCGAGCAAGCGAAGACACCTGAGCGGGTCCAGTACTAGCTGGTTGAAGCGAGTACATGAGAGGACACAGGCTCCACTCGGAGATTGTAGAATCTGGCGAATGTGTTCGGTATCGCCCAGCCTGCAGCTCTGCAGATGTCTGTCAGCGAAGCGCCATGCGCTAGAGCCCAAGAGGACGCCACACTCCGGGTGGAGTGGGCAGTCACACCAAGGGGGCACGGTCGACCTTGCTGCTGGTAAGCTAAAGCAATGGCGTCCACTATCCAGTGAGACAACCTCTGCTTTGAGAGAGCCTTTCCCTTCAGCTTCCCACCATAACAGACAAAGAGCTGGTCTGAGGTCCTGAAACACTGCGTTCTGTCTACATAGGCGCGGAAGGCACGTAATGGACAGAGCAATGCCAAGACTGGGTCTGCCTCCTCCAGGGGCAGCGCTTGCAGGTTCACCACCTGGTCCCGGAAGGGAGTGGTAGGAACCTTGGGCACATATCCAGGCCGGGGTCTCAGGATCACGTGAGAGTAAGCCGGCCCGAATTCCAGGCACGCTTCGTCAATGGAGAATGCATGCAGGTCCCCTACCCTCTTGATGGAGGCCAGTGCAACCAGGAGCGCTGTCTTCATTAACAGGAACTTAAGCTCCACTGATTGCAGAGGCTCAAAGGGAGCATTCTGCAGGGCAGTTAACATCACTGAGAGGTCCCAAGAGGGAACGAGAGGAGGGCGAGGAGGATTCAGTCTCCTCGCTCCTCTCAGGAACCTGACGATCAGGTCGTGCCTCCCCAAAGACTTACCTTCAACAAAGTCATGCTGTGCGGCAATGGCGGCGACATAGACTTTTAGGGTGGAGGGAGACAGCCTTCACTCCAACCCATCTTCTAGGAAGGAAAGCACGACGCTGATCGAACATCTCCGGGTGTCTTCTTCGAGAAGAGCACCAGTTGACGAAGAGGTTCCACTTCAACGCATAGAGGTGTCTCTTGGATGAAGCTCTAGCGGAAGTGATGGTAGCCACCACCGCTGGTGGTAGGGTACTCAACCTGCCTCGTCCCATCCAGGAGCCACACGTGGAGGTTCCAAAGATCGGGACGAGGGTGCCATAGGGTGCCCCGTCCCTGAGAAAGGAGGTCCTTCCTCAGAGGGATCGGCCAGGGAGGTGCTGTCGCGAGGAGTACTAGTTCGGAGAACCAGGTCCGGTTGGGCCAGTAAGGCGCAACCAGAATGACCTGCTCCTCGTCCTCCCTGACCTTGCGCAAGGTCTGCGCAAGAAGGCTCACTAGGGAAAACGCATACTTGCGGCCCTGCGGCCAGCTATGTGTGCCAGAGCATCAGTGCCGAGTGTGCCCTCGGTCAGGGAATAAAACTGGGCGCAATGGGTCGAGTCGTGAGAGGCAAACAGATCTATCTGTGCGTCCCCGAACTAGTCCCAAATCAGCTGAACCAACCGGGGATGGAGCCGCCATTCCCCCGGGAGGAGCTGAAACCGTGAGAGCTCGTCGGCTACACAGTTCAGAGCTCCGGGGATATAAATGTCACGAAGCGACCTCAGATGCTTCTGACTCCATAAGAGGAGGTGGCGGGCGAGTTGCGACATACGGCGGTAGCGCAGACCACCTTGGCGGTTGATGTACGCTACAGTCGCGGTATTGTCTGATCGGACTAGTACGTGTTGGCCCTTGAGCACGGCCCGGAAGCGGCGCAGAGCAAAACGTACAGCCAGCAACTCGAGGCAATTGAGGTGCCATAGGCGGAAGGGTCCTGTCCAGGAGCCTGCAGCAGCACGTCCATTCCACATGGCGCCCCAGCCCGTGGAGGAGGCATGTGTCGTTACAACAACATGCCGCGAAGCTTGTTCCAGGGGCACTCCGGCTTGTAGAAAACTGAGGTTCGTCCACGGGGTGAAGGTCTGACGGCAGATCGGAGTAACTGGTACTCGGAGGGTGCCATGTTGCCATGCCCACCTCGGGACTCGGTCGCGAAGCCAAAGCTGAAGCGGTCTCGTATGAAGCAATCCGAGCGGCGTTGCTGCGGCTGCAGATGCCATATGCCCCAGGAGCCTCTGAAATAATTTCAGTGGAACCTCACTCTTGCCCTCAAACTGTCTCAGGCTTCAGCAGTGACTGCGCGCGCTCGCTCGTAAGCTGCGCGGACATGGCGACCGAGTCGATTTCCATACCGAGAAAAGAGATCCTCTGCACGGGACAGAGTTTGCTCTTCTCCCAGTTGACCAGAAGGTCCGGACGGGCTAGGTGCCGGAGCACTAGATCCCTGTGTTCGCAAACCTGATCTCGAGAGTGAGCTAGGATCAGCCAGTCGTCGAGATAGTTCAGGATGCGAACCCCGTGTTCCCGAAGGGGAACAAGGGCTGCCTCGACGACCTTCGTGAAGACGCGAGGAGACAAGGCTAACCCGAATGGGAGAACCGCGTACTGATATGCCTGCCCCTAGAAAGCAAACCGCAGGAACGGTCTGTGTCGAGGGAGAATGGAGACATGAAAGTAGGCGTCCTTCAGGTCGATCGCTGCAAACCAATCCTGGGGCCGTACACATTCGAAAATGCGCTTGGCAGTGAGCATCTTGAACGGCAGCCTGTGAAGGGAGCGGTACAGCACGCGCAGGTCCAGGATTGGCCGTAACCCACCGGTTTTCTTCGGGACAATGAAGTACGGGCTGTAGAAGCCGGACCTCATTTCGGCTGGAGGGACAGTCTCGATCGCACCCTTCACCAGCAGGGTAGCAACCTCCGCTCTCATGATAGGGGCATTGCCACCGACCAAAGTGGAGCGGACTCCCCTGAAGCGGGGAGGAGACCGTGCGAACTGAATCGCGTAGCCGAGCCTGATCGTTCACGCGACCCAGCGGGACAGGTTGGGAAGCTCTAACCATGCTCCCAAGAACTGTACCAGCGGGGTCATGTGAACCACAGACTTCCCGTCGGTGGAGCAGCGAGGCGGAATGACTGTCCCGGACGTGGACGGCATAGCGGCCCAGTGTCGGGGCATAGTCATTGACCGCGACCTGACAGAGGAGACCAGGGAAGGACGAACGTTCCACGGGGGTCTGCTCTGCCAGGGGGATGGTGACAGAGGGGGATGAGAGCGGCATGGTCCGGGGACGGCGCGAGCTGTCATCCGGCTCTGGGACAGAGGGGGACGAGGGGTGCATGGCTCGGAGGCAGCGCACCGTGTCGTCCGAGAACTCTGTGTGCTCAGGGATGAACATGTCACTTCTTCTTTAACCACTCTTTAAGAACTGTTGTACAGCCCACAACCGCACCGCCGAAGGGCCGACCTGGGATATGAGGGTGTCGAGCAGACGGGTCCGCCGGACATCCTGCACATCGGACAGGTTAAGCCAGAGGCTTGAATGGTGGACATCACCTGACCCAGGGAGTGTGCAGCCACTTTCGTCGCTCGGTGAGCAAGGTCAGTGGCGGCGCGCAGCTCGATGAAGAGCCCTGGGTCAGTCCTACCCTCCTGCATGTCCATGAGCACCTGGGCCAGGTAGACCGCCAGAATGGCCATGGCATGCAGTGAGGCGGCAGCATGTCCTGGGCGCTATAGGATTTCGCCACAAGTGTAGACGAAAAACTACAGGCTTCGGACGGGTGCTTAGGATCGCGCCGAGAAGAAGCACTCTGAGGACACAGTTATTTTAGTATCACAACAGAGCGTTCAACCGGGGGACCCCAGTGTACCCATGGGCAGCGGCCCCGTGGAGGGGAGGAAGGGCGGAGAAGATCAACGAGGGATCGCTGGAAGACAGGGTCTTTGAGGATTTCGAGATCTCCTGATGCACATCGGGGAAGAAAGGTATTGGAGTGGACGCCGACAGGGTCAGCGGCCACACCCAAAAACCAATCGTGCAGCAGCGAGCGCACAGGACAGGGTGGAAGGTTCCACTCTAGTCCGACGCTCGCGGCGGCCCGGGAAAGCATGGCCGTCATCTCAGGATCTGACTCGACAAATGCCATATGCACACCCGAAAGTGGCAGCACTGTCAAATCTTCACTTCCTGAAGATTCTAGCCCGCCCTGTGATGCTGCGATGGACAACAGATCCGATTCTGGAACGTCAAAGGAAACCCGCGGGGGGTTCGAAGACGGGCCCACGGGCGTCCCGTGATCGTTCACGGGTTGCGTCAATGAAGAGGGGGGGCGTGGGGCACGGAGGGATAGTCAGCGCCTTTGTTCCACACCAACACCCTCAGGTCACCCTGGCCACCAGCCGAAGTAGCACCTCATGTGGAGAGTGTTAGATCGGGGTGTGGATGAGGGGACTCTCTCTCTGACGAGATCACTGAGTCTCGACCGTAATGACGCGATGGTCACGTTCCCGCGGGGAGAACGTGAGTCATCCACAAACGCTGCTCTAGCGTGATCAAGCCCAAGCACGCAGAGCAGAGAATGTGCCCATCAAAATCGGAAATGAGTCAACCGCAACAAGAAATGCAAGGGCGAGCCGTCTTTAAAAAGACATGCCGCATGCGAGCTCTTTTGTGAGAGAAAAGAAACTCTGAGAGTGTTGAAGCGCCCGGGGAGAAACACACTCACTGGCAAACCACTGCACAGATAAGCAGGAAGCGCGCACTCGCCGGGAGATCGCCGTCACACCAACACCAGAGAATCTCGCTCGTCTGTAAAGCTGACAGTTCAGAGATGGCTTGTGGAACGAAGGATTAACTTGGCTCCGAAGCGAAAACATATCTGCATGTTGCCGGCGTCCTCCTTTTATACCCACGAGGTATGGCGGAGATACGCTATGCAAATTCCGCAGACCCATGGCATTTCTTTGCCATTGGCTCGTTTTGTAATACTCGAAGTTGATTGGCTTTCTAAGCGAAACCCCATTCGTCATCATCCGACCATCAACTCGGAGTGACAACGAAAAGGGAACTATGATTACTAAAATTATTATTAAAACATCAAGTCTGATATCCGAAAAATAATACAACTACAATCTGCCATCGTAAAAACATCATGCCAAATGATGCAGATCTGAATTAATTGGGGAAACTAAACAACATTTGCAGGTATGAGAAAAAAGTAGGCTAAGTTAGTCTGAGACAGTTTGACTATGCCTACTAATAGCCTGTTCAACGGCTTAGTGAAGGTGTAGAAACAGAGATATTACCATGTTATTTAGTGCAGGAAAATATAGTGTAAAGGCAGAATTAAAAGATTTGAGAACGGTTCAATTCACAAATGGGAAATAATAAAATATCTATATTGAGGAAGTATCAAAAAGGCAAGTAATTTCTGCAACATTTACAATTATACACTGAGAATACACCTCAATTTATTCAATAATAAACTGTGCTCGCCTTTCTCTTTTGAGGTGTAACTGTTTTATATAATTCTGTTAACTGTCAGATCGACTGTCAATCAAACTTCGGCGAAACTCTAAAATTAAACATTACAAATATTACAAATTACAAATATTATTTATGTTAGTTAATATGACTTTGCAACTTGCACTCGTCTCAATGAACGTGACACTTGCGTCTGTGATTATTATATAGGATATGTGTGTGTGTTCTTGTTTAACCCACGTTTTGAGGGCCAAATGCCCCCACAAAGATATAATTATGAAGAAACCAAATTGATATAGGCTATTGCATTTTTATAGCTTGTTGTTGGGGTTGTTATTGTGATTTTAATTTTTTATAATTGTAAAAGGGCTAGGCTACAGCACTTTGGTAAAATAGAAAACCTATATTCTGAAAACTATGTCTGTTAAAAAAATGTTTTACACAAAATAATTAGTGTAAATCCATATTTACTATTTGGAATAAAAAGAAAAATAGAATTGGAAAAATAATATTTTTATATATAGGCCTATATATAAAACTATGATTACTAAAATTATTATTAAAACATCTACAATCTGCCATCGTAAAAACATCATGCCAAATGATGCAGATCTGAATTAATTGGGGAAACTAAATAAAATTTGTAGGCATGAGAAAAAAGTAGGCTAAGTTAGTCTGAGACAGTTTGACTATGCCTACTAATAGCCTATTCAACGGCTTAGTGAAGGTGTAGAATCAGCGAGATAGTAGCATGTTATTTAGTGCAGGAAAATATAGTGTAAAGGCAGAATTAAAAGATTTGAGAACAGTTCAATTCACAAATGGGAAATAATAAATGATCTATATTGAGGAAGTATCAACATCAAAAATGCAAGTAATTTCTGCAACATTTACAATTATACACTGAGAATACACCTCAATTTATTCAATAATAAACTGTGCTCGCCTTTCTCTTTTGAGGTGTAACTGTTTTATATAATTCTGTTAACTGTCAGATCGACTGTCAATCAAACTTCGGCGAAACTCTAAAACTAAATATTACAACTCTAAAATTAAACATTACAACTCTAAAACTAGAATGTACATTTCCAGAAGAAAATATGAAGTGGTGCTTGCAGTGGCAAAACTCGCCACTTGGTTGCTAGGGTGTGGTATAGAGGATGGATACCCGACCCGAACCCGACGGGACCTGTCGGTACCCGACGGGGCGGGCCGGGTTCGGACAGATATTTAGAAATTATGTTCGGGTTCGGGTCGGGCTCAGTCACATCAGCGCAATATGGCATTGAACATTTTAAATTTAAAACAGCTTATTATGTTGGTAGCCAATGTGCCTGATGCTTTCACGTGATGCAAACGTTCGTTTTTGTGATTAAAATACATGTAAAATATTACCATAACATCTGTCTTCCTGTGTGCGGAAATTTGTTTATGTAGCCGTGACAACGAAACACATGCATGCGCGCCTGCGTTAAGTGCGCTTGTTTCTCCGTGCGCGCTGATGCACTCATCCTGCTGACATTTCCGAATGTCTTCCTACAGTTGCTTAATAAAAGCAGGCTTTCCACACAAACGCACATGTGTCATTATTATGAGAAAAAAAAAGGGATTTTAACTGTCGGCCTCGGGCTCGGACATAAATATCTTTATGCCTGTCGGGCTCGGGTCGGGTTCGGTTACTGCTCTGTCGGACGCGGGCCGGGCTCGGAAAAAAAAATTCGGCCCGATCTGCACTCTAGTGTGGTACATGATTGCATACGAGCCAACAAACATGTCTGTACTATGTTCTGGTGCTGAGATATGGCTTATTCATGTTGTTCAGGTGGTTGCTAGGGTGTTGCTAAGTGATTCTGAGTGGTTGCTAGGGTGTTTTGGGTGGTTGCTAGGGTATTCTGGGTGGTTGCTAGGGTGTTCTGGTTGGTTGCTAGGGTATTTTGGGTGGTTGCTAGGGCGTTGCTAGGGTGTTCTGGGTGGTTGCTATGGTGTTGCTAGGGTGTTCTAGGCTATTTTGGGTGGTTGCTATGGTGTTGCTAGGGTGTTTTAAGGTATTTTGGGTGGTTGCTAAGGTGTTCTAGGTGGTTGCTATGCAGTTGCTATGGTATTCTGGGTGGTTGCTATGGTGTTGCTAGGGTGTTCTAGGGTATTTTGGGTGGTTGCTATGGTGTTTCTAGGGTGTTGTAAGGTATTTTGGTCGGTTGCTAGGGTGTTCTGGGTGGTTGCTATGGTGAACTATTAATTTAAAAGTTCATAAGTGTATGAATTTATGAAAATTCATAAGTACATGAATTCATGAGTTTATAAGTTTATGAGTTTATAAGTGAATGAATTCATGAGTTCATAAGTGTATGAGTTTATGAGTTTAGAGTTTATAAGTTTAAATGAGTAAGAGTTCAGAGTTTATTAATTTATGAGTTTGAGTTCATAAGTGTATGAATTTATGAGTTTATAAGTGTATGAGTTCATAGGTTTATGAATTCACAAGTTCATTAGTGTATAAATTCATGAGTTTATAAGTGTACGAGTTTATGAGTTTAGAGTTTATAAGTTTAAATGAGTAAGAGTTCAGAGTTTATTAATTTATGAGTTTGAGTTCATAAGTGTATGAATTTATGAGTTTATAAGTGTATGAGTTCATAGGTTTATGAATTCACAAGTTCATAAGTGTATGAATTCATGAGTTTATAAGTGTATGAGTTTATAAGTGTAAGAGTTTATGAGTTTAGAGTTTATAAGTTTAAATGAGTCTAAGAGTTCAAGTTTAGAGTTTATTAATTTATTATGAGTTTAATAGTTTAAGTGTAGATAGATAAGTGTCATAGATAGATGAGTTTATTAGTTTAAATGAGTCTCAATGGCTCATATAGTATATAGAATGGCAGTTTGATTCAGTCTAGGGCTTCAAGGAGTTTAGATTTGAATTTTTGGCAGTTGAGGAGTTTGAAAGTCAATGGGAGTTTTTTCCGCGTTTGAACGTCATTTTTAGGAAAACCGTAAGTCCGATCAGTTAGAAAAGATATAGCACACTAAGTCAGAACAGTTTGAGTGTCTGAGTCGAGTTTGGAGTATGTGGAGTTAAAGCTCTAGGAGGACTTTGATATAGAAATTTCACTACAAGAAGAAGAAGAACTAGAAAATGTTCGTCGAGACAAACTTTAAGTTGGCTTGTGAAAGTTTGGACCAATAAGTTTGAAGAAGTTTAAAGTAGTTTGAAGTTTAAAGTAGTTTGAAGTTTAAATTAGTTTGAAGTTTAAATTAGTTTGAAGTTTAAATTAGTTTGAAGTTTAAATTAGTTTGAAGTTTAAATTAGTTTAAAGTTGTAATTAGTTTAAAGTTTAAAGTTGTTTAAAGTATAGTTTGAAGTAATTTAAAGTTGATAGGGTGTTTCTAGTGGGTTGCTAGGGTATTCTGGGTGGTTGCTAGGTGGTTGCTAAGGTATTTTAGGTGGTTGCTAGGGTGTTCTGGGTGGTTGCTAGGTGGTTGCTAAAGTATTTTGGTTGGTTGCTAGGGTTTTCTGGGTGGTTGCTAGGCAGTTGCTAGGGTGTTCTGGGTGGTTGCTATGGTGTTGCTAGGGGTTTCTAGGCTTTTTTGGGTGGTTGCTTTGGTGTTGCTAGGGTGTTTTAAGGTATTTTGGGTGGTTGCTAGGGTGTTCTGGGTGGTTGCTAGGGTGTTTTAGGGTATTTTGGGTGGTTGCTAGGGTGTTCTGGGTGGTTGTTAGGTGGTTGCTACGGTGTTCTGGGTGGTTGCTATGGTGTTGCTAGGGTGTTCTAGGGTATTTTGGGTGGTTGCTAGGGTTTTATGGGTGGTTGCTATGGTGTTGCTAGGGTGTTCTAGGGTATTTTGGGTGGTTGCTATGGTGTTGCTAGGGTGTTTTAAGGTATTTTGGGTGGTTGCTAGGGTGTTATGGGTGGTTGCTAGGGTGTTCTAGGGTATTTTGGGTGGTTGCTAGGGTGTTCTGGGTGGTTGTTAGGTGGTTGCTAGGGTGTTCTGGGTGGTTGATATGGTGTTGCTAGGGTGTTCTAGGGTATTTTGGGTGGTTGCTAGGGTGTTATGGATGGTTGCTATGGTGTTGCTAGGGTGTTCTAGGGTATTTTGGGTGGTTGCTATGGTGTTGCTAGGGTGTTTTAATGTATTTTGGGTGGTTGTTAGGGTGTTATGGGTGGTTGCTATGGTGTTGCTAGGGTGTTTTAAGGGATTTTGGGTGGTTGCTAGGGTGTTCTGGGTGGTTGCTAGGGTGTTCTGGGTGGTTGCTATGGTGTTGTTAGAGTGTTTTAAGGTATTTTGGGTGGTTGCTAGGCAGTTGCTAGGGTGTTCTGGGTGGTTGATATGATGCTGCTAGGGTGTTCTAGGGTATTTTGGGTGGTTGCTATGGTGTTGCTAGGGTATTCTAGGCTATTTAAGGTGGTTGCTAGGGTGTTGCTAGGGTGTTTTAAGGTATTTTGGGTGGTTGCTAGGGTGTTCTGGGTGGTTGCTAGGCAGTTGCTAGGCTGTTCTGGGTGGTTGCTATGGTGAAATATGTATGAATTTAAAAGTTCATAAGTGTATGAATTTATGAAAATTCGTAAGTGTAAATTCATGAGTTTATAAGTATATGAATTCATGATTTCATAAGTGTACGAGTTTGAGTTTAGAGTTTATAAGTTTAAATGAGTAAGAGTTCATAGATGAGTAAGAGTTTATTCATTTATGAGTTTGAGTTCATAAGTGTATGAATTCATGAGTTTATAAGTGTATGAGTTTATAAGTTTATGAATTCAAGAGTTCATAAGTGTATGAATTCATGAGTTTATAAGTGAATGAGTTTATGAGATTAGAGTTTATAATTTAAATGAGTAAGAGTTCAGAGTTTATTCATTTATGAGTTTGAGTTCATAAGTGTATGAATTCTGTGTATGAAAAGTTTATGAGTTTAGAATTTATAAGTTTAAATGAGTCTAAGAGTTGAAGTTTAAAGTTTATTAATTTATTATGAGTTAAAGAGTTTAATTGTAGATAGATAAGTGTCATAGATAGATGAGTTTATTAGTTTAAATGAGTCTAAGAGTAAAATGAGCCTGCCCCCTTGTCTCTATGACAATGTGATCCAGAGCTATGTTCAATACAAAATCCCTATGCAATGTGTAGGACAGCCCAAAAAAAGAAAAAAGAAAAAAAGAAAAGTTAGAAAGAAAGAAAAAAATAGTTAGAAAGAATGTAAAATAAAAAAGAAAGAAAGAAACAAAGAAAAAAGAAAGAAAGAAAGTACAGAAAGAAAGAAAAACGAAAAATTAGGATGAAAGAAAGATTAGTTAGAAATAAAGAAAAAAGAAAAAGAATAGGTAGAAAGAATGAAAGAAAGATTGGAAATAAAGAAAAAGATTAGGTATAAAGAAAGAATGAAAGAAAGAAAGATTAGTTAGAAAAAAGAAAGAAAGGAAAAAAGAAAAAGTTAAGAAAGAAAGAAAAAAGAAAGAAATATAAGTTAGAAAGAAAGAAATTATTTAGAAAGAAAAGTTAGAAATAAAGAAAGAATAATTAGAAAGAAAGTAAGATTAGTTAGAAAGAAATAAAGAAAGAATAGTTTGAAAGAAAGATTAGTTAGAAAGAAAAAGAAATAAAGAATAGTTAGAAAGAAAGAAAGATTAGTTAGAAAGATAGATTAGTTTGAAAGACAGAAAGATAGAAAGAAAGATTAGTTAGAAAGAAAGATTAGTTAGAAAGAAAGATAGAAATAAAGAAAAATTAATAAGATAGATAGATAGATTAGCTAGAAAGAAAGAAAGAAAGATTAGTTAGAAAGAAAGAAAGATTAGTCAGAAAGAGAGAAAGAAAGAAAAGTTAATAAGAATAGATAGATAAATATATTAGTTTGAAAGAAAAAATAGTAAGAAATAAAAATAGAGAAAGAAAGATTAGTTATAAAGAAAGAAAAAAGTAAGATTAGTAAGAAAAAGCAAGAAATATTATTTAGAAAGAAAGAGAAATAAAGAAAAATTAATAAGATAGAGTAGTAGAAAGATAAAAAGAAAGAAAGATTAGGTAGAAAGAAAGAAAAAAGATTAGGTAGAAAGAAAGAAAGATTAGGTAGAAAGAGAAATGTTAGAAAGAAAGAAAGGGAAAGCAAGAAAAAGATTATTTAGAAAGAAAGAAAAATGAAAAAAAGATATATAGAAAAAAGAAATAAAGATTAGGTAGAAAGAAAGGTTAGAAAGAAAAATCTAGAAAGAAAGAAAGAAAGAAAGAAAGATTAGTTTGAAAAAGAAAGATTAGGTTGAAAGAAAGATTAGGTTGAAAGAAAGAAAGATTAGTTAAAAAGAAAGAACAAAAGAATGAAAGAAATATTAGTTAGAAAGAAAGAAAGAAAGAAAGAAAAGATAGAAAGAAAAAACAAAGAAGATTAAAAAGAAAGTTGTTAGAAAGAAAGATAGATTAGTTAGAATGAAAGAAAGATTAGTTGGAAAGAAAGAAAGAAAGAAAAATAGATAATTAGTTAGAAAGAAAGATTAGTTGGAAAGAAAGAAAGATTAGTTAGAAAGAAAGAAAAAAGAAAGATTAGTTAGAAAGAAAGAAAAAAGAAAGATTAGTAAGAAAGAAAGAAAGAATAGATAGATGGAAACATTAATAAGAAAGAAAGATTAGTTAGAAAGAAAGAAAAAATAAAGATTAGTAAGAAAGAAAGAATAGATAGAAAGATTAATAAGAAAGAAAGATTAGTTAGTTAGACAGAAGAAAGATTAGTTAGAAAGAAAGAAAATGTAATAAAATAGATAGAAAAGTTAAAGGGTCACTCCACCCATTTGCATTAAGATTTCCATTGTTAGAAATCCAGTCATACTATTGAATGGTCGTGCAACACACTTTCATTTTCCCCTGAGACGAGAGAAATCCTCTATTTACCTTTTTCACTGCCTCCTACAATGACGCAAAAATCGTCATTTTACGTCATTGTAGGAGGAAGTGTAAAAGGGGGGGATTTCTGTAAAGACTACAAGCACTAGTTCCCAGCCTTTCAAACCCGCCCATAGGGGGTTGGACCTAATGCGCTAACAGACCTATCAGATCAGTACCAGTGCGTTTGATTTCACCGGCAGAAACTTTTTGAAAATATGGACGAAGGTACTGAATACGCAGACGGATGCATTATGGAGGATCTGGATTTTGACGAAGTTATGGTAGAAACGGATGTTCGTGGCTACCTTTATGCGCCACAGTATAGCGACGAGCAGCTGATGGAGGAACAGGAGGAACAGGAGGCGGCTGAAGCTGCTGCCACCACAGCTGATGCAGACGATCTGCCTGCCGCGGACGAGAAGCCCGCAATGGCTCGAGCTGGGGCAGATTGGTGGTGCCTGTGCTCTCACTGTGCACCAATGGACACTGAACAAGAGTCTGTCTGCTGCCGAGAATTCCAGCGGTGCTACGGAATCGGAGGATGACACGGACGTGTGTGTTGTTGCTTACCTGAGTTTCGCACCCCATATGGATAGCGCCGTCCTGGAGACCTACTTGAGAATACCTAAGGTCAACTGGCAACGTCAGCCAAAGCCTACAGGGTCAAATGGTCGTCTTTCTGTAAAGTAAGTTTATTTTCATTTTGTTAACACGCTAACGTGGCAGGTTCATTGCACAAATATCTTGCAGTTAAGCTAGCTACTGTAGTGGGAGTGGTCTGCGGAGCTGAGCATTGCAATGCACTATGGGGATTGTTGTCTACAATCCACAAGCACTAAAAAGTCATTTTCTGCCTTTTATCGGCCAAGAAGGTCCCAAATTAGAAATTTATGATATTATTCTACTACACATATGACCCACTTTCAATACATATTCATGTCTCCACCGGTGGAATGACCCTTTAAAAACACTCTTATCCCTTCAAAAGAGAAAAACTACTCTCTTGTTCTGATTTATCTGCCGCGTAATGGATCTGAGATCTAGAAATAAGCAAACTAACTCGACGAGTGTACATACTTCATCGTGTGAAAAGGAAGACCAGCAACAAGAAGCTAGCATTAGCAAGATGGCGCACGGACAAGCACAACCTACCGGGGACAACGCTCTTATACTTCAAGAGATACGAAATGGGAACCTAGCCCTTTCCAATAAATTGGATACCAAAACGGCAGAGATTAACGAATCCATATCAGGTTTAAAGTCCATGCTTGATAATCTGACATCCCGCGTCACTGAAGCGGAGGATCGCACTGAAGGGAAAAGATACTCCGTACGGCAGCAAAATTGTCCAGGGAAAACAACGGTCCCATATTGTATGAGAATACACCGGTGATGTTTTTTCCTGATCTGAGTACCAACTTGGTGAAGCGCCGAAAGGAATATGATTGGGTAAAGAAAGAGCTGAAGTCCAAAGATATCCAGTTTGCTTTACTTTATCCCGCTACCTTGAGGGTAACACTCTCAGATGGGAAAAAGAAAACATTTAAAACGCCAAGAGAAGCAGCAGCGTTTGTGAGAGAGAACACTTGAAAATGGAAGAGAAGTGTAAACAAGTGGCCTGACGCACCTTCTTAATCTCAACCATTGTGCAAACTGTAACGTTAAGACACCACAATTTTACGATATTGTTCACCTACTTGAGTGGTTATCTTATTACAGTCAGTTCTATTTTAGAGTGTTTCATATAATATTCTATATTATATAGCGGAGAGCCCCTGGGGGGCAGAAGATCTTAGATTTAAGTTAGAATAGTTGTTCACGGATACAAGACCTTTCTAGAGGAAGGGAAGTGTGCCACATTTTTTGAAGATGGCACTAGGGGGTTCTTTTTGTGTTTTTTGG
Organism: Gila orcuttii; assembly: GCA_026230005.1. Classification (NCBI taxonomy): domain Eukaryota; kingdom Metazoa; phylum Chordata; class Actinopteri; order Cypriniformes; family Leuciscidae; genus Gila; species Gila orcuttii. The sequence continues at coordinate 36,192,685 of JAPDVR010000002.1, forward strand.
GGTAATTTTCTTTTTTGTTTGGGTGCTCCATTTATTTGTTGCTTACAAGTTTACATATGCTCTGTTTGTGGTAATATTGTGAGAGGTCGAATGAAGCTCATAAATAAGAAAGAACTTAGTGGATAGAGTATTGAAATTTGTCAGTTTTAATGTTAAAGGATTGAATGGACCGATTAAAAGGAAAAGGGTTTTGGCAAATCTTAAAAAGTTAAAAGTAGATTTAGTTCCCTTTCGAGGGAACTCAACACTGCGTCGAGAATCGACACTTTTGGGGACGCTCCCTTAGCGTGCGCCTCTGAAGTAAGACTGAAACTAATCCAATCCTGATTGGTGTTGCGTCATGACGTAACATGTGACGGCACATAAAAGTGACGCCGGCACACACACACATTAGCTTTTCGCTCTTCAGCAAGCGCTCTCTGTGAAACTGTCTGTCTTATTTGATGTTGTTTGTCTGTGCTAAGCTCTATATTATGGCGAGTGAACAATACACTAAGTGTGTGCACCCCTGCCCAAGATATATGCCAAAAGCGGGTGGGGACACGCATCAGCTGTGTGTGTGTGTGTATTGTTTAGGGGCGCAGCACGCACTGTCAGCTAGAGAGAGAACTGCCTGTGCACACTGTGAAGCACTTACTTTTAGAGTGCTGCGCTCCCGCTTGGCTATATTATTTCCTGATGATGGCCAGGCTCGCGATCCCCGCGATTCGGGTCCCGCGTCCATTGAGGAATAAAAATGGCGCGATGGCTTAGATCGTGGAGATCGCAGAAGGATCTCGCGGATGAGAACGAGACTGCTGAGGCACCTTTTCTCTCATCATCCGCAGATTCTATGACACTCGTTCACGACGCAGAAGCCCGCGATGCGGCTTCTTCTGCCCGTGACGAGTGTCCAGTGCTCGAGCTATCTGTTTATAAGGAAGTAGATGTGCTCAGCATCGGGAACGAGCAACATGAGTCACACTCGCCAGCTTATGTTTCTGCTTATGTAGAGCTCGTGGAGGTTGTGATGCGTGCTGTGGCCAGATTAAATAAATGAAAAAATAAATATATATATATATATATATATATATATATATAAAATATATCAGCTGGCCACAAAATAAGCAGGATGATCCCCGTCAATATGAACTAGACGAGAGATTCCTGCAGCACCGTTCACAACCTCAGAGCCGGGGCTTACTGTTTTTCCCAGATCTTTATAAATATATATATATATATATATATATATATATATATATATATATATATATATATATATATATATGTGTAGATCCTGGGAAAAACCCCACTCTTTACGTATCTCACCACATTCATTATATGTTCATTATATATTTATGGTGCAGGAAATCGATGTTGCTCTTCCGTCGTTAAAAACGTTTCGGGACACATCGGTTTCCAGCGAACGCAGGCTGCACTGTCCGCCCCACATTTTTGCGGCCAGGCAGCATTCGCGTTCGCCAATCGAGAATCATTTTCGGTCCAGCCCTGCCGGAAACCCGCTTCAGGGGATCGAGAACGAATCCCGATTAATCCCCAACCAATGGGGTTACTCCAATCCCCGATTAATTAACCAATCATACCATTGATCAGCTCTACCAAACTTGGATGTCTTTTTTCCAGTAATAAACAAACATTGTTAAGTTGTTTTGATTGATACTGTGAAGCAGCTTTGATACAATCTGTATTGTGAAAAGCGCTATACAAATATATTTGACTTGACTTGACTTGACTTAATACCCGAAGCCAGGCTCGAGAGCCTGGTTCCTTTGGTAAAATATTCAGAAAAGCATTGTTCCCTGCTGTGGAACAATCGAGGTTGTCTTTGACGCTTCGGGCCACATCGACTTCCAGCGAACGCACACCGTGGCGTTCGCCCCAAAAGCTTGCAACAGGGCACCGACTATGATCACAAAATCTGTATCGACTTTTTTCCTGCCGGTCCTCCGCTTCAGGAAGTCGAGAATAGTGCTCGAAAAACACCCGAGGCCAGTCTCGAGGGGCTGGTTCCCTTAGTAGATTTTGTAGAAGAATGGCAACGCCTTCCGTATATATCTATATGGGTCCTGTATATTATAAAATATTATAAAATATGGGTACAGATTGCAGTTCGGTCACCGACCTCCCTAGTTTGCTGGGGTGGTACCGACTGCAGTGGTTCCAGAACAGGCTCGGGCTATGGAACAAGAGGTACAGACTCTACTGGAATTAAGGGGCCATAGAATGTGTTCCCCTACCAGACAGGGAGTCGGGGTTTTACAGCCGGTACTTTATAGTTCCAAAGAAGGATGGCGGACTGAGGCCAATTTTAGATCTAGGGCTTTTGAATTGTTCTTTGAGGAGATTCAGGTTCAAAATGCTTACTATTCCACATTATCGTGAACCAAATCAGATCCGAGGACTGGTTTGTCACGATGGATCTAAGGACGCTTATTTCATGTCTCCATCCTTCCATGTCACAGGAGGTTCCTGAGGTTGCTTTCGGGGGCGAAGCATACCAATATCGGGTTCTTCCGTTCGGCCTAGCACTCTCTCCCTGCACGTTCACAAAGTGTAGGGATGCGGCTCTGGCTCCACTGAGGCTTCAGGCCATCCGTATACTGAATTACATCGACGACTGGCTCATATTGGCCCAGTCTCGAGAAATGGCAGTTCGGCATCGAGATGTCGTCCTTGGCCACATTCAGAACCGGGGGTTGAGGCTCAACACTAAGAAAAATGTGTTGGACCCAGCTCAGAAGACTACTCTTCTGGGCGTGGTATAGAATTCGGTTACGATGCGGGCACGTATGTCTCCCGCTCGTATCGAATCCATCCTGGCCATGGTGTCCAGGATAAAGCTAGGCCAGGCCATCACTGAAAAGCAATTTCAAAGACAGCTGGGCCTCATAACAGCGGCATCCAACATAATTCCTTTGGGGCCTGCTTCACATGAGGCCCCTTCAGTGGTGGCTCAAAGCCAAGGGTTCCGTATAATAAAGGTTACGCACAGGTGCCTTCGTTCCCTATTAATATGGAAGAACCTTGGTTCTTGTCCCAAGGGCTAGTGTTAGGGGCGTCATGTCGCCGGGAAACCGTTTCGACAGACGCTTCCCTCACTAGCTGGGGCGCGGTCTCGGACGGCCGCTTTGCCAGGGGTCTGTGGCAGGACCATCATCATTCTTGGCATATAAATTGCCTAGAGATGTTGGCTGTGTTCAGGGCTCTGAGGAGCTTCCTCACAGACATCAAAGGTTACCACGTCTCAGTGGTAGCTTATCTAAACCGACAAAGGACACTCAGATCGCGCCCTCTATCCAGATTGGCGCATCAGATCATTTTATGGTCCCAAGGGAAAATATTATCTTTAAGAGCAATATATGTCCTGGGGGTTCTGAATCAAGGAGCAGACATCCTGTCGAGGCAGGGGCTGAGGCCCGGGGAATGGAGACTCCATCCAGAGGTGGTGGAGTTGATATGGCAGAGGTTTGGACCAGTGGAAGTGGATCTGTTTGCGTCTCGAGAAGGGCAATGTCCACTTTGGTTCTTCCTCACTCATCCAGCCCCGCTGGGGTTGGATGCCATGGTACAGGCCTGGCCGAGGCTTCGCCTGTACGCTTTTTCCCCGATCGCTCTGCTCCCAGGAGTCCTGGAGAGGGTCCGTCAGGAGGGCATCAGTCTTCTTCTGATAGCCCTGTTTTGGCCAGCCCGAGTATGGTTTTCAGACTTAATTTCACTCCTGATAGCTCCGCCATGGCAGATTCCTCTGAGGAGGGATCTGTTGTCTCAGGTGGAGGGCACTATATTCCATCCTCATCCAGAGCTGTGGAAATTGTGGGTCTGGCTTCTGAGGGGGCTCAGTACCTAGATGCCGGTCTATCATCTGGGGTGGTCGAAACCATACTTATCTCTAGGGCTCCGTCTACTAGGAGATTATATGGCCTCAATTGGAATGTTTTTCTACTTGGTGTAGAGAACTTGAGTTAGGCCCAGTTAACTGCCCAATGGCTTCAGTGCTGGAGTTTCTTCAAGATCGTTTTTCTACAAATCTCTCCCCATCCACACGTAGGGTGTACGTGGCTGCCATTGCGGCGTTCCATGCACCACTAAATGTTGGGCCTTTGGGGAGGCACCAACTGGTCATACTATTTCTCCATGGTATTGGAGGATGAGACCGACAGTCAGGTCCAGGGTTCCTTCCTGGGTCTTGGCGGTGGTTCTCGAAGGGCTATCCCTGGCTCCCTTCGAATACCTCCAGTCGGCTTCGCCTAGGACCTCACGTTCAAGATAGCCTTTCTCTTAGCTATTTCTTTAAAGAGACTGGGAGATCTCCAAGCCCTGCCATTATCGCCAGTTTGCTTGGGGTGTCCCCCCGGCGGAGTTAAGGCCATTCTGCATCCGAGACCCAGCTATGTGCCTTAAGTGCAATTTTTAATGGCTAGGTCCATGGTCCTGCAAGTATTTCATCCTCCACATCATGTGTCGGCAAAAAAGGAGAGGTTCCTTGCTCTGCCAGTCAGAGTTCCGAGTATTTACCTTGAGAGGTCCTCTTCTTGGAGGAGGTTGGACCTACTGTAGTGTGTTTTGGATCATCTATTAGGGGCTCCCGGCTATACAAACCATAAGTAGGCCTGCTAGGTGTGAAATTTGCCTTCACCTTTGGCCGCAAGGGCTCATTCTACTAGAGGCATGGCGTCCTCTAGGGCCCTCCTCTCGGGAGTCCCCCCTCCAGGAGATCTGTGAGGCAGCCGTTTGGGCTACCCCACACACTTTTATCAGGTTTTTAGTCTGCACCTCCATAGTACGCATGGCGCACATGTGCTCTCGTCCTAGCTAGTGCCTGAGATCAGTTTCACTCTAGGGCAGGCCTGTTTTTCGGTGCGTGGCCTAGTGGGCATTCGTTCCCCAAAGTGTCGATTCTCGACGCAGTGTTGAGTTCCCTCGAAAGGGAACGTCTCGGGTTATGACTATAACCCTTGTTCCCTGAGAAGGGAACGAGACACTGCGTCGTCCTGCCACGCCCCTCGAGGCTTGAGAGCGTCTTGCTTCATCGCTAGGCTAATGTGTGTGTGTGCCGGCGTCACTTTTATGTGCCGTCACATGTTACGTCATGACGCAACACCAATCAGGATTGGATTAGTTTCATTCTTACTTCAGAGGCGCAAGCTAAGGGAGCGTCCCCCAAAGTGTCGATTCTCGACGCAGTGTCTCGTTCCCTTCTACAAAATTGAAAGAGCCATTTTAAGAACTAGACAGAGGTATTATGAATTGGGAGAGAAAGCACATAAAATTTTATCTTGGCAACTGAAGACAGAGGAAAACAATAGAAGTATTAATGCTATTCAAACTGAAACGGGCTCTATCTCATATAGTCCAACAGAAATTGATACAACTTCAACTTCAAAAGCGTACAGACGTAGCCTCAGCCACGTCCGCACGATGGCATCCAACCCCAGCGGGGCTGGATGCGTGAGGGAGAACCACAGTCGACAGTGTGTCGTCTCTCGAGACGCAAAAAGGTCCACGTCCACTGGGCCGAACCTCTTGCATATCAACTCCACCGTCTCGGGGTGGAGTCTCCATTCCCCGGGCCTCAGCCCCTGCCTCAACAGTACGTCTGCTCCCTGATTCTGGTCCCCCGGGACATACATCGCCCTGAGAGACGATAGTCTCCGCTGGGACCACAGGAGGATCTGATGCGCCAGTCTGCACAGAGGGCGCGACCTCAGACCCCCCTGGCGGTTCAAATAAGACACCACCGACATGTTGTCGGTTCTCACGAGGACATGGCCACCATGGAGGTCTGGCAGGAAGCTCCTCAGAGCCCGGAACACCGCCAACATTTCTAGGCAATTATGTGCCAAGAGGAATGATGGTCCTGCAAGAGACCTCTCGTAAAGCGGCAGTCCATGACTGCGCCCCAGCCCGTGAGGGAGGCGTCTGTCGAAATAGATACTCGGCGACATAACGCTCCCAATTTGGGACCCTGGGACAGGAACCAAGGCTTCTTCCAAACTGATAGGGAACGAAGGCATCAGCGCGTAACCCTTATCAAGCGGAATGGATTTCCCCTCGGGGAAAACCCCTTGGTTCTCAACCACCACTGTAAAGCTCTCATGTGTAGCAGACAAGAAGGTATCACGCTGGACGCTGCTGCCATGAGACCCAACACTCTCTGAAAGTGTTTGACAGTGACGGCCTGGCCTAGCTTTATCCTGGACACTGTGGTCAGGATAGACTCAATCCGAGCAGGAGACAACTGTCATCGCATCGTGACCGAGTCCCACACCACTCCCAGGAACATGGTTCTCTGGGCTGGTGTCAACACGCTCTTCTTCGTGTTGAGTCTCAACCCCAGGCTCTGGATGCGGGCGAGGACGACATCTCGATGCCGAATCGCCAGCTCTCGCGAATGGGCCAATATTAACCAGTCGTCGATGTAATTGAGCACCCTGATGCCCTCGAGCCTCAGGGGTGCTAGAGCTGCATCCATACACTTGGTAAAAGTGCGAGGGGAGAGTGCTAGGCCGAACGGAAGAACCCGATATTGGTAAGCTTCGTCCCCGAAAGCAAACCTCAGGAACTTCCTGTGAGATGGAAGGATGGAGATGTGGAAGTAGGCGTCTTTTAGATCTATCGTGACAAACCAATCTTCGGATTGAATTTGACTCACGATGATGGGAATAGTGAAGAAGCCCTGTGGAGAAGCGCTCCTGCAGGAATTCCAGCACTGCACCCACTGGGCCGTTAACCGGGTCCTGCAGGTGTTCTCCACACCAAGAAGTGAAAAGTTTTCACTTCAAGGCATAAAGCTTCCTCGCGGATGGAGCTCTGGAGTGAAGAATGGTCTCAACAACCTCGGTTGAGAGACCAGAGTTCATGAGCTGGGCCCCCTCGGAGGCCAAGCCCACAGTACTGGGCAGGGGTGAAATATCATGCTGCCCGCCTGAGAGAGTAGATCCCTCCTGACCGGGAGCTCCAAAGGAGAACCGTCCAGGAGAGAAATCAGGTCCGCAAACCATACTCGGGCCGGCCAGAACGGGGCTACTAGTAGTAGGCTGACCCCGTCCCGGCGAATCCTCTCCAGAACTCCAGGTAGCAGAGCAATCGGGGGAAAGGTGAACAGACGTGAACTCGGCCACGGCTGCCCCATAGCGTCCAACCTCAGAGGGGCTGGATGGCTGATGGAAAACCACAGATGACAGTGTGTGGTCACCTTGGAAGTGAATAGGTCCACCTCGGCGCGACCGAAACTCACCAAAGGAGCTCCACCACCTCGGGGTGGAGACTCCAACCCCCCGGCCTCGGCCCCTGCCTCGACAGGGAGTCTGCTACCACATTCAAATACCCAGGAAGATACATTGCTCTCAGAGATAGTAACCTCCCTTGGGACCACAGGAGGATCTGACGGGCCAACTTGTAAAGCCGGCGAAACCGCAGGCTCCCCTGATGATTTATATATAAGATACCACCGACGTGTTGCCTGACTGAACTAACACATGATGACCTCTCAGGTCTGCTAGGAAGTGTTTCAGAGCCTGGAACACCGCCAACATCTCTAGACAATTTATAAGCCATGATAGATGATGGTCCTGAGACAGACCTTGGGCTGGACAACCACTCGTGACCGCCCCCCAGCCTGTGAGGGAAGCATCCGCCATTAGCGCCACGCGACCCAGCACAGGACCTTTGAATAGGAACCAAGTTTCTTTCCACATGACCAGAGCACGAAGGCAGCGCCGCGTGACTTTGACCGTGCGGAGCGGATTTCCCCTCGGGGAGAATCCCTTGGTCCTGAACCACCACTGTAGCGGTCTCATGTACAACAGGCCGCAAGGTATAACGTTGGACGCTGCTGCCATCAGACCCGACAGTCTCTGTTTTACAGTAAGTAGCTGGCCTAGCTTTACTTGTTTCACAGCTGAGAGAATCGAAGCGATGCGGGTCGGAGCGAGTCGCGCCTGCATCGAAACCGAAACCCAAACGACACCCAGAAAAGTGGTCTTCTGAGAAGGAGATAATACACTTTTCTTTGCGTTCAGCCTCAACCCCAACTTCCTGATATGAACGAGAACGACATCTCGATGCCGAACCACCATCGTGAAAGTGCGGGGAGATAAAGCTAGGCCAAACGGAAGAACCCTGTGCTGGTACACCTCGCCCCCGAAGGCGAACCTCAGGAACTTCCTGTGTTGTGGAAGGATGGAAATGTGAAAGTACGCGTCCCTTCGATCTATCGTGACAGACCAGTCCTCGGATCTGATTTGTGACACGATCTGCTTGATAGAGAGCAACTTGAATTTTGGCTTCCCTACCGAGCGATTCAATAGGCGCAGGTCTAAAATTGGACGCAACCCCCCATCCTACTTTGGAACGATGAAATATCGGCTGTAATAGCCTGACTCCATACTGGGAGGAGGAACTCGTTCTATAGCCTCCTTTTGAAGGAGTGCTTTCACCTTTTGTTCCATAACCAGAGCCTGCTCGGGGCCCACCACTGTAGGCAGAACCCCTCTGAATCTTGGTGGACGACACCTGAATTGGATAGCATACTCCTTTTCTATTGTCTGCAAGACCCAATGAGATATTTTTGGGAGGCTTTTCCCCTCTGCCAGAAATTCTACTAAGGGTACCAGTCTCTCGAGACTGGCCTCTGGTGTAACTTGAGCAGCAAACGCAGCGCCCTGTAACGGCACACCGGCAGGGAACAACTGGTTTAACCGCTCTGAAACCCTCCTCAGAGGGAGCGAGCGTCCCTCGGGAAATCGCTCGCTGGGACCGTCTGCGCCCCGGCATTAAGGCGGGGTTGGCAGAACGGGCCCCTGAGGGCACCGAGGAGGAATGGGCACCGTAGAAAGAGGTGAACACCTTTCCGCCTCGGTGGGAACCACCCTCAGTGTCCTGCGCGCCGTGGCGCCAGGACTTCTTCTTAGCCAAAGCCTTCTTAGCTAATATAACTGTCCTCAGATCAGTTCTATTACTGGGAGATTTCGGCTGAGAGTGCCGCGGCTGAGCCCACTGTCCAGCAGGGGGAGCACGAGACGCGACACTCTGCTTCAGCGCCTATGTGATGAGCTCGCAGACGGCCGGGGCTGCTCCCGCCCAGCAGTCCCAGGGACATGAATTTTTAAAAGGGAGAAATTTGTTAAAAGCTGTTGTTTGCTTTTCCTTCTCCTGGAATTTATCGATGACAGAATTTACAGCATCGCCAAATAAACCCAGGGGGGAGAGAGGAGTGTCTAAAAGGAAAGCTTTTCCTTTCCCTTTTATATTTGTCTGATTTAACCACAGATGTCTTTCTACGGCCACGCAGGGAAAAATCAGCAGCCTGACGCAGTTCGCGAACCACGTCAGCACTGACCTCCTCACTCTCACTCACGTCCCTCAGCAGGTCAGCCTGGTATGCCCTTTTTTTTTTTTTCATAATAGACATAGTATGCAGACATGACCTGCTGCCGAATATGCTTTACCCACAAAAAACGAAATATTCCTAAGCTTTCTAGGCTTGGTGGGTAATGCCGGTGCCTTAACAGATGACGCAGCCTCGAGGTAGAGAAAACTCGCAAGCGTCTCTACCACGCGAGGCATAGCCGAACAACCATATGAATTATCCCCCACAATATTGGAATATGTTGAAGTCTGGGGACTAAACATTTTCTCTATATGACACCGGTTTTTCCCACGATTTCGACACCTCAGTGTGGAGATCGGGAAAGAAAAAAGACGGCACGCACCGGCGTGGAGGTTGCACTCGTGACGGCGAAAATCTCTCATCTAATTTTAATTTAGAAACAGACTCCTGTCTAGTCACTGGCCATACAATGCTGAGTTTTTCTACAGCTCTTGTTAATACCTCCACTAGCTCATCGCTTTCGGGAGTGTAAGGTGGCGAATCCTCCACATCACCCTCATATATACTAGCAACATCCAGCTCCTCAGAACTGGATAGAAGCAACACTGGTGCCTCAGCCCGAGCGGAAGAAATCGCAGCGCGTGCTTCCGAATACGGGACTGAGGCACTGGATCTCACAGGTGAAGGGAGAGATAAGGCAGAGCCCGTCTCTAACCCCGCTGAGAGATCCATATGCGATCCCCACGATACGCGTCGTCGCTCTGCTTCGGCAAGAGCGGGACCCGAACCGCAGGGAGCGCGCACCGAACCGCTCTCCTCAAAGAGCACCCGGCGGCAGCGGAGCGTCCTTAATGGCAGACGCTCGCAATGCTCACAATCAGCTCCCTCGAGAGCTGACTGGGCATGCTACACTCCCAAACAAACAACACAAAGAACGTGTGTATCCCCACTCGTTAAATAACGCGAGCAGGGAGGGACACACTCCCTAAACTGCTGTTTGTTCGCCATATCTCTCTTAATATATATATATATATATATATATATATAAATTGTTTGTGTGGTGCAGAGTATGTAAGGACAGACAATATTCACACAGGGACAGATTCACATATAGCGCGACTGAAGGCACAGAAGCTATTGCGCTTGTGTTTATGGGGTGCTTTATAGTTTCCTGGTCGATGACGTCACCCGCCTATGACGTTCCATCTCTCCATTGGGCTGATTCCATACGTGCTTCAGGACGCACAACGCAGGGGCGTTCCCACAGCTTGACGCAGCTCGAGTTCCCTTGAAAGGGAACTGATGTGTCCCGAACCGCAACTAGCGGCGGGATGCTGACACCAGTTTCCTGAGGGCCCGGTGAGAGAGGGGATCTTGATCGCTCTCTTTCGGGGGGGGGGGGGGGGACAGCCCTCCAAGGTCTCACACAAGTTAGGACCTTTCTCCCGACGCCTTCCTGTCCTGAAAGGCTTTGGGCGAGAGCGCCGCCTACAGTCCCAAGCTCAGCCTTTTTTATTTTTTGAGGGGGACCTTTAGAAGCGATACTCACCTTCAGATGGTAGGCTGAATTAAAATATCTAACCAAGTTCTAAGTCAGATACAATTTTTAATTACTTTAACTCCTCGGAATTAAATGCAGCCATAACACTGGAATACTGTTTTATATTTAATTATACGATCTCGTAACCTACACGCTGCCTCGGCAAATGCGAGATTCTAGCCGTTATAATTTGGCTTTCATCCCTGGAGAAGAAAGTCAACAGGCGCGAGACTGAAACACCTGACAGCGCACGGCTGTACGCGTCAAGATATTTCTCAATGAACACAGCCAGCACCCTCAGGAGCTGACTGTGAATGCCTCGCACCTAAACAGTATTATTTATCAGATCGCGTGTGTCCCTTTTATTGCAGACCCGTAACGCGTTGCCTTAACAAACGCGAGATTCGAGTAGTACACAATATATTTGGCTTTCATCTCTCGAGAAGAAAGTCAACAGGCGCGAGGCTGAGATACCCGAAACGCACGTGTACGGCGAGTTATTTCTCAATAAACACAGCCAGCACCCTCTGACTGTTCATGCCTCGTACTCACACAGCAAACTGCAAATTAGACTCGTAACCTACATGCTGCCTCGGCAAACACGAGATCCGAGATACTAGATTCTGTATTGCAACTGCAAGGCAACCTTAAACCTACGCGCTGCCTCGGCAAACGCGAGATTCCAGCCACAGAATCTTATTGCAAAATACACTCGTAATCTAAGCGCTGCCTCGGCAAACGCGAGATCCGAGCTACTAGATTCTGTATTGCAACTGCAAGGCAAACCTTAAACCTACGCGCTGCCTCGGCAAACGCGAGATTCCAGCCACAGAATCTTATTGCAAAATACACTCGTAATCTAAGCGCTGCCTCGGCAAACGCGAGATCCGAGCTACTAGATTCTGTATTCCAACTGCAAGGCAAACCTTAAACCTACGCGCTGCCTCGGCAAACGCGAGATCCCAGCCACAGAATCTTATTGCAAAATACTTTAACAGGACATACAACACCAAATAGGACAGACTTGTTCACACATACACAGAGCACTTGCTGAATAGCAAAAAGCTGACATTTCTGTGTGCCGGCGTGCTTTTGTATACATCCGCTTATGCCATCACACGCTACGTCATCACGCAACGCCAATAGGATTGGATTCGGTTTCATTCATAAATTCAGACGCGCTACGCTGAAGGGCGTTCCCCTAGTGTCGTCACCGACGCAGTTCGAGTTCCCTCGAAAGGGAACCATACATACCCACAGCGTCGACACTTGAATCTGCTGCGGTACGGCAAGAGAAGAGCGACAAAATCCAATATCTGCAGTACCATTAATAGCCACAGGAGGGGAGCCTTCTAACACCAATAAATACAGCCAAATGCCTTATTTTATGAAATTCACACAGTACTCTAAATCAAATGTTCTTTTCAACCCTGTTACATCAACCCCCACTGAATTACATAAAATATCTGCATGACCAGGGGAATTTCAACAACGGAACACTTTTCTTTCAGTTCACAATAATAAACTTCACAATACGAAAGGAACTCCTATAGGAGGACAGTCAAAAAACAATTATCCCTTAAGGACGAAGTGATGAGAGAGTAGCGCTAAGCTCTCCCACCAACTACTGACAGCAGAACATCTACATACATTCTGCAATACCCTTCCATACTCCATTCACCATTACATCAAAAACAAACAAAAAAAATGTAGAGAGACACAAGGTGTACTCAAAGATGTGAAGGCAACCCATTTCTTCAGGTATGTGCTTAATCTGAACTACTGCTTTTAGACTATAAAGCAGCCTTAACACTATTTTAGACAATTATGTCAACAGGCACGAAACCAAAAGTTTTGTTCTAAGCAGAGAATGCCCTAAACACTGACTTGCAAACAGCTTGAACATTGTGTTTTGTATCCTGAACCACAGCCTGTGTAGACATTACATGTATTAATCTTTCAACAGGTCTAACGACTCGACCAAAACGTGTCCTAACCTGTGTGACTGAGCTAGAACTTTGTGGTACAGTCTCAGCTACATGTGTGTTGGTAAGAGTTTGAGAGGGTGGCTGGGCAGACAGGAATGTCTCAGAATCGGATTAATGTGAATCTGAACCGTCTCTTGTGTCTCCATCAGAAACAGATGTTCTTACATCTCTTGACATGTCAAAGACATGGCTTTTTGGTGCAGAAAGGAAGGTCTCAGCTACAGGATCTACCAGAACTCCACTTGAGGATTGATTAGACTCATGATGGGATCCCTCAGGCAGCTCCGAAACCCAACTTATCGTTCTGTTTCTGGTATCAGATTCCTGAACTGACATAGAATCATCCTCACAATTAACGTCAGCATCCTCACATGAGGTTATCACCTTGCCTCCCGTCATCACAGAGTCATCCATTGTAACACTGCTGTAGCTATCCTCTGTGTGCTCAGACACGGCCGTATCTCCTCTTAAAGACTCATCCTCCACTGCACACAATGACAGGACTGAAGATGACCTCTGGCAAGAAGTGGATACACCAGAAAGTTGATCAGACTGAGGGTGCTCAACATTCACTGGTAAGACATTCACCAACATCAACAAGTTTCGATTAACCACTTTTTCCTGACCTGTGGCTGGATTACGGATCCTGTAAGTATGAGTATCTGGTTTACAATCCACAACAGTGTAAACTGTTGACTCCCACCTGTCAGCAACTTTCTTCTTACCCCTTTCAGTTTTATTAGCTAAGAGCACCTGGTCACCTGTTAAAAAATGAGTAGTCCTTTTACCCTTCGGTTGTACAACACTGCATGTCTATTCTGTTCTTTCATTGCATGCTCTTGTGCGATCTGTAATGCTTCTTTCAGATCTTTGACCAGAGTGGATACGAACTTGTCACAGCAGGTCACATCTGGATCATTCAAGACAGAGCGAAACAGAATGTCAATGGGCAGACGGGGTACACGCCCGAACATCAAATAAAAAGGAGCATATCCTGTCGTCTCATGGATTGTGCAATTATACAGAAATGTCAGTGTCTGCAACCGTCTCGGCTAGGGCTGCACGATTTGGGGAAAATGTCATATTGCGATTATTGAGGTCAATATTGCGATTGCGATATGCGATTGCGATTTAATAAACAAATGGTTTCATGAGTCAACTTGCTTGATTCTAAAGCAAAATGCACACACAGATTAGTGATAATTCTGAAATGTGTATTTCTCAACTCAAACTAGCAACAACAACTAAATAATTGATAACATCTATAATGATCGATAAGCCATTGAGGTCTGGATAAAAATGAATCCACCCCCATTTAAAACATTAATTATAGCCATCCACCATTACAGTGATTCCACAATTGAAAGCTATAATTTTTTCAAAAACATTTATTAGGCTTCAAAAAATATAACAGCTTTTAATTTAAGTGAACTTAATAATACTCACATAAACCCATAAAAAAGTATTATTTACCTGTGCCCTTCCTGTCATGTAGGACATATACAGAAATTTAAGTTATCAAACAGTCTGCACTGCATAAATTATAAATTATATATAGACTAATCCTTATTAAAGCTACACAAGTTCTTTAGTAGAACTTAGTAGAAGAGCAGTGAGTAATTTTCTTTGTTCTTTGATTAACTTTACTGACAGAAAGCTTTGGCTGCTGGCCCTTTAAGAGCAGCCGTTGTAGAGACGCGGATCTCACACGCGCCTCATTCTCTCACAACTCTTTACGTCCATCATAAGACTGCTCTTATGTTATGAAGATACTTGACAAACGACATTTTGGCATAATTGTGTGTGTTATTGTTCGTTCAAGCGGAAAGATAACTATTCCGGTCTGTGCATGCGCATGGGCGCGCGTCTTTCTGTTCTGTGAGTCACAGTCGGACATTCACAGGCTGCGCGCTCTCTTTTGACTTGTCGCGCATTAATGGTTTGAACTTTAAAGCATTCGCACGAATAAGAGCGGTATCATGTAACACTAGCCAAAGGATGACAAAAAATAACAGATGCTGCGTTAATTGCGTTAACAGCCCTAATTTGTTTATTTTACATAAAATCGCAGCATTTGCGTCATATAATCGCATAGGCTTGACATCGCGATTACGATTGCGATATGATTAATCGTGCAGCACTAGTCTCGGCCAATCTCTCTTCACATCTGGTGACAAAGCCCGAATCATATTTCCAAGGGTTCTATTAAAGCGCTCCACACTTCCATTACCCATAGGGTGATACGGTGTTGTGCGCGACTTGTTTACTCCAGAGACCCTTAGAAGCTCTCCGATCAATTTACTCTCAAAACTCGAACCCTGGTCGCTATGGATGCGTTCTGGCAGGCCGTAGATGCAAAAATACCTGTCCCATATTGTCCTGGCAACCTGTTTGGCAGATTGATCTCTACACACAAAGGCTTGTGCTAGCCTCGTAAAGTGATCGGTTATCACTAAAACGTCCACAGACTTGTTAGTAGAGTCTTCAGCTGACCAGAAGTCTATGCAGACAAGCTCTAACAGCCTACTTGTTGAAATGTTCTCCAGGGGTGCTCTACCAGAAGGATCAATCGTTTTGCTCACGGTGCAGCGATGACATACGTGCACATAGTCCCTCACATTTCGCTCCATGTTCAGCCAAAAGAAGCGCTGTCTTGCAAGGCTAATACTCCGCGACTGACCTTGGTGACCACAGTCGTCATGGATTCCTTTCAAGATCACACTCACTAAAGACTCTGGGACCACAAACTGAAAACGTTTTTTTCTTGATAGTTGGTCACAGGACACTCTGTACAAGATACCACTTCTGACAACAAGTTTCTCCCAGTGCCTCAGGTATTGAAGAACACTCATTGATTCCTTTGACCTCTCTCTTCTTGAAGGCCTACGCCGACGCTCAACATAATGCAAGACTCTTGACAAAATTTTGTCTGTGAGCTGTTTTTCGCGCAGCTCCTGTTCTGAATATGTTGGCAACACGTCCTGCCCTTCTGACATCAACTGAGGTTGGTGTGATCAATGACAGACATTGCTCTTGCCATGGCACCGATGTTCCACTCAACATGTGAGTTCAATATAGCAGAGGCATCTGCATTCGGAACTGTTATAGGGTCTGTGTTCTGTTGGATGTTAAAGTCGCATGACTGACCTTGATGAAGGACGCTCTGCCCCTTATCTGAAGCACAAGAACGTCTGAAAGCATCCTGCACTGAAACTGTCGACATCCCTCTGGAATCAGCCAGAAGTCCTCCATAAGACTCTTTGAGCAGTCTCTGCATGACATCAGTTCTGACAAATGGAACCCGACTCAGGGCATCAGCGACTGTGTTTTGGGGACCAGGCACGTACTTTATGTCGAAATTGTAGGTAGCCAACTTAGCCACCCAACGTTGTTCGCAGCAATCAAGTTTGGGTTTTGTAAGTATATGGGCCAAAGGATTATTGTCAGTCAAGACAGTGAATTCATGTCCTTTGAGCCAATTACTGAATTTATCACATACTGACCATTTTAAGGCCAAAAACTCCAACCGATGTGCTGGATAATTTTGCTGCGACCGAGAAAGGGACTTACTGGCGAAGGCTACAGGCCTGGCTTTTGTCTCCCCCTCTGTGACCTGAGAGAGCACAGCTCCAATACCGTCTAAGGAGGCATCCGTTGCCAGTATGAAAGGCCGTTCAAAATCTGGATGGGCAAGGACAACGCTCTCAACTAGTGATGCTTTCAGCCGCTCGACTGCCTGGTCTTGTGTTTGTGTCCAGTCACTAGATTTCAGCTTCCTATTCTGACGAGCATGACCCAGCTTCCTCAGACTCCTTACTTTCGTCTTTTGACCCTTCAGAAGATTAAAAAGTGGCTTGGCTACGGCAGAATAGTTTGGAATAAAGTGCTGGTAGTAATTCACCATTCCCAAGAATGATCTTATCTTCTTCTGAGAAGGGGTTGTTCCATCAAGCTCCATAAAATCTAAGCTGTTCATCTTAGAGATGCTCTCAACTTTGCTTGGGTCCGTAGAAACACCCGTCTGATCAATCATATGCCCAAGGAACTTCACTGATTTTCTCATCAGGTGACACTTCTTTGGAGCCAGCTTAAGATTGTGTGTGCAAAGCCTGCCAAACACCATTTCCAAGCGATCAAGAGCTGTTTTTTCATCTGGCCCGAAGACAATCAGGTCGTCCAGATAACACAGCAGACTGAGAAAGTTTTCATCCCCGAATATGTTGGTCATTATACGCATGAAGCTGCCAGGACTGTTGCAGAGACCTTGGGGTAATCGATTGTATTCGAAAAGGCCCATAGGCGTAGTAAAGGCGGTAAACTTGCGGTCCTCCTCATGCAGTGGCATATTATAAAATCCGGACGTCAAATCCATTGTGCTAAAGAGGGCGTTACCGCCAAGTGCTGCTAAACAATCCGCCTGGTTTGGAAGAGGGTATGCATCCTTCAGCATTCTCTTGTTCAGCCAACGGAAATCCGTGCACACACGCAGGTCCCCATTCTTCTTCCAGACCAAAACGAGAGGTGAAGCGTACTCGCTGGTAGATCGCCGAATTATCTCCTTCTCCTCCATCTCAGATAGCACTTGTCTCAGTGTCTGATATTGACTAGGTGCCACTCGCCTGAACGGAAGCCTGAATGGTCTGGTGTCTGAGAGGTGTATTCTATGAATGAAACCCCTTGCTTCCCCACAATCAAGATGGTCACGTGAAAAGATGTCTCCGTAACTCACTATCAGGTCCAGCAGCCGTTGCTTCCAGGTATCCGAGATATCACACAAGTCAAGGTTAAGACTGTCCAGACCAAGTGACTTCAGTCGCTCTTTCACAGGTGACATGTCGGCCACATCAGACAAACTCGTAGAGCAGTTTACCAGAAGAGGATTGGCTGCACTGTTGTGATCAAGATCTTCAAGCGCCATGCAAGGATAAAGATCTGCAATTTTTGCATTTCGTCTCAATAACACTGGACTACCTGATGTGTTGATAAGTTTCAAGGGGACCCATCCATCTCCCCACAAAGACGTGATTAGTCTAGCCACCATAACACCTCTGGGAGCTGAGTGAGAAGATATAGGTTCAGTCATGACCGCACTACCCGGGGACACAACAGTGGATTTGGGCAGTTTTCCCCATACCAAATACTCACGGCCTGGCTCGAGCTGGACGGCTGAATTGCATCTGACTGTTCCTATCTTCCCAGGAATCTCTTCTCCTCTCCAGCGGTTCAATCCAGCGACCATCGACAAGAAGCTTTCACACTCAGGGTCAGAAGAAGTTGGACTAGACAGAGCTTGCCAAAATCCATCGCACAATTTGAAATATCTGAGAATGTGTTTAATGACATTAGTCCCAATTATCAGCTCATCAAGTTGTCCAGGCACCACTAAGGTGGGTACTGCCATCTTTATACCATACACTTCCATGGTAACAGTGAACGATGATTTAGGTTTCACACGCAGCCCTCCGCAGCCTACAAGGGTAACATCAGTTTTGAACTCACTGGATTCATCCACTGCACCAGCTGATCTCAGTTTCATCTCAGCAGACTCATTTATAGTGCAGGCCATCGAACCGTTGTCCAACATTGCACTCAATGTCACCGTATCTCCAATCTTCACTGGCGTATAAAAGAGGCTGTCACGTCCACCCACAACATGCGTGTTCTGATAAATGACTTCTGAATGATCAAGACTTCCTTTGGCTAAAAGGTATGTATTCTCAGACTCACAATCATCAATGGCTTGGGAGTTACAATGAGGACCCGCACAGCCTCCCTCCAAATACGGGTCTGCTAGTTTCCCTCATGCTGTGTCTGGGCAGAGGATTGTTTAGGACAATCCTTCTTTGTGTGCCCTTGGGAAAAGCATGCAAAACACAGTCTGTCTGTCATGCAGTGTGTCACTGTTGTGTGTTTGCTGTCATTACAGACTCGACAGGTACTTCTGACAAAACTGTGCTGTTGTCTAGAGCCATGCCTTGGGTTGGAAACATCACGAAATTGCACCCTGCCCATGAGCTGCTCCATCATCTCCATCATTCGAGTGAGTAACTGACTCTCAGCCTGTTGTGTGTGTTGAGATATCACTGGGGCTGGAGTTGAGCAGAATAAGGGCTGATGCTGTGCCTGATTTGGTGCTGGTCTAGACTCTGACTGGCAATGTGCCTGAGTATCAGGCAAAGAACTGACTGATTGGGCTGGAACCGAAGGCGACTCAGTCTTTGGGCTGGAACCGAAGGCGACTCAGTCTTTGGGCAATCGCACATAATATGTTCATTGTTGAACACTGCAGTTGTTTGACTCCTCAGATTCACTGTATTATTCCCCCGACTCCTAAATTCCCTCTGGTAATCATCAATCCTGCTTTGTATTTCCTTTGCAGTCCATTCTTGAACAGGCTTGCATCTGAACACACTCGCCAAACTGGGATCAGGACAGAATTTAACAAACATCCGTGTTACCTCCTCTCCTATGTTGCCGAAATGTTTTCCTTGTCTTCGCAGTCCCTCATCTGCCAGATCAGCCGCTTTGTTAATTCGAATCCAGTAGTCCACAGGATTCTCTTTGGCTCTGGGGAGAGTGGCATAAAAGTCTGCAAGTGGCAGGCATGAGGTCGCTTCACTGAAGTACTGCATAAGAATGCCATAAATTAACTCAGGTTCCCGTCTGGCATTGAGCGTATCATCACTGCGAAGGCTGATTCTGACAACATTCTTTGCCTTTCCAGCTAGTCTACTCATTACCTTTTAGCCATTTGTTATGTGCATGCTAGGTCAAAGAGATGTGTTTTTAGTCTAGATTTGAACTGTCTGGGAAGCAGACACACTGTCAATGTTAGGAAGATTGTTCCAAAATTTTGGTGCTAAATAGGAAAAGGATCTACCGCCAGCGGTCGATTTTGATATTGATAATCTAGGTATTATCAACTGGCCGTAATTTTGAGATCGCAATAGACGTGACGGACTATAATGCATTAAGACCTCGCTCAAGTACTGGGGAGCTAAACCATTAAGTGCTTTGTAAGTAATCAGCAATATTTTAAAACTTATACCATGTTTAATAGGGAGCCAATGCAGTGTTGACAGAACCGGGCTGATATGGTCATACTTCCTGGTTCTATTAAGAACTCTATATAAACACAGTCTGTTTTCATAAAGGAGCTCACAGGAGCTTAAAGGCTCCTACCAGTGCCCCTTCCTCACAAAACTCATCTAGTACAGTTTTATCATTGGTAAAAATATTAAATGGGTAAAAAAAATCAACCTGCGGCATCGAGAACAAGAGGCAGGGAGACTTTGCAACCTTTCCCTGAATCGAATGATCATTACACATCCTGTCTATTGAGACATTAATCTGATTGTTTTTTGAAGGCAGCCTTGATGTACTCTTTGCTGTCTATAATATCCCACAATTCCATGAGTTGAGCTAAAAAAAAATACATCTAAAAGTTGGAGTTGATTGAGCAGGATGTATTGAAGTAAATGTTTGTTTTTGACCAACTTTTTCCACTTTATGTCGTTTCTGATGAGAAATGAGTATTGCAGTGATTAAACATTGGCTTAGTTATAACCAAAGTTTGATCTGTTTTGTTGTAGATCATTAGAATGTTATGCTGCCAGAAGCCTGTCCAAAATCAGTTTCGGGAGTTGCCTCATTGCCTCAAGTCATTGCCTTTCAAGTCAGCTGCCTAAACTTTCGGGTGCGACATAGACATGGAGTGTAATTCTAAATGACCATAATGCTAAAGTGCTGTGTGCTTTTGCCTCTCAGGCATTTCTGGAGAGTTATCTGACCCCAGTATGGACAAGACCGCTGCCTTGCTAGGCAGTGGACCCTTATCAGTGAAGCCCCAGTTACCAGTGGTCTAAAAGAACGGACTGTTTTTCTGCTCAAATGCATTGACTTTAGCCTAGTGGTCACTATTAAAAAGATACCTTACATTCAGCTTGCTGAAGAATTAATTTACTCAAAGTCACACAAGTTTGTGCTTCAACTGCAGTCTAAGACTTCAGTTTAGAGAAATCTCCATTTTCCACAACATGCTTTCTTTATATGTATATATATATATATATATATAGACATGAGGGTTTTTAACTTGCATAGTTTTCCAATAAATACAGCTTCAGCAGTCTCTTCAACAAGTCTCAGGTTTACAACTTAAATCTCTTCAGCACACAAAAAAAAAGAAAAAAAAAATCGAATTTGTTTCTCCCCGTTACCAAAGGTGTGTGTCTTTTTCCAGCCACACCAACACCTCACCGTCCACCGTTTCTTTTATTAGATCATGCTGTCAGTCTCATTAGCTGCAGCTGTTCTTTCAGGCAGCCTGGGCTTTGAGGTCCTTAACAGGTGGACATCTTGCCCCTAGCTTCCACGCAAGGTGGCCTGGGAGCACATGCCCTCCCATGATGCAACTATACATAGGTATATATATTTATTGTTATCATTATTAAATGTATATCAAATTTTTGTCAAAAAACTTTTTGAGTTTGTTCGGTTTGTGCTTGCATGTTACAGTTTTTTTCCAATTGCTAACACATTAAAATGACATGCATAGCACAATTATTTAAACTGACACACAGAGAGCAAAACCTCTCCAAAGTCTCTAAAAGTCTAAACACATTTTTTGCTTTACACACATTTTGCAATTCAAAATGGCACTTTTTAAATGCACTGAACACGGTTCTCTGCATAAGACACAACAATCTGACATAGTCACATGTTTTCCATTTAAAAACATTGCCATTCAAAAATGACACTACATGAGCTAATTGGCCAATACATGTGCCACCTGGCCAAACACCTCAATGGTTAATTGTTAACACTTCAATCAGGATGTAAGCACAATGAAAAGACCACAGGTGAGCACTTTTTTTCTTTTCTTTTTTTTACAACAACGGAAGACGTTACAGAGAGAGGAAGAGGGAGGGTAGGAGGTAGGTGTAGAGCTGGTAGAGGAGTTCATGGCCAAAGACAACTTTCAAATGAAATCAGAGCAACCTTAGTTGATCATGTCATCAACCATGGGCTGACAATGCGAGAGGCTGGACAGAGAGTGCAGCCCAACTTGAGCCGTTTTACTGTCGCCTGTGTCATTCGGACATTTAGACTGGAGTACAGCTATGTAACCAAAATCTCATGTAGTACACCCCATGTCATAGTGTATCAGTTGGGTGACATCTGTTTACTTCATGAATGACTGATGTCATACACTAACTGTACAAGTTTCCTGTACAATTTACTGTAGGAGAAATATCTTTAGGCTGCATTGTCCAAACCCTATATTTTTGTTTTTCTAAAGGACTGAGAGACGCAACCATGGTGGAGGAAGGGGCCAAATGTTCACCGGGGTACAGGAAGCTGCCATTTTAAACTTGGTTTTGGAAAATAATGAAATCAGATTACGAGAAATTCAAAGCCACATCATCCAAGACAACATCATATTCAATGAGTCAGTCTGTCCACATGGGCTCGCATTCTCAAGCGAAACCAAATCAGAATGAAACAACTTTTTAAGGTGCCGTTTGAGAGAAACTCTCAAAGAGGTCAGACGAGCATATGTGGATGTAAGTACAATATTGACTGCAGTACACTACACGCAACATTGCTTCCCAGTGTACTGGATAACACCATATTGACTGATTTTTGTTCTTTGTTTTCATGGAGTACTGGAAATGGATGCTCATGCAATCCCACATGAGTTCATCTTTATAGATGAGGCTGGGTTCAACCTAGCAAAGACCAGAAGAAGGGGGAGAAACGTCATTGGCCACAGAGCCATTTTAGATGTTCCTGGCCAACGTAGTGGGAACATCACAATGTGCGCTGCCATCTCCAATATGCAGAGTTTCCTCCACCGTCATGCCAACCTTGGACCATACAACACAGCCCATATTCTTACATTTCTGGACAGACTCCACAACATTTTCATACCACCAGAGCGTATGAATTATGCAGACTATCAAAGAAACCTGTACGTTGTAGTATGGGACAACGTGAGCTTTCATTGTGCAGCCCCAGTCCAAAACTGAATTGCTGACCACTCGCCATTTCTTGTGCAATACCTCCCACCATACTTACCATTTCTGAACCCCATAGAAGAGTTATTTTCGGCATGGCGGTGGAAGGTATACGACCGGCAGCCCTTTGTCCGCATGCCTCTTGTGCAGGCTATGGAAGAGGCATGTGATGAGATTGACGTGGGTGCGATTCAGGGGTGGATAACAGGATAAAGCACTCGAGGCGCTTCTTCCCTCAATGTCTGGCAAGGGAAGATATTGCCTGTGATGTGGAGGAGGCGTTGCGGCCAGACCCAGCTGTGCGGCAAGATGCTAATTTTTCGCAACAATCAATAATCAATAATAGAAACAATAATTTTTCAAAACAATAAATTGCCTAATTTTTCTAGCCTTTTTTATTTATTTTTTTTGGAGCATATTTTTGTTCAGTCCAATGTAAATACATCTGCTGTGCATATGTTGTACTGACTTGTTTGGTGAAAAATAAAAAAATAAATGTTTCAACAGCGTGTGTGTGTATATGCAAATGTTTCTGTGCATGTGAACAATTTGAAGAATTTTCTACAATTTGAACTATTTTAGTATTATGGCAAAGCATACTAAAGATGAGAGTGCTTTTCCTTATGCCCAACAGTGTGTACCATTTTGTGCAAAAGTTTGATTTTGATAATGCTGTATGTAGTTTTGGTTGCAGTGCTTCATTTTGCAGGATATATGAGGTATTTTGCAGTTTGGGTGTGTGGTTTTGTGAATTGTGTTAAGTATTTTGATAAAACCAGCCTAGTTTGCAAAACTGTGTGTTAGCAATTGGAAAAAAACTGTAATAACATGCTTGTGATCAAAATCCAGATACGTTTGTTATGGAGGGTGAATAGAAATATTAAAGATTACTACGTTTTGTAAAATACAGAAACCGTAAAGGATGGGGAAAGTGGTTTTGTGAATAATACTTTTCAATGGACCATGGATGGATGGACTCAAATAGGTAAATTTTCTCTGCCTCACTACTCTTTACGAAAAGAAAAAAAAAACGCTCAAAAAAACACTGGGGAGTCACGTGATGCGCTTGTAGTTAGACATGTGATACGTAGTTAGACGTATCCAGGAGAGCTCTCTAGAAATCGCCTAATATCTGTTGAAATAAACACTGAAATGTTGCCAAAATAGTGGTAAAACGTCTGCCTGGTACTCGTGTGCAACGTGGAATTATGGAGCGATAGATGAGCATAAAACCACCAAAACTACTGAGAGAAAGTCTCGCAAATGGCTGCAGAGGGGATCGTCTCTGAGGGGGAAAGTTCAGCGGGGGTGCTCGCCGCCCTGAAAGAGTTTCGGGAGATCATTGGTAGTGTTAAGCAGGAGCTGATCTCTCAAATTTCGGACCTTCGCAACTCCATTCAGGGACAAATTGATACCCTGACCCTGTCTATCTCATCTATGCAAGGCCGGATCACTACAGCCGAGCAAATAATCAGTGATGTGGAAGATCCAGTTTCGGGAAATGAGCGGTCCCTCAGTCTCCTCAAAAAAGACAACGAGGTTCTCAGAAATAAGCTGGAATATATAGAAAACTACAACAGACGAAATAACATCCACTTGCTTGGATTGAGTTAAGGAGTTGAAGGTCGGGATACGGTCGAATTCTTTAAGACATGGCTGCCGAGCGTTTTGGGAGAAGAGAACTTCGGCGCTCCAATTGTTATCGAGTGTGCACACCGCATTCCGGCAGTGCGAATCCTGGGAAAGTCTCCGCGGCCCATCCTGATTCGACTTCTGAGATTCCAGGATCGTGAAAGTATCCTACGTATCGCCTGAGATAAAGCCCCAATTTCCGTTGATGGGAAGAGAGTCAGCTTTTTTCCGGATTTCTCATCAGAAGTGATGAACCGCAGAAGAGGGATGATGCCAGCGCTTAAGGCATTAAAGGAGAAGAATGTCAATTGCCTTCTCGTATATCCCGCCTTTATTCGTATTCTTACGGAGGATGGTGGAACACGGTTCTGTCAAACGCTGGACGAAGCCCTCAAGTTTCTGTTGGAACATGACTGAGTCGTAGTTGACGTGGCGGAGTCCAAGCTTTGGGATGGATACAGTCTCATACTTGTCCCTGATCGATCTAACTCAGCGATTAGTTGTTAGATCTGGACGGGTGAATGATTTTGTTAAACTGATACTTTGAGAACTTTACCTGATAATCTTTGGTCGCCCGCAAATGTATTTATTTATTTTTTTTTTGAATGGGTAAGCCTAATTTGGTTTATTTTCCCCACTTACTGAGTTAGGCCTACTGTATTTTTTTTTCTTCTCTTTCTTCTTGCTTCAATATCAGTGAGGGACTTCATCTGATTATGGACTGAAGATAGACATGGACAGTTTTAATCTGGCGGGCGGCTGCACTTGATCGGATTTGTAATGGAGTTCAATACATTATTCTTATAAATGACTGTTGCTTATGTCAGTGTGTTTTATGTATAAAGAGAGCTCGGGGTTAGCCCTTCATTCTTGCTTGGGAAGGAAGTGCAAGCTAATCGTTTCTCAATGTTTTTTTTCCACTCAGCTGCTGATAGTTCTGGTTCAGCAGCTTTAGTAGGATTTCTGTGTTTATTTGTGTTATATGTGTACTTGTCAACATTTCAAATCCAGGGTGATAGTAATCGATCAGGATAATGTAAATTTTTTATGAGGGCATTTTATATGGTAATTTTGATACCATAGATTATACATGACAAAGCCTTTGAAATTTGTGACATTTAATACTAAGGGTCTACATGGTCCAGTTAAAAGAAAAATAGTCTATATGTACCTTAAGAAGTTGGGGGCAGAAATAGTTTTCCTGCAGGAAACCCATTTAACAGAAAAATTAAAAAGGGTGTGGGTAGGTCAAGTGTTTGCATCCTCGTTTAATTCTAAGTCAAGGGGAACGGCTATACTGATAAATAAAAATATCCCCTTTACAGTTACAAAATCGGTACTCGACCCTTCAGGACGATAATGATACAAGGGCATATGAATTCTGAACAGTGGACGATGTTAAAGTAACACTATGTAGTTTTTCAACCTTCATAATATATTTCCAAGACCCTTGTGATGGTATATCGACTTACAATAGGTTAAATAACACGTCTGCCATAGCCTGACGTGGTCTGTATCGCTTTTACTGGCACTATGTAACTTCGGGTTTCGGGTAGTAACCGGAGCACAAAAAGAACTACAAAATTCGACTGCTTTATGGCATACGTCACTTCCCCCACCACTTCCTCAAATTCGGACGTGAGAGGCCAACCAGCGTTTGTTTTCCAGCTTTCGTGCTTATGTTTTTGTCATGGCCGATGCAGTAACAAAAACTAAGAAGAGAAAGGTTTTGTCGGAGGACACTCGGAAGAGGAAAAGAATGAGTGATCGAATAAAAGGCCTGACAAGGATCAATATTGGGCCAGTGTTTGCTTGCTGGTGTGAGCTTAAGGAGGAGGACGGGTGCCCGACCGATACTGACTTGGCCGTCATGCTGTTGGACTAGTAAGTATATTGCTTGCATACTATCTATAGTTTTTCTAATTTGTTGTCTGCCTGGCTATGTTACGGAAACTATGTGGTCCTCCATTTCTCTTCATGAATCAAGTAATGCTAGTAGAGGAGTTATCTTTCATATGGGTAATGATAATATTACTAATCTTACTCCTTTCATACTTTCTACATATTTAGTAGACTAAACATTTTAACTCAAACATTTGCGATTTGCATGTCATCGCTTGCAATGCTCAAATCGGAACGAGAAAGTTAGAAATAGCATGCTAACCATCTAAGACTAGCATGTTAGTGTTTACTAGCTACCAGATTGATAATTCAGTTTTGAATTCAAAACTCGTCAGATTTGGAGAATTTCCAGAATCACATCCTGATGTACGCTGGAAAATGGTTTGCCTACAGCCCAGCAGTGTATCGCAGACGGACACTGCTGGCGGCGATCGACTACAACAGTCATAATCGTCGCCTTCCCATGTGTAACAGAGATGGTCATAAGATGTAAGTGTTTATTATAATGCTTTTTTTTTCAGTAGAAAAACATTTATTCCAAATAGTCATATTTGCAAAGACAATACTGCAAACTGTGTTTTCTTTCTACGTACAGGCGTTACTACAATAAGAAGTCGAAATGTTGGAGCGTGTACGCCCTGAAGGAGAAAAAGGACTATGGGTACATTCCAGACCTGCAGAGGGCCATTGTTCGACACTGACTGAGAAGTGGAGCTGGTCTTCCAAGGAGACAGACTCTCCGGCTCGATGACCCCAGGCGCTTGGGTGTGCTGGCTGCTACATCGCCACCATCCACCTCCAAACTGGTTCAGACTCACGTTACGCGTGGGGAAGGTGCCCCCCAAAGTGATCGCTGAGTGCGTTCGAGGGTGGTGGTGTATCTCTATGTAAATAGTTATCTATGTAAATAAAATAAAGATGTCCTTAATGTTTTTTATTTTGTTTTATTTTTTCAAAAAATAACCAAACTTCAACTATAACAAATAAACATCACACCATAAAAAACACTTTTTACAATAAACATTCACAAGTGCCGTCGCACCCTGAAACCTATTTTTTTCATAAAATAACCAAACTTGAACTATAACAAATAACCACCACACCATAAAAAACACTTTTTACAATAAACATTCACAAGAGCTGACCCACCCTGAAACCAGTATACTGGCCCATTGGGTCAGGAAAAGTCTCCCTGATCCTCCAGACACAACAGCTGGGAATCACCACTCTTGTTTCCAACTCCAAGGCGACCATACTGCCATAGCACAAATTGCCGGTAGGCTGTGTGTCTGTATTGTCTTTGTTCAACACCGGGCTCCTGTGCATCATCAACTGCAAAGATAACATTCCAAGCAGCCCTCGCTAGCCTCAGAACACCCTCATCCAGGATGTAGTACTCCATGTATGCCATAGTACAAATGCAGTTCTGTGGGGCCTGGCGGCAGCATAGCCTCTCCAGATCAGTGTCCATTTCCCGGCAGTTTGTACAGATACACCAGTGTAGTCCACCACCATCAGGCACTCTTGGCCTCTCTGTGTCTTCATGCAAGGTCAGCACATCGAACATCAGTCCTGGGAGCCTCAACATGACCTTTTGGAGGATGCGGTTCTTCTCTTGCGGTCCCAGAGACTGGATCTGGGTCTGTATTTCTGTATTTCTCCTGTCCTGCAGATTCTGGAGTCTTCTCTGTCTGTCAGGGTCAATATCCTTCCTTCTCCCTCCTCTGCTTCTCTTCCCTCCTCTGCTTTTAGGCCTTGTATCTGCACTGGTTGAGGGTGTAAAGTCAGATGAGGCTGATGAATCCTGAAATAAATGAGAACAACCTTATTATGGTAACTGTATGAAGGTCAAACACTTGCAGGCATGAATTGTAATTTAGAACTGTAGTTGCTCAAAAAGCAAGAATTAGCAACATATTAGCTAAGGGAGCAGTAAGGAGATTTTTGGTAACTATATAAATAATGTAGCAAAGCAGCCACTAAAGCGGTTTCACCTTTCTCTGTAATATTTTTCAAATAAAATGCTCAAGATTTTCACAGAAAATGCAATTGACTACTACATGCTAAACTGTTCTGCAATAAGTTTTTACTTTTTATCCTTGTGTAAACCTATCTTGCTGTTATACCGTTTCAAGTTTACTGTTACACAAAATAAAAACTATATATAAAAAAAAAAGCAATATCATTTAGTTTTTCTTCGTTTGTGATGTCTTTCATAAAATCATGCATCATACTCTACCTTATCTGTGGCCATTGTTGATTCCAAAGCTGGTGCTGGATAAACAGCGAGCGTGCGCGTGCGACAGTAGAGTAGGCTAAATTATTTACGACAGCGGTAATGGACAATTCCACTTCCAACCTGTAGGGCGACCGCAGAGGGAAAGTTCCTTGGTGTTGCTTTAAATATATATGCTCCAAATATTGATGATCACTTGTTTATACAAAATGTTTTCTTTCAAATCGCTCAGTCATCAGGCTCACTCTTGGTAGGTGGTGACTTTAACTTTTGTCTCGACAATGTACTTGATAGATCTTCAACCAGACCATTGCCTCTTTCTAAAGCAGCAAAACGTACCATTGCTTTTATGAAAGATTTAAATCTAACTGATGTTTGGAGGCGTGAACATCCACAAGATAGATATTACTCTTTTTATTCACATCCTCATGATACACACACTCGTATAGATTATTTTTTGTTATCCACCCAACTTTTATATTGTGTGCTGGATGTTGAATATCTTCCTCGTTTATTATCTTCCTCGTCATCCCCATTCTCCCCTTGTAATCCCAGAGAAAACAGGACGAACATTTAGGTGGAGGCTAAATCCCATTCTTCTTAGACAATCGGAATTCCAAAAATTTAATAGAGAACAAATCGATATTTTTACTTCTACGAATAAACCTTCTTGTTCCAATAGCTTTATATTATGGGACACCAATATAATAAAATGAACACCTGCCAGGCAGAGAGGGCTATTATTAGTTCTAATCAGCATTATTATGAGCTTGGCGAGAAAGCACACAAAGTTTTGGTCTGGCAATTAAAACGAGATGAACAGAAACAAATGAAAAATGCTATAAATACAGGTAACACGGAGACATACATTCCTGTAGAGATTAATGATGCATTTAAGCAATATTGCACAAAGTTACATATTTCTCAGGCAAGTACAGATAGTTCCCAAATGGATTCTTTCTTATCCTCAATCCACTTACCATGTCTTTCAGAGGAAGACAGGCTTGATTTTGATCAACCTTTTTTTGCCTCTGAGTTGATCGAGACCATTCTTTTACAATAATAAATCTCCGGGTGAAGATGGCTCCCCATCCAAATTTTATAAAGTATTTAAAGATTTGCTTGTGCCATACTTGATGGAAGTACTTGACCAATCTAGGACGGACAAATGTTTTCCAGACTCTTTCTCCAATGCAATAGTTTCGGTAATATACAAAAAAGGTAAGGATCCGCTGACATGTGCGTCCTATAGGCCAATTTCACTCATTAATGTGGATTATAAATTAGTTACTAAAATGATAGCCAATAGCCGAGATTAGAAACTTGTCTTCCTCTGCTGATTAACCCAGAACAAACTGCTTTTGTAATTGACAGACTATCAGCAAACAATTTGAGGAGATTTTTCAATGTCATTCATACTGCTAAAGAAAAACGCATACCGGGAGTAGTTGTTTCTCTTGATGCCGAAAAGGCTTTTGATCACGTCGAGTGGTCATATCTTTTTGAAGTGCTGAAAAAATTGGGATTTGGAGTTGCATACATTGATCTAATTTATTCACTTTATAAATCCCCTAAAGCAAAAATGGTTACTAATGGAATTACTTCTGCTACATTTCCCTTGTACAGAGGATGTAGACAAGGATGCCCCCTAAGCCCAGCTCTCTTTGCACTGACTATCGAACCTTTAGCTGAGGCTATTAGATGCAACTCTGATATAAAGGGCTTTGGAATCGGCCCTGAAATGCATAAAATATCATTGTTTGCTGATGATATTCTTTTATGACTTACTGACCCCAAAGACTCTTTGTCTAATCTACAGAATGTGTTACAATTGTATAGAACTTTCTCTGGATACAAAGTTAATATTGACAAAAGTGTAATTTTGCCATTATCAGGGTTCGACTATACTGCACTGGACGGTTTTTCCTTTAAGTGCTCTCCTACTGGAATTAAATATTTGGGTATTCAGGTAGATGGTAACTTAAAGAATCTCTATAAACTTAATTTGGCTAGTCTTTTAGAGAAGGTGGGCAGAGATTTAACCAATTGGATGGATCTACCACTCAAAGTACTTGGTAGAATAAACGCAGTTAAATTAATATTTTTTATACATGTTTCAACCACTTACAATATTATTCCCTAATTCCTTTTTCACTTATCTTAATAGGTTAATAAGTTAATTTATTTGGCATTGTAAAACCCATAGGGTGAGCCTGGAAAAACTAATAAACCCATTATCATTCATTCAGTTCAGACTTGGGGTCCGTTCTTCGTACGTCGCTAACTCAGTTAGCTGGATTTGATTCTTGGCGATTTGGCATGATCTTGGATTGTTTGGTTCTTCGACGCTCATCCTGGACTTGCTGTCATAGTAACAGGTGCGTAAGCTTAAACCTGCTCGCGAGCAGGCTTATTTCATGTAAACCGGATTAGATTTCTGCTTCATAAGCGGAGTTGATACGGGAAGTCCTTTAGCGCAGCGTGATAGCGTAGGCTACTTTCTGAGATATATATTTTTTCTCGTGAAACGATCGTGAGGGTGTCGTTTACATTATTATTTTGTTGGAAACCCACATTAATGTTGGACTCGTTGGAGTCGGGCTTTAACAACAGCACAAAATTTTTGCATTGCCATAAAATTCTTTGCGAGTGGCTCTTTCCTTACACCATTGCAGATGCGGAGAACTTGATGAAAAGTGCTGTCTGTCGTGCCATTCGCAAAGTTTACCTGGCACTCAAGCAGTTTTTAGGGGTTTTTTTGTGGCATTTGCAAGCCACTTAAGACCCAAGATTGTAAAGCAGGGTTTTGTTTTGTTTTTATAATATTATATATTATATATTATAATTTTTAATGAAGATCATGCAATCATGACCATGCCGATTATGACTTACTGTTTGTCCCTCAGGCTTCACTAACGTGATTGGTGCCATAGACCATAGACTGCACACATGTTCCCTTCAAGGCCTAAATGAAGGGGATTTTGTGAACAGAAAGGGGGCTCACAATGTAAATGTGCAGACAAGTTACTATTACGATTCTTAATATTCCAGATTAGTAATATGATATCAAATTTAAAAAAAGGCACTTGACTGATTAAAATCTCTTAGATGGTTTGTGACTATGTTCCATATCACAATTGTGAAAGCAAAATGGCCAGGATCTGTGCATGACTCAAGATTTTTCAGAGATTCACATTTATGCACATTATTTGAACGTGGTAAGGAAAATTATAAATATCAAGCTCACTGTATTACATACACTTATGCTGATCCTAACAGAACTGCATTTTTCCATTATACAGGTGATTACAACAGGATCCTGCTTGGAGACAGGTGTTTTATGATCCCATTCCCTGACCCAAACCCCAGACCAGTTACAATGCAGCTCTAGCCAGGACAAGGGCACACAATGAAATTAACTTTGGCCAACTAAAGGGAAGATTTCAGTGTCTGAAAAGCCTGAGGGTTGCACCTGACAGGGCCTGTGACATTGCATGTGCCATATTACACAACATTGCCAACATCAGGAAAAAAAACGTTTCATTAAATGTTTAATAAAAGACAGGACAAATTTGCTTAGTTACTTGAGTTTTATTTCAATTGTTCTTTGTAAAGAAAAGCCAATTATCAAGTCATCTTTTGCCTCCAATAAGAGATATTATGCAAGGTCAGCAATAGTACTCTGTGTGAAATAGTGTATTTGCACTTACTCTGTGCCATTTTTTTCTTTAAGTAGTCAAGTTCTATTTCTCCCACTGATTTTTTTTTTTTAAATACGCTATTTTCTATTGAAGACTCCTATTATATAGGGAACAAATATCACCCTGTGTCATTTGTGAGATGTTTGTGTCACACATGCCTCATGCAACAAATAAAAAGGAAAAGTTGGCTATACACTGCCCACCTCTGTATGCCTCCTCTGTGCAGACTCTTCTGTAGGCCTTTCTCTTCATGTGGACTCCTGCAACTCATATTGCAGTCAGAAATAATAGGCACACAAGTATAAATTAAGTAAAGTTATTTAAGAACTTGCAGGTAGTCTACTTCCTCCAAAGGACATTCATCTGAGAAGGTTTCTTCACTGTCCAGTGCAATGGAAACAAATGGGTATTACAAAGTGTTGCACTTTCTTCCCTTTTGATGTAAAGTTAGAAAAAGTCCACTTACTGCACATGCTTCAGCCAGCACTTGCTTGGGAACAGATAAGAGTGTTGGTGTAAAACTGCACAAAAGAGAAAAACACAATGGACTTACAATGAACTACACTGAGAAAAAATATGATCAATAACTCATGGCAAAATATTTTTACATTAACATAAGTTTATCAGTTTTCACTTTCACAAGTCAGAGAAATGTATCATTACTCAAGATTTAAAGGGCACCTATTATGGCCCTTTTTACAAGATGTAATATTGGTCTTGGGTGTCCCCAGAATGTATTTGTGAAGTTTCAGCACAAAATACCCCCCAGTTAATTTATTATAACCATTTGAATGTGTCATTTTTGGGGTCTGTTTTGAAACAAGCTGTTTTGAGGCAGACGACCTTAAATGCAAATGAGCTGCTAATCCCCACCCTGCCGCTGGATGTGGGCGTAACTTGCATAACTATGGTAATTAACAGTCGGTAGAACCATAATGGCCGAGAGTGATAGACCCGCAATTGTGTATGGCATTCGGCCATAAATGTTTGAACCAGAGTCCGACCCAGATGACGAAGAGGCTCCGGCTGAAGAAACACGATCGAGAATGGACCAGGATGTCTCGGAATGGTTATTTGATACATTTATGAACTCATTGCATTGTCATCGCTGTGCAACACACACACAGACACACACAAACTGTGATAACGTTGAGGCAAATGTTTGAAAACACCTCAGAAATCATAAAATACACTTACTTCTTCAGGAATTGTCGTTGGATCGCGAACACTAGGCAACGATCCACCCTTGAGGATTAATTTTGTAGCAAGACCTGCTTTGAATTGACCGCCGTTCAAAAAACAGTCACTCTCAAAATGATTTGAGCACACATAAACGTACTTCGGGAGTGTAAGAGGCGCATTTCCTTCATAAATAAAATCCACCCACTGCGTTTTCAGTGGCTCTGATGTCGGAAGCAAGTGCAAACAACTATGCGAAGTATTACAGCCCACAACAGAACAGCGGTCCGGCTGTCGTTGAAACAACAATGGAGGATCAGATCACCGAGGGAGGGGTCTGCCTCAACCACACTGTCAATCAAACCCCTTTCCCATGTTCTACGTCACAAAAAGCTGAATCTTAGAACAGCTCATTCTGAGAGAGTGCATATGAATTATTGAGATTGTAAAAAAAACACTGGGTGGATTTTTATCATTCTAGGGTGGTTTTGCTCACACACTGCCAACACACATTTATGTTCAAACAGCATGTAAAAGTGAATTTTGCATAATAGGTGCCCTTTAACAGTTGAAATGACTATACCAGCCAATTCGGATTATAGGCCTACAGCAACAAATTCTTTTACAGTGTACTAAGAGAATTTAAATCTCATTTACTAATAATGAAGGGAATGGCTGCTACTGGTCCCTGGATGCGGGTCTGAACGCAGGGATGCCCTCACAATAGGTCAATTCACATTCAACCCAAGGGCCAGCTCTTCTGCCAGGGTGCAGGAGCACCTTTTTTTTTCTTTTTTTTTCAGCCTTTTTCTTGGTTGCTTTTATAAACAGACAACCATTTATTTAACAGTGCATTTTTAAAGGAGCATTCGGCAACTCTAGCTATTTCTTCGCTGATTTTCACTTTTGTTGTCGCATGTTTTCTCAACGAGCTCCCCCTACAGCTGTGAGGCGTATATTTCACAACAATGTTGTAAAATAACTCACATAGTGCACCCTCCTCCCCCTTTCTACCGCAGCTCACGTGCATTTGTTATTAGCGGAGCCGGCCAACTTTATCGTGTGGAGCTATGTCTACCGAGGTGGGTAATACATCATACACATTGAGGGCGGCGTGTGTGTTTATGTCGAATTGCCGTAAAGCAGTTTGTGTTTCTCTCTCGTTCTCGCTTCTCACAAGACTTCCTATTTCCAACTTACCGGGACGTTAGTCCCCATGTTGCAAGGTTGGTTTTCCGCCTAGGAACGCTGGGGGGAGAGGGGAAAGTCACCATTCTCACCAGAACAGGTTATTAAACCATCCAAATGATTTCTAAATGGTTTTATTAAGTTAAAATAGTTGCCGAATGCCCCTTTAAAAGAGACTAGTAGGCCTATAAGGAGGCCTAGTAAAAATGACCATTATGTAGAATATTCTTGTTCTTGTGTGGTGACTCTGACATGACAATGATGAAATTATTAAAATACAAAAAAATATACTGTAATAAGTAATAAAAACATCTAACATGGCCACCAGAAACGCATTTAATTTGTCTGCTACTTTTTGTCAGCCCTCTCTCCTGGCTTTTGCACACTTTGAGGTGTTCCCTAGCGTTTTAATTAAGATTTCAAATTTAGCATAACCTTCAAGCAATAACTCCTGCTCTGCTGTGGAGAAAAACTTAGCGCGCTCTTTGGCCATGGTGAGCAGCCAATAGCAGCATTGCTGATCAATGTTTCTACTATCAATACATATCCCCTTTTAAACCAGCGCATGAATGCGCAATTATCTCAGATAACTCAATCCAGCTATACTAATCATAAACGGCAGGTGTGTTAGAAGAACCCAATTAGCCAGATCATGATTAGCCCGATGATATCATCTTGGATGTCTCATTTGATCTCGGATGTTTTAAGCAACGTACGAAGAACGGACCCTTGGTATAAACTGCGGTCTCTGCTGGGACAGGGTAATTTTCTTTCGCCTAAAACACTTTTATGGGGGAACAGATTGCTACCAATGTGTCATCAAAACAAGAATTTTAAGATATGGGCAGATAAAGGTATTACACTGTTGGAGCATTGCTTTGATGGTGATGTTTTAATGTCATTTGAACAGTTAAAAAATAGATATAATTTGAGTAATAAAGAATTCTTTAGTTATCTGCAATTACGAGATTGTTTAAGAGTCAAAGCAAAAACTTATCCTAAGATACCGGATTTGACATTTATTGAGCAACTCTATTATTCTGATAAACCACTATATAAAACAATCTCTAGAACATATGAAGCTCTGATCGCAAATCAGCCTTTAGATGACCCAGATAAATCCAGAAGGAGATGGGAGCAGGATTTGGGGGTAAGAATATGGGGCCTGTGGGGTCAATTATGTAAAGATGGGGTCACCTCAACCTTGAATTCTAGGTATAGATTAATTCAGTTTAATTTTTTACACCAGCTCTACTACACTCCATCTAGATTACATAAATTGAACAACAGTATTTCACCCCTCTGCTTCAGATGTGGTACAGAAGAAGGGACATTTTTGCATTCCATCTGGTTGTGTCCCAAAGTTAAGTTGTTTTGGGTGCAAGGATGTGATAGTATATCACAGATGCATGGAATTGATTTTCCAATGGATCCAGAGGTGTGTTTATTAGGCAATTTTACCAACTCTAACCTCCGAAACAGACAAGCTATTAAGTTTACTGAAATGTTGTTAATAATAGCTAAAAAATGTATTGCTTTGAAATGGAAAGCAGACACTGATGTGCCAATTGGATTGTGGTTGTCAGAGATTTGCAGCTGTGTACCCTTAAAGAAGAGCACATATTCAATGAGAAGCAGGGGTGAATTATTTTATAAAATCTGGAAACCCTTTTTGAATTATATAAATATAATATATACCACATGACTTGATTTGATAAAGTTAATTTTCTAACTGTCTTAAATTTGTATCTCCCTTTTTCTTTTTTCTTTTCTTTTTCTTTTTTCTCTTTTGTTGTTGTTGTTGTTGTGGTTTCTTGTTGTTGTTGTTAATGTTGCCTCACTTGTGTCTTGTCTGATGTTTGTTATTGTATTTGAAAAAGCAAAATAAAAAACTAGGAATACAACTCTACAGACAGACTTTCTGCAAGATCCGCCATAGTGCAGTTTGAGCATAAACCTGCACAAGTGTAGCTTCTGGAAACATTTTCTAATTACTGTATCATATCAATGAAGTTGTATTGGATAACATTTTCATAAGGTTCTAAAGGACATTATCTTAGCAATATGACAACCTTTTACTACTGTAAAAATTTTCTATTTTAATTTTTTTAGCAAACTTTTATCTACTCATAGAACACGTTGTAGTTGTTTTCTAATGTCTGATGTAAATATATGTATACAAATGGGAGGTGTGCGTGTGTGTGTGGAGACATTGTTCAATCAATGCAATGATCCACATTGACCTTCAAATATCTTAATCAAACCTAATGCTTTTAATAATTTCTCATGAGTAACTGTTTGGATTATTAGGCATGAGAGGCGACAAATCTTAAAAAGACCACTCAAGCAAAGATCAAAATCTCTTCTCAAGCCTAAGGAAAATGTTCAAACCAGACACATTTTAACACACATGTAGCAAACTACTAAACTACACACTTAGTATCAAAAGTTCTGGACCTTATTTCTGAGAGTACATTTACACGACAAAGTGGTAAGAATGATGAAAATAGATGAGACTACAGTTTTACTACTACAGAGACTACTGTTATGCTGAAGGATACTGTCATGATTTGTAAACACAACAAATTAACTTTTAAATGTAGCCTACCTATTTTACTTTTTGGCACATCTCTTTTCTTTTTTTCCCACATGATAATTGAAATCGCAGATCTCTGGCAATGAAGAGGTGCTTAGCCTGTATCCTGCATTTCATATATTTTAAGAGGTGCTCTTTACAGCAGTCTATAGGGATATGTAAATGGACAAGGATTCAATTTTAGCTGTTCAAATGAGTCGGAATGATCTCTTGTGTCTTGTTCTCTTTCCTTTTCTATGTCTCACGGCAGTGTAGCTATAAAAACTGTCATGAATGTGGCCCATGAGAATGTCATCTAGGTCTATAAAATTAAAGAATGTCCACTCTGAGAACTGGAGTGAATTGTTTGTCAATATTGAGATACCACTGATAAATAGTTGTAATCTATCCAATGATCATGACAATGATCATTTTACCTTGATTAAGAATGTTTTTGCTGTGAGCCCTGTTCAAGGAGAGCAAACGTTTTTTTTTAGTAAAATTGTTGTGAAACAGAGTGGGGACATTTGCAATATCAAAACATTACCACAAGTTAAAATGTTCAAGTATCATGTCATTATTTTTTCATAAAAAAATTTGTCATTTACTCAAGCTAATGTCATTCCAGACTTTGACTTTATTTATTTTTCTGTGTAACAAAAAAAAAAGATATTTTGAATAATGTTGGTAACCAAACAGTTTTGACTGTCGTTGACTTTTGTATGGACAAAAAAAAAAAAAAGAGATTTCTCTAAATATTTTATTTAATTATTTTTGTTTGTTTCACAGAAGAAATAAAGTCATACAGGTTTGAAACAACACAAGGGTGAGTAAAGATGAGAATATTTTTTTTCATTTTTGGGGGGAGGGGGAAGGGGGTAAACTATACCTCTAAGTTTTTCTATCACTACTGAAAGAATTAAAAAGCACAGCACCCTCTTGAGGGGACAAATGGATGTGCCAACGTTTTCTTTGGCCTGGTTTGGCATGTAGACTGGAATTTTAAGTTACACTTTTTATTATGGGTACATTATTTCCCTTTCAAGGGAACTCGAGCTGCGTCAAGCTGTGGGAACGCCTCTGCGTTGTGCGTCCTGAAGCACGTATGGAATCAGCCCAATGGAGAGATGGAACGTCATAGGCGGGTGACGTCATCGACCAGGAAACTATAAAGCACCCCATAAACACAAGCGCAATAGCTTCTGTGCCTTCAGTCTTGCTATATGTGAATCTGTCCCTGTGTGAATATTGTCTGTCCTTACATACTCTGCACACACAAACAATTTATATATATATATATATATATATATATATTAAGAGAGATATGGCGAACAAACAGCAGTTTAGGGAGTGTGTCCCTCCCTGCTCGCGCTATTTAACGTTTGAAGGGAGTTTGTTTGTTTGGGAGTGTAGCATGCCCAGTCAGCTTTCGAGGGAGCTGATTGTGAGCATTGCGAGCGTCTGCCATTAAGGACGCTCCGCTCCCGCCGGGCGCTCTTCGAGGAGAGCGGTTCGGTGCGCGCTCCCCGCGGTTCGGGTCCCGCTCTTGCCGAGGCAGAGCGACGACGCGTATCGTGGGGATCGCATATGGATCTCTCAGCGGGGTTAGAGACGGGCTCTGCCTTATCTCTCCCTTCACCTGTGAGATCCAGTGCCTCAGTCCCGTATTCGGAAGCACGCGCTGCGGTTTCTTCCGCTCGGGCTGAGGCACCAGTGTTGCTTCTATCCAGTTCTGAGGAGCTGGATGTTGCTAGTATATATAAGGGAGATGTGGAGGATTCGCCACCTTACACTCCCGAAAGCAATGAGCTAGTGGAGGTATTAACAAGAGCTGTAGAAAAACTCAGCATTGTATGGCCAGTGACTAGACAGGAGTCTGTTTCTAAATTAAAATTAGATGAGAGATTTTCGCCGTCACGAGTGCAACCTCCACGCCGGTGCGTGCCGTCTTTTTTTTCCCGATCTCCACACTGAGGTGTCGAAATCGTGGGAAAAACCGGTGTCATATAGAGAAAATGTTTAGTCCCCAGACTTCAACATATTTAAATATGGTGGGGGATAAATCATATGGTTGTTCGGCTATGCCTCGCTTGGTAGAGACGCTTGCGAGTTTTCTCTCCCTCGAGGCTGCGTCATCTGTTAAGGCACCGGCATTACCCACCAAGCCTCTTATGAATATTTCGTTTTTTGTGGGTAAAGCGTATTTGGCAGCAGGTCATGTCTGCATACTATGTCTGTTATGAAGA
This sequence comes from Gila orcuttii, assembly GCA_026230005.1. Lineage (NCBI taxonomy): Eukaryota > Metazoa > Chordata > Actinopteri > Cypriniformes > Leuciscidae > Gila > Gila orcuttii. The sequence goes on from JAPDVR010000002.1 coordinate 36,232,219, forward strand.
GGAAAAAAAAAAACGGGCATACCAGGCTGACCTGCTGAGGGACGTGAGTGAGAGTGAGGAGGTCAGTGCTAACGTGGTTCGCGAACTGCGTCAGGCGGCTGATTTTTCCCTGCGTGGCCGTAGAAAGACATCTGTGGTTAAATCAGACAAATATAAAAGGGAAAGGAAAAGCTTTCCTTTTAGACACTCCTCTCTCCCCCCTGGGTTTATTTGGCGATGCTGTAAATTCTGTCATCAATAAATTCCAGGAGAAGGAAAAGCAAATAACAGCTTTTAACAAATTTCTCCCTTTTAAAAATTCATGTGCCTGGGACTGCTGGGCGGGAGCAGCCCCGGCCGTCTGCGAGCTCATCACATAGGGCGCTGAAGCAGAGTGTCGCGTCTCGTGCTCCCCCTGCTGGACAGTGGGCTCAGCCGCGGCACTCTCAGCCGAAATCTCCCAGTAATAGAACTGATCTGAGGACAGTTATATTAGCTAAGAAGGCTTCGGCTGAGAAGTCCTGGCGCCACGGCGCGCAGGACACTGAGGGTGGTTCCCGCCGAGGCGGAAAGGTGTTCACCTCTTTCTACGGTGCCCATTCCTCCTCGGTGCCCTCAGGGGCCCGTTCTGCCAACCCCGCCTTAATGCCGGGGCGCAGACGGTCCCAGCGAGCGATTTCCCGAGGGACGCTCGCTCCCTCTGAGGAGGGTTTCAGAGCGGTTAAACCAGTTGTTCCCTGCCGGTGTGCCGTTACAGGGCGCTGCGTTTGCTGCTCAAGTTACACCAGAGGCCAGTCTCGAGAGACTGGTACCCTTAGTAGAATTTCTGGCAGAGGGGAAAAGCCTTCCAAAAATATCTCATTGTGTCCTGCAGACAATAGAAAAGGATTATGCTATCCAATTTAGGTGTCATCCACCAAGATTCAGAGGGGTTCTGCCTACAGTGGTGGGCTCCGAGCAGGCTCTGGTTATGGAACAAAAGGTGAAAGCACTCCTTCAAAAGGAGGCTATAGAACGGGTTCCTCCTCCCAGTGTGGAGTCAGGCTATTACGGCCGATATTTCATCGTTCCAAAGTAGGATGGGGGGTTGCGTCCAATTTTAGACCTGCGCCTATTGAATCGCTCGGTAGGGAAGCCAAAATTCAGGTTGCTCTCTATCAAGCAGATCGTGTCACAGATCAGATCCGAGGACTGGTCTGTCACGATAGATCTAAGGGACGCGTACTTCCACATTTCCATCCTTCCACAACACAGGAAGTTCCTGAGGTTCGCCTACGGGGGCGAGGTGTACCAGCACAGGGTTCTTCCGTTTGACCTAGCTTTATCTCCCCGCACTTTCACGATGGTGGTTCGGCATCGAGATGTCGTTCTCGTTCGTATCAGGAAGTTGGGGTTGAGGCCGAACGCAAAGAAAAGTGTATTATCTCCTTCTCAGAAGACCACTTTTCTGGGTGTCGTTTGGGTTTCGGTTTCGATGCAGGCGCGACTCGCTCCGACCCGCATCACTTCGATTCTCTCAGCTGTGAAACAAGTAAAGCTAGGCCAGCTACTTACTGTAATACAGTTTTAGAGACTGTCGGGTCTGATGGCAGCAGCGTCCAACGTTATACCTTGCGGCCTGTTGTACATGAGACCGCTACAGTGGGGGCTCAGGACCAAGGGGTTCTCCTCGAGGGGAAATCCGCTCCGCACGGTCAAAGTCACGCGGCGCTGCCTTCGTGCTCTGGTCATGTGGAAAGAAACTTGGTTCCTGTTCAAAGGTCCTGTGCTGGGTCGCGTGGCGCTAATGGCGGATGCTTCCCTCACAGGGTGGGGGGCGGTCACGAGTGGTCGTCCAGCCCAAGGTCTGTCTCAGGACCATCATCTATCATGGCTTATAAATTGTCTAGAGATGTTGGCGGTGTTCCAGGCTCTGAAACACTTCCTAGCAGACCTGAGAGGTCATCATGTGTTAGTTCAGTCAGACAACACGTCGGTGGTCTCTTATATAAATCATCAGGGGAGCCTGCGGTTTCGCCGGCTTTACAAGTTGGCCCGTCAGATCCTCCTGTGGTCCCAAGGGAGGTTACTATCTCTGACAGCAATGTATCTTCCTGGGTATTTGAATGTGGTAGCAGTCTCCCTGTCGAGGCAGGGGCCGAGGCCGGGGGGTTGGAGTCTCCACCCCGAGGTGGTGGAGCTCCTTTGGTGAGTTTCGGTCGCGCCGAGGTGGACCTATTCACTTCCAAGGTGACCACGCACTGTCATCTGTGGTTTTCCATCAGCCATCCAGCCCCTCTGAGGTTGGACGCTATGGGGCAGCCGTGGCCGAGGTCACGTCTGTTCACCTTTTCCCCGATTGCTCTGCTACCTGGAGTTCTGGAGAGGGTTCGCCGGGACGGGGTCAGCCTACTACATAGTAGCCCCGTTCTGGCCGGCCCGAGTATGGTTTGCGGACCTGATTTCTCTCCTGGACGGTTCTCCTTTGGAGCTCCCGGTCAGGAGGGATCTACTCTCTCAGGCGGGCAGCATGATATTTCACCCCCGCCCAGTACTGTGGGCTTGGCCTCCGAGGGGGCCCAGCTCATGAACTCTGGTCTCTCAACCGAGGTGGTTGAGACCATTCTTCACTCCAGAGCTCCATCCGCGAGGAAGCTTTAGGCCTTGAAGTAAAAAATTTTTTACTTCTTGGTGTGGAGAACACCTGCAGGACCCGGTTAACGGCCCAGTGGGTGCAGTGCTGGATTTCCTGCAGGAGCGCTTCTCCACAGGGCTATCCCCCTCCACACTAAAGGTGTATGTGGCGGCACTGGCTGCTCACCACGTCCCTTTCAGTGGAGTTTCTCTGGGGAGACACCCGCTTATAACTCGTTTCCTTCGTGGCACATTGAGGCTGAGGCCAGCAGTTCGTACGAGGGTGCCGGCCTGGGATCTGGCCATCGTATTAGAAGGTCTTTCCCAAGCTCCTCTTGAACCTATCGAAGAACTTCCTGAGAAGTTTCTCACGTTTAAGACTATCTTTCTTCTTGCTATCTCCTCACTAAAGAGAATCGGTGATTTGCAGGCTCTGTCGGCTTCACCCTTGTGCCTGGAATTTCGCCTGGCATGGTTCAGGCTCTTTGACCTACAGTTCTGCAGGCCTTCTGTCCTCCTTCATTTCTGTCGTCTGACCAGGAGAAACTTAATTTACTCTGCCCTGTTAGGGCGTTAGACTCCTATATCCACAGAACTGCTCTGTGGAGGAAGTCAGAACAACTATTTGCGTGTTTTGGGCCACCCAAGAAGGGGCGTCCCGTGTCTAAACAGAGAATAAGCAAGTGTGTGGTCGAGGCTATCTCACTTGCCTATGAGTCGGCTGGTCAGCCTTCACCTTGGCTGTACGAGCCCACTCTATCAGGAGTATGGCGGCTTCTAAAGCCTTATTGTCAGGAGTTTCCCTCAGTGACGTTTGTGATGCGGCTGGATGGTCTTCACCGCATACTTTCATTAAGATCTATGACCTAGACTTAATTCCTTCCCCTGGGGCACAGGTGCTCTCGCCCTCTGTGCGCTAGTTCTCACATGGCGGTCACTTGGTCCTATGGCGACGCGGGTATTAGCGTTCCCACAGCTTGACGCAGCTCGAGTTCCCTTGAAAGGGAACGTCTCGGTTACGTATGTAACCTTAGTTCCCTGATAGGGAACGAGACGCTGCGTCATCCCACCATACTCCCGGCATTCCCGCTAGCGCTTCCTTCAGGCTATCAGAAGCTATTGCGCTTGTGTTTATGGGGTGCTTTATAGTTTCCTGGTCGATGACGTCACCCGCCTATGACGTTCCATCTCTCCATTGGGCTGATTCCATACGTGCTTCAGGACGCACAACGCAGAGGCGTTCCCACAGCTTGACGCAGCGTCTCGTTCCCTATCAGGGAACGTCTCGGTTACATATGGTAACCCTCGTTCCCTGAGGGAGGGAACGGAGACGTAGGTCATGACTGACCAATAGGAATCTCGCTAGAGAGACCAATCTACTTCGAGTGAAACTAAAACAAGCCAATACACATTGGCGTGCAATCATTTGCAACAGCTGTGCAGCCTCGCAGCGCGGGTATTTAACAAGCAGCTGGTGCGATTGCACACTAGTTTTTTGCTGAGGAGCCAAGCCTGAAAAAGCTGGCCGCCCCGGCGGGCGGCAGCAGATGTGGCGACGGGACCTACGTCTCCGTTCCCTCCCTCAGGGAACGAGGGTTACCATATGTAACCGAGATGTTCCCTATCGGTCAGTCACTACAACGTAGGTCATGACTGACCAATAGGAATCCCTACCAAAGCGCCACAGCCGCTGCACCCCATCCAGCGCCCCGTGCAAGCCTCTACACCTTCTTGCCTGGAAGGACGATAGGAGGAGGCTTACACAGAGTGAATCTGACACTGTTGTTCCGTGATAACCCATACAGTGAGATATTGGATAACACTGGGAAAGCGTGCCCTTTCTGTTTAGGAAGGAACGCTGCGGAAGCCACTTCTTCAAAGAGTTATGTGGAAATACATATGGACTAGCCCGAAGGCTGTACTGCATATGAAAAAATGGGTGACTTAGCCCAAGGGAAGACACGGACTTCCGATAGGAGCAGCCGTGGAGAATATACACATATGGGATCCCCGTAGGGTCACACATATGGAACCCAGCCCAGATCCGGTTCTCAAGGATTCAGCGGATAAGGGCCTGGCGCCGGACGCTCCGCCAAGTCCGGGCCGAGGGGTTTGGAGGACTCGACAGGTTTTGCTCTGGAGCAATAAGGGTGCACAGTAGGGTGCAGCAAGCCGACAGAGCCAGACCTCTCAGTGCTTCTACCCGTCTAGGGTGAAAACACGGGAGGAGACCGGCTCTACACGTAGGCTATAGTATCTAGCGAACGTGTTAGGTGTCGCCCAGCCCGCAGCTCTACAGATATCTGTTAGCGAGGAGCCACGTGCCAGCGCCCAGGAGGATGCAACACCTCTCGTGGAGTGTGCATGCAACCTGAGCGGGCAGGGCACGCCTTGTGCTTGGTAAGCCAAGGCGATGGCATCCACTATCCAGTGGGCCATCCTCTGCTTGGAGACAGCCTTTCCCTTCTGCTGGCCTCCGTAACAGACAAAGAGCTGGTCTGAGGTCCTGACGCTTTGAGTTCTGTCCACGTACATACGCAGAGCGCGAACGGGACAGAGCAAAGCCAGGGCTGGGTCTGCCTCCTCCAAAGGCAGTACTTGCAGGTTCACTACCTGGTCTTTGAAGGGAGTGGTAGGAACCTTTGGCACATAGCCAGGCCGGGGTCTTAGTACCACATGGCTGTCACCCGGCCCGAACTCTAGGCACGATTCGTCGACCGAAAATGCGTGCAGGTCTCCTACCCTCTTGACAGAGGCCAGTGCAACCAGCAGCAAAGTCTTCATGGAAAGAAGCTTTAAGTCTACTGACTGCAGAGGCTCAAAGGGAACATCCTGAAGTGCTCGAAGCACCAGGGAAAGATCCCAAGAGGGTATGGAGGGGGGTCGAGGAGGATTTAATCGTCTCGCCCCCCTAAGAAACCTGACGACCAGGTCGTGCTTTCCAACTGCTTTGCCATCTATGTGGTCGTGATAAGCTGAAATAGCGGCAGCATGTACTTTGAGGGTGGAGGGAGACAGTCTACGCTCCAAACCCTGCTGCAAGAAGGAAAGCACAGACCCTATCGAACATCTTCGGGGGTCTTCTCGGCGAGAAGAACACCACTCGACGAACAGGTTCCACTTCAGGAAGTAAACACGTCTCGTGGACGGCGCCCGTGCTGAAGTGATGGTGTTAAGTACCTCAGGGGGTAAGTCACCTAAAACCTCCGCGTCCCGTCCAGGGACCAGACATGGAGTTTCCAGAGGTCTGGACGCGGGTGCCATAGGGTGCCCCGTCTCTGAGTCAGAAGGTCCTTCCTCAGAGGAATGGGCCAGGGAGGGACTGTCACGAGGAGTATGAGTTCTGGGAACCAAGTCCGGGTGGGCCAATAGGGAGCCACCAGAAGGACCTGCTCCTCGTCCTCCCTGACTTTGCACAGTGTCTGCGCAAGTAGGCTCACTGGGGGAAACGCATATTTGCGAAGGCCCCGGGGCCAGCTGTGAGCCAGTGCGTCCGTGCCGAGTGTTCCCTCGGTCAGGGAGTAAAACAGCTGGCAGTGGGAGGTCTCTGAGGAGGCAAACAGGTCTACCTGAGCCTCCCCGAACTCTCTCCAGATCAGCTGAACCGCCTGGGGGTGGAGTCGCCACTCTCCCGGAAGCACAGCTCGTGATAGCTCGTCGGCCACACGGTTGAGCACGCCGGGGACATACATGGCTTGAAGCGACCTCAGATGCTTCTGACTCCAGAGGAGGAGATGGCGGGCGAGTTGCGACATGCGATGGGAGCGTAGACCACCTTGTCGGTTGATGTACGCAACGGTCGCCGTGTTGTCCGTACGGACCAGCACGTCCCTGCCCTGTAGCGGCCTTTTCAAGCGGCTCAGAGCGAGATATACTGCCAGCAACTCGAGGCAATTGATGTGCCAATGCAGTTGGGGGTCCGTCCACACCCCTGACACTGCATGCCCGTTGTACGTGGCACCCCAGCCGGTGGCAGAGGCATCTGTGAATACCACAGCATGCCTGGACACCTGTTCCAAGGGGACTCCTGCCCGCAGGAACAAGGGGTCTGACCACGGGCTGAAGGTCTGGCGGCACGCCGGTGTGATTGCCACCCGGTGAGTGCCGTGATGCCACGCCCATCTCGGGACTCGGCCGTGAAGCCAGTGCTGAAGCGGTCTCATATGAAGCAGGCCGAGCGGGGTTACTGCTGCTGCTGCTGCCATATGCCCCAGGAGCCTCTGAAAGAATTTCAGTGGGACCGCCATCCTGCCTTTGAACGTGTTCAAGCAGTTCAGCACCGACTGAGCACGCTGCTCTGTGAGGCGTGCTGTCTGAGTGACCGAATCCAACTCCATACCGAGATAAGAGATCCTCTGCACAGGGGAGAGTTTGCTCTTTTCCCAGTTGACCTGAAGACCCAACTGGCTGAGGTGCCTGAGCACTAGGTCCCTGTGTTCGCATAGCTGATCTCGAGAGTGTGCTAGTATGAGTCAGTCGTCGAGATAGTTGAGGATGCGAACGCCCTGTTCTCTCATGGGAACAAGGGCCCCCTCCGTGACTTTCGTGAAGACACGGGGGGACAGGGACAGCCCGAAGGGTAGGACCTTGTACTGATATGCTCGACCCTCGAACGCAAAGTGCAGGAATGGCCTGTGTCGAGGAAGAATCGAGACATGAAAGTACGCGTTCCTCAGGTCGATCGCTGCAAACCAATCTTGGGGACGGATGCATTCGAAAATGCGTCTCTGCGTGAGCATTTTGAACGCTAGCTTGTGGAGGCTCCGATTCAAAACTCGCAGATCCAAGATCGGTCATAACCCACCACCTTTCTTGGGTACAATGAAGTAGGGACTGTAGTGCCCTGACCTCATATCGGCTGGAGGGACCGGCTCTATCGCATCCTTCGCCAGTAGGACTGCGATCTCCGCACGCAAGACATGGGCATCGGCTGCTCTCACTGTAGTGGAGTGGATGGCCCGAAACTTGGGGGGACGCCGGGCGAACTGAATCGCATAGCCGAGCCTGATGGTTCGAATGAGCCAGCGAGACGGACTGGGGAGCGCTAACCAGGCTCGCAGAGACCGTACAAGCGGGACCAAAGGGACCGTAGGCGTACCCGAAGTGGGGCAGCGAGGTGGAACACAGGGACGCGGCTCGGGAGGCTCTCTCTGGGAGGCGGCCCGTAGCGGGGTCTGAGTGTGCTGTGCAGCACTTACCTGGTTCCACAGGGCAGGAGGTGCGGGAGGCAGCTCGGTGGCGTTCTCGGACCGTACACAGCTGCCGGCTGGCGAAAGAAGAGGCGGCTGAGAGTGGTGAGGATTCCAACCCCCCACTGCTCTCCGGGTCTTCTTCGGACCCAGAGATGATAGAAACTGCTCTTTTATTGAGAATTTGGGTACCGCTGGTTTTAAGGCCAGCGGCGGAACACAAACAAAATGAAACAAAGGATTTACCACCCGGCCCTCTTCCGGGGGAGGGAGCGATGCAGTCATCGTCTCCTGGAGAGCAGTCCCTTCCATCTCTGGGTCGCCCGTCCTAGGGCCGCTTACCCTTGGCTTTGCCGCCCCTCTTGGCGGGGGCCTGGACGGGCGGGGCGCCCTGCCTGCGACTGGCTCCACGGCGCCGTTTAGATGGAGGCTGCTGCTGCGGCGCGGGAGCAGGGGCAGACGCAGGAGGACGCCCACGGCGACGAGCAGACCGAGGAGCCGCGGGCGGTGGGGTGGAGGCAGCAGCTGACCGCCGCGGCAGGATGTGACTGATAGCCTCAGTCTGCTTCTGTACAGCCGAGAACTGCTGGGCAAAGTTCTCGACCGCGTCGCCGAAGAGGCCGGTCTGGGACACGGGGGAGTTAAGGAACCTGATCTTGTCGGTCTCCCGCATGTCAGCCAGACACAGCCAGAGATGGCGTTCCTGGACCACAAGTGTGGACATCGCACGACCCACTGACCGCGCAGTGACCTTCGTCGCACGAAGCGCGAGGTCAGTTGCGGCACGAAGTTCTTGGAGAACTTGTGGATCATGACCACCCTCGTGCAGGTCCTTCAGTGCCTTGGCCTGATGAACCTGCAACAACGCCATAGCGTGCATGGCAGAGGCAGCTTCCCCACAGGCCTTGTAAGCTTTGCCGGTCAGGTCCGACGAGTACTTACAGGCCCGGGAAGGAAGACACGGTTCTCCACGCCAAGTGGAGTTAGGGCACAGTTGCATAGCAACGGCCCGTTCCACTGGCGGGATACGCGTGTATCCCTTAGCTGCCCCGCCATCAAGGGTGGTGAGGGAGGAGGAGCCACCGAGACGGTTTCTGGCAGTGAAAGGTGCCGTCCACGTCCCTGTGAGCTCCTCATGCACCTCCGGGAAGAAAGGCACTGGGGTGGGTTGCTGAGAACCAGCGCGCGCCACCCCGAGATACCAATCGTCCAACCTCGAGGGCTCGGGACACGGTGGAGGGTTCCACACGAGCCCGATCCTGTTGGCGGCCCGGGAAAGCATGGCCATCATCTCCGGGTCCGACTCGGGCACTGCTGGCACACCCGAAGGAGGCAGCGGCTCTGAGCCGTCGTCCGCGGAGAGGTCTGACCCACCCTCCGATGCAGCGATCGACATCTGGTCGTCGCAGGGAGCGCCGAACGAAACGACTGGTACACATCTCGAGGATGGTCCAGAACGTTCCGTTGGCAGCTCAACTGGTTGCGGAGCATGAGAGGAGTGAGGGTTCCTAGGGGGTTGGTTCCCCGAAGGAAGCGCGCTCACTGTAATCCTCAGGTCACCCGTGTCACTGCCCGTAGCAACCCGCGAAGGGGGGTTGGAACGAGGTGCAGGCACGGGGACTCCGCCCCTTTGCAGGAACGAGAGTCTCGACCTCAGCTCCGAGATGGTCATCTTCCCACAATGGGTACATGACTCATCCACGAACGCTGCCTGTGCGTGTTCGAGGCCCAGACACACAAGGCAGCGATCGTGACCATCCCGCGACCCCAGGTAACGACCGCATCCAGAAACACACAGATAGAATGTCATCTTGAAAAAGACGCAAACTATCTGTGTAAGCTCTTTTAGAGACTGCTCTCCTTGGTGCTGAAGCACGCAGGGGAACGGTCACGGCGAACACAGACAGGAATGTGCACCTGTCTGTGCGCGATTCTCTCACGCTGGTCTTACCAGCCGTGAAAACGGCCGTTGAGCGCTTTAATCGCGCACCTTACCAGCCGTAAAAACGGCCGTTGAGCGCTTTAACCGCGCACCTTACCAGCCGTGAAAACAGCTTTTTTGTTTGCTCTGTTTTAAAACAACAAACAAAGAAGAGAGAGAGAGAAGAGAAAAAGACCACTCGCGCTGCTGTGCCGTCACGCCCGCACCAAAGTGGAGAGATCCAGAAGAGGCTTGCTTTCAAATTCACTCTGTTCAGCATACGAAGTGCTTGGCTCCGAAGCAAAAAGCTAGTGTGCAATCGCACCAGCTGCTTGTTAAATACCCGCGCTGCGAGGCTGCACAGCTGTTGCAAATGATTGCACGCCAATGTGTATTGGCTTGTTTTAGTTTCACTCGAAGTAGATTGGCCTCTCTAGCGAGATTCCTATTGGTCAGTCATGACCTACGTTGTAGTGACTGACCGATAGGGAACTAAGGTTACATACGTAACCGAGACGTTTTCACTTGACCCTCATTCTCTATCATTTTCCAAAGTTATCAAATTATATTTTTTTTACTGAAACTTTTATATTAAGACGTTTTTTTTAAGACAGTGAAGATTGGACTTGCTTTATATAAACCACTCTCATAAACACTCATACTGTGCCTCTGCTTTACGCAGTGTGTGAATGTATGTGTTGAGTTGAGTCATTCCTACTCACAAGTTACAACTCATGTCACACTTGCCAAAGGCCACTGTAGGTGTCATGAATCAGAAGGACACAACCATGTAAAGTGTAATGGTGTTTATTTAAAGCACTCAGAAACAGTCATGGCAGGGAAGTGGATGCGGAGTAGATATTAAGATGGAGTCAATGACTGAATTGGTAATTGTAGAATCTCTTATCTGATGCAGAATGACGAGGAAGATAAGGCTGAAGATGTCAGGCAGACTGGACGACCGGGATAGCTGAGCGGGAATACTGGAAGCAGGTAGGTACTTGCAGCAGGTACGTAGAGAAGTCTCAGTTGAGAGAGTCAGGAAGTCGATGGTGAGTCGACGAGACCAGACAACTGTGTGAGGGAAATGGTGGAGTTTTTAAGGTGTGGGTGAAGTGAGTGCAGATTGCCGGCAAGTGGTGATGACAGGTGCAGATGATTAATACTCCGATGATGCTGAACGAGTGGGCGGAGTGTAGAGGTCTGGCGCTGATGCTGGTGTATCCGTGACAGTAGTGACAGTAGGTATGCCTGATTTTGTGTTTTAAAAAATATGCCTCAAAGCTCACATCAAACATTTGAACAAAATAGACATTTGCTAAAATTTACTAAAATAAAATGAGACATTTATATAGCGCTTTACTATGTACTACTGTACACCCAAAGCACTTTACAATCATATCAGAGGATTTGATTGAAAAATGTACCTATGACTTTTATTACTGCCAATTAATAACCTTAACTATTTGAGATTTTAAAAGTAACCATCTTAACTAGGTAGAGTCTTGTAAAGTGTTTTTTCCTTGATGACAACTGTACTTTGATAGTTTGGTCTTAATTAGTTCATAAGATCACTGCAATCACCTCACCATGTAGGCCAGATAATAATTATTCATCCCTTATGACTATAAATACTAAAAGTGTAATCACTAATTTCACACTCTAAATTTAGAGTGTACCTTTAATCCTGTATAAGAAATTATAGTCTGCCTCGAGCCACTGCTATGCTGTAATAAACTTCATTTTTGAGATCTTCGACGTCCACATCATTTTTTCTTACACCTGTAAGACACTGTTCTGAATGTGCAAATACAATCCACAACTGTAAATTTAGCTCTTCAGCCTTAGATTAGCTGCCCTTGAAGGTCACTTCAGTCATGTGGTTGGTTTGCTTCACAAAGTGGGTGGCATTTGGACTAATTCTGGTTGGAAAGAGGAGCCATTTGGAGGTGAAGGTAACTGAGGATGAGTGTAAGCATTTTGCACCAAAATAAGCTTAGTTATTCTAGTAGAATCCATGGTGGCACAGAAATAGTTCCCATCGAATTAAATGACTTAGCGACTCCGTCTGTAGATGTCCATCCACTGCTTTATATGCATACTGCTGAGAAAATGTTGAATAATTAAGTTGCTGTGAATTATTGTAAGTTCATGATAAGGTGAGATGATAGCGATGGGGTGAGCCTTGCTCTCATGTTAATGAGACACTCATAGCACTAACATGAGTGGAGGCCAATGCTCCCTCAAACACATTTACATAAATATCTACTGTAAATGGAGATGTTCCATAGACTTCTGTTGTTTTATACACAGCTTAGTATAAATACTATAATCTTATCCTAACAGAAAACATCCTTTTGGGGACATCCAGCAATATCCTAATTTGTACAAATATTTATCTTTAATTTTTTTAACTACAAATTAGGGTATTGCTGGATGTCCCCAAAAGGAAGTCTTGTCAGATTTAGCCCCCTTTTAGGTATAACTTTGTCTCCAAAACATGGTTAAGTAGGTACACAGTAGAATAAAATTTTGTGTTCTTTATTATACATAGACATTTAGTTGTACTCCCAGTACAGGACATTTTCCTCAAATCACAAGTAACACTACAGAATGCACAATTTCTTAACCATATTACAGTTCCAGTTATTTTATGAATAAGCAGCAACAAAAAGATAAATAATTATATGTTTTTTTGGCATCATCAAATATCTCTTGCTGGCAATGCAGAAAAACCTATAAATTAATTAAATAAACTCTGTAGTAAATAAACCATCAGTAATTAAAATGGATAGCATCAACACAATGTAGACATTTTTTTTTAATATTTTTTTGGAGTTACAACACTTTATGATTGTAGTTTTTCTACACTGTAAAAATAATAATTTTAACAGTAAAAGACTAAAATTCTACGGTAAAAACTGTTAATTGTTAATTAGTAAGTTCCCTTACCTTCTGCAGTGAAAAACTGGAATAGATCTACTGAGACATTTCATGCATTTTTACAGTAAAATACTGTTAAATGTACAGTTTTTGGAAGTGATAAAGAACAAGTCATCAAATAATGTACAGCAAAAAAACATAAATTGACAATGCCAGAATTCCCTTTGTTTTGTTTTTTTATTTACTTTTTTCTCACTTTTTTCTTATCTGTTATGTATATTAGGGTTTCATGTGACAGTACATCTTATGTTGTTTAATTAATGTTGTCATGGCATACATTTAGTGTCGTGTGTTACCACCATAGTACCATTTTGTATTTGTGTGTAAGATACTGTGTAAACATTTTATATATTACTATTTACTTTCAGGTAATACATTTATTATCCGCTTGAGGAACAGTTACTTGTGATGACCTTTGATTCATGTGGCTTTCTCTGTCACCTGTGTGGTTGTCAGTATAATAAAGATTTTAGTAATTTGATATACAAACATCATTGCAGTTAATGAAATAAATACAAAAATCTATAAATTTATGTTCAGTCTGTAAAACTTAAAATGTTGCTATACCATATTTTTTTACAGTAACTTTCTGGCAACCATAGCTGCCGTTTCTTTACTGTACATTTTTTTTTTTACAGTAAAGATTTTTACAGTGACCACTTACTCATCATTACTATAATGGTCTTCATCACTACTATCATCTTCGCTCTCATCATCGTCATCATCATCATCATCATCATCATCATCATCATCATCATCATCATCAGTATTGACCTTTCCAGAGAGAACATCCTCAATCCAGTCCTCCAGCTCCTCAGCTGATGGTAGAGCTTCATCGTTAAGCATGTTCAACCACACACTATCGGCCTATAAAACAAACACACACGCGTTCCCATATTTTTGGGGACTTTCCATAGACATAATGATTTTTATACTATACAAACTGTATAGTCTATCCCCTAAACCTATCCATCACAGAAAACTTTCTGCATTTTCACATTTTCAAAAAACAATTTAGTATGATCTATTAGCTGTTTTTTAATCTATCTATCTATCTATCTATCTATCTATCTATCTATCTATCTATCTATCTATCTATCTATCTATCTATCTATCTATCTGTCAATATTAATCCATTGGGTTTCACTTTATTTTGATGGTCCCTTTACCACATTCTGTTGACTATAACAGACGTAAAGTAACGTTGCACCTACATGTCTACTAACTCTCATTAGAGTGTTTGTAGAGTATTAGTAGACTGTCAGGGTTAGAATAAGTAGATATGTATACTTGCAAAGTTACATATAGTTAGTAGAATGTCTGTTGGGGGACCATCACAATACAGATTTAGCAGATATTAAGCAGACAGTCCACTAATACTCTAATGAGAGTTGTAAGGTAGTTCCAAAGTAACTTATAGTCAACAGAATGTTTAAAAGGAACAATCAAAATAAACTGTTACCATACATTGTATTACTGTGTTATACATTTTGGTTGTTGGTTGTTAGATTTCTTTGGTTCTTATTGAAAGCATAACCAGACATACATGCTGCAAAATAGATATTAATTAAGCATATTTACAGAGAACATCTGCTGCTCAAATTTTTGCAGCAGTGTTATAATAATTCGTTACATTTTATATAGCGCTTTTTCTGGGACCTCAAAGCGCTTTACATAGGAGGGGGAATCTCCTCAACCACCACCAATGTGCAGCATCCACCTGAATGATGCCACGGCAGCCATATTGCGCCAGAACGCCCACCACACACCAGCTTACTGGTGGAGAGGAGACAGAGTGATGAAGCCAATCAGAATGTATGGGGATGATTAGGAGGCCATGATGGACAGTGGCCAAGGGGCAAATTTGGCCAGGATGCCGGGGTTACACCTCTACTCTTTATCGAAGGACATCCTGGGATTTTTTGTGACCACAGAGAGTCAGGACCTCGGTTTATCGTCTCATCCGAAGGACGGTGCTTTTTGACAGTATAGTGTCCCCGTCACTATACTGGGGCGTTAGCACCCACACAGACCACAGGGTGAGCGCCCCCTGCTGGCCTCACTAACACCTCTTCCAGCAGCAACCTGGTTTTCTCAGGAGGTCTCCCATCCAGGTACTAACCAGGCTCAGCCCTGCTTAGCTATTAGAATATTTAATTAAAATTAAGAATAGTAAGTGTAGGCTTTACAGTAGGCCTGTAAATTTAAAGTTTGACTAAAGAATATTGTGTGATTAAATGCTTTATCGTGTTGTAGATCATTATGGTTATGTTAAACTTTACCTCAAAAGGCTATGATAGTTTAAAGCTAAAAATGTGTAATATTCAGCCTACATGTTTCAATGTAGAGAAGTTTTTTAAAAGGAAACAAGAGGTGTTTTCACAGAGTGAAGGCTAGGACAGAAAAAGTAGAATACTTAAAGGGGACCTATTATGCAAAATTCATTTTTGCATGGTGTTTGGACATAAATGTGTGATGGCAGTGTGTGTACACAACCACCCAGCAGTGATAAAAATCCACCCACTCCTTTTTTTTAAATCCCCATAAATCATAAGCAGTGTCTCCCAACGACCTGTTTTCAGAATACGGCTTTAGTGACATCACTAAAGCCACAGGCCCCGCCCACGAGTGTTGACAGACACTGTCGTTCTAACATAGAACCGCTCTGATCGCTGATCGAGGTCACAGCGAGTTGAGAGTTGTACACATCCGCCATTGCTGCACTGACGAGAATGTCTCCCAAGCTTTGTCGGTGTTGTGTAGCTGGATGGATTAATCTTCATAGCTCTATTTATTTACTGGAGCGATAGACCTAACGTTATTGATCATGGCAGTAATGAAAGTGAGAGCACGCACTTTATCACAGTTCATAGGAGTTGTTTTACGGATATAACAGTTACAGTTGAGTTTACCAGTTTATTAAGCACCCCCTGAAAAGGTGTGTATAATATTTTTTTACTGTTAGTTGTAACGAGTGTTTTTTGTACTTCGCTGTGTAACGTTATGTTGATGAAAGGGAGAGGGAGAGAGTTTATGGATAAGACTTTAATGCGGACTTCTTATACAGTGTTTATTCAGCTCTTACAGTGATTTTCTGAAGTGAAATTGACGCTTCATCTTTTGTGTGATGTACAATAAACTTCATTGAACTCATCAGTATATTTTTACAACATTCGGACGCGGTCCGCTACAACACAACAGGCTTGTACTAATAGTGGATAAAAGCAAGATGCAAAAATAAGTTATAAAACCGTAATTAAACTAGACTATACCTGTTCTATCTCCATACAGCATATATTATCTGGCTCTGTGGGCATCATTGTCCGACTCCGGGTCGAAATGAACACGGCTACTGAGAGTTTATGTTCTGATATTATCATTCCGTGAGATGAGATTGTCCTGACTGAGCGCGAGCTCGTGAGGCTCCGCCCTCTGGACCGGCAGCAGCTGCTCATTTGCATTTAAAGGGATACACACTAAAACGGTGCGTTTTTCTGAGACACAAAAAGTGACAATTTAAACATGCTGTAAAAAATTATCTGTTGGGTACTTTGAGCTAAAACTTCACATACACACTCTGGGGACATCAGAGACTTATTTTACATCTTGTGAAAATGGGCATAATAGGTCCCCTTTAAATAACATAAAAACCGAAGACCAAAGTTACTTACATCAGTCACGTTCACCACACCAATCTGGGGTCTGGAAAGGTCCACCTTAAAGGTCTTTTCCCAGTAGGTAGTTAACTGCAGATGAAGTAGCTATTAGAACATTGTCACAAGTGTTTCAATTTAAGCAGAGAAATACTTTGTAGATATGGATGGGATAATATCTCACCAGAGGAAATTCATCAGGATCAATCCACATTATGCTTAGATCTGGGTTTTTAGTATTATCCCTTGCAACGTCCTTTAAAATTTCCAGGAATTCATAGCCGTCTATGAAATGGGAGAAAAAAGCACAGATTAAGTGATTGAGCTATTAATACAATCATTCTGAGCTACAAAATCTAGTCTTGGTTATACCAGTAAACAATTTTTATTTTGGAAGGGACAACCTGGATCTTCCTCCTCAGCAAAGGCAACAATGTGGATTCCATCCATGTCATCTTCCTGTTAATTGAGCAGAGAAAGATCACTTAAGCAGTGAACCAGCAGCCATATAAATCAACAGTTAACATTCAATAGATGAGTCCTACAGATCCAGTCTTGCTCACCCAAGTCTCAAACATGTCCTCAGCACGAAGCTTTCTCAGAGTGGGCCTGGGGAGGATCAAACATTGTTTTTAGAATGAAAGTGGATATTTTAAATGATATATTAGCAATGTCAAAGTTCTGAGGTTACCACTGATATCACCTTCTATGTTGATTAACAAAGTCCACTATCTCCTCTACAGAGTTAGGTTTGCCAGGAATGGTTACAGGCTCATCCATGAAGGGCTCATAAAAGTCGATTTCATTAATTTTTAGAGTCAGTTGTTTAGCAACCTGCAGCATGAAACGGTTATAAAAAAAAAAAAAAACATAATCCTGTTTCCTCAAAGATGGTCAAAGCCATTTACACACAAATATCTTCTCACTTTTATACCAGAATAACATATACCACCAAAATATCTAATGGCCTTCATTCTTTTTTTATTGTAAAGGAATGGACTGCACGTACCCCTTTGTCAAAAGTGGCAAAAAACTTCAAATATGGTTGAAACTTCTCTGCAGTCACCTGAAAGGCCTTGTAGTCTGAGAAATAAAAAAAGTGAAGAAAAAAACACAAATATAAATAATTATCCATTAACCCTTAAAAACTGTAATAAAATGTTAAACACTGGGAATTAAACATTTTAGTGCTGAAGCATCAAGCAGCTAGTGCTCTCGCATCATATCCAGAGGTCACCGCAAAGGCTTTAGCAATCTCCCAACTGAAATGGTATTTTTTAATAAAAACTGTATAGCAGTCATGTAATCGAGATAAACGTGTCAAGTGTATGTTCTATTTTGGTTTTATTCTAGTTCCTTTGTTCTCATTTTCCCACCACTGGTTTGTTTTCATGATTGTTAATTAGTTCCCCACACCTGTTCTGTTTCTACCTTTATTACCCAGTTTTTATATAAACCCTGAGTTCTCCTTACAAATAATGTCCTGTATCGTCTTGTCCCGTTTTCGTAGTTGTGTTCTCCTGTGTTTGTCTTGTGGCTTATAATAAAGCCGTTTCTTGTTTACAATTCTACTCGCCGTGCGCTTAGTACAACCACACCTTGACAACGGGTTATTCATGCATGCTATTTTGTACAGCAGCAGTATGACGCACCAAATTTCTAACAATGTTTTAACAACATGACCAAAAGGTTGCTATAACTACGTTGTGTGGTGAAGGTTGTTACAGCGTTGTCACAATGTTGACATTGAACCACCGTTCAGGGCCGTTACTTTTTGTACTTTTTTGTTCAGGTTGTGCTGAGGGTGTCTGGACAACCACTGGACAACATATGTACTTGTCACTGCCCTGACGCGCGAAAATCAGCCTTTTAAATTTCAACCAACCGCTGGGCCATCTCATTCATCATCAAGCAAGGATACGTGGAATTGCGTTTAATTTACCTCAGCTAAATAAGATACGGAAATTATACAAACACAACCTACAACTTCCTTGTCTATTGTGACATTTATTTGAACAGCTTCTGGTCAGGTATGACAAATATTTAACTTTATGCCTAAAGTTATAAGCCACAATGAAGCCAAAATTACTTTAATGATGAGTAATTGATTTCAGCACGCTTTGAACAGGCAGCGACTTAAGTGCGTACTTGTTGCATAATGTTTTTGTAACCGCTCACACACCTGTTTATTTTTCCTTTGATTTGTCGTCTCATTCTAGCCTGGGAAAACCCAGACAACTTCCGGCAAATTTAGATTTGCTCTGAAAGTTAGTCTGGCAAAGAGCCCATTGAAACCCATTTCCAGTCCGCAGAAATCGCGGCACCAATCAGAAACGTTGGGGCGGGCTTTACACGATGACGACAGCGCAGTGACGGTAAAGCAGATTTTAATTTGTACATTACAAAGATGGATGCCGCCGTGGAACATCACTCGTTCGAATCAGCTATCGCGTCTGTTTTAAGTGATTTAAAATGGTCCTTTTCATGTCTAAAAAAGATGTTATCGCTGTCTTACCGACTGGATTCGGCAAACGTCTGATATACCAGTGTGACAAGCAGGAAGAGGCCGAGGGACGTGAGAGCTCGGCGCGAGTGATAATGAATGACACCTGTGAGACGCACCGGTCTCGCATCTCTCACAGAGGAGCAGAAGCATAAAAGGAGGAGCGACAACGGTGAAGATTGAGAAAGGACAGGCCTGAATTTTATTTGATGTTTTGTTTTATTATGTGTGGCGGCAGTCGACCGTGATGGACGGCCGTCTTTACTTTCATTTTTGTATTTGTTTTATTTTGTCATTAGAATGTGTGAATGTTCGCCGGTTTCCGCCTCCTTCTTCCCATAATAACGAACCCCGTTACAACCATAGTCTGTAAAAAATTATTACAACCAGCTTGACCCGTTGGTGGCTAAACCTTTACTGTCTATGGGTTAATGAATGGGAGGGTCTTAGCGAGAGCCCTCTGCATGCATACGTCATGTCCTTCATCGCTCTGATTGGTTTTAGGTCTATCCAATTGTGCCCAGAGGCATTTGAGGACGTGAGGATGAGAGCCAATTTTTTCATAGGTAACGATAACAGCGATTTTTTTTTTCAATCATGTTGTTCATGCTAAACAGGTTGAACTCAACATGAGGTTATAATAGATGAGGCAATTTGAACCATACTCTATATACAGCTTCTCAGCATCTATCTTACAACTGAATAAAGACTAAGATTCACGTAAGGAAGAGTAATAAAAGACAACTTACATGTGCACTTTTTTCTGCCTGTACTTTGAAAATGGATGGGATGGCCGTATCCTTCAGACGTAGTACCGTCTTTCTGGTCCTATATAGCATTTTTTCAACATAGTCCTCTGGTGCAAAATTTTGTAGTGAGGTGTTGAAGTACAGATATCCAGAGAAGCTAGCCATCGACTTCTCAGTTCCACATTCGGTGGAATTCTGTGAAACATTACATTCGTGTATGTAATTTGCTTGTTCTCACAACCTTTTGCTATGCAGGTAATTACCATGTTTGCTGTAACTTCTCAAACTAAACACAATCCAAAAGCGAAGATACTCAGTGCAGGTCAGGTCACGCCGGTATGTTGACGGAAGTTGGGGGATATCAGGTGTTGCGTGATATGACTGCGCCGAAATAGCAGTGCTTCGCCTGTGATTCACCCTAATATAGTTCCAAGTCAATATTCTGCCTAGGAAATCGTCTAGTCTTAATTGCTATTTGTACTCGTTGTGAATACGCAGGCCACAAGAAGTAATTCGTTTTTTTTATTTTTTTATCACTTTTACTCATGACATGCTACCTGACAACATAGGATTCCATTCATTATGCTAAGCTAAGCTAGCGTCGGCGCTGCCAAACTAAGACAATGCATGCACTGAGACAAAAATGCTTTTGCCCACGTTTCTTAATGTAGGGGAGACGGTGAATAAGCCCTATTTCAAAAAACGGTGGAGTGTTCCTTTAAGCAACAGCCCTGAACGGTGGTTCAATGTCAACATTGTGACAACGCTGTAACAACCTTCAACACACAATGTAGTTATTGCAACCTTTTGGTCATGTTGTTAAAACCAGCTTGACCCGTTGGTGGCTAAACCTTTACTGTCTATGGGCTAAATGAATGGGAGGGTCTTAGCGAGAGCCCTCTGCATGCATACGTCATGTCCTTCATCGCTCTGATTGGTTTTAGGTCTATCCAATTGTGCCCAGAGGCATTTGAGCGACGTCCGTTGGTGACTCCCCTTTGGAAATGATTCGTCTATGAAGCTTTGCCAGACCCTAACTCAGTTACAACTGAGAATGGTCTGGTTTTAATCAGGCTAGTCTCATTCATTTCTTTGCTAGATTTTCATATGTCTGTTCATGCTAGTTAACGTTAGTCACTCCCTGTATATAATATGTTTTCTTCTCTCACAAATGTATGACTTTTGGAAGTGCAATTTGATTACCATATGCTTAATAAAGTTGAATTAGCTAACCTTCTATGTCATTTTTACTCTTCAAAGTGTACACTTGCAGGTGTTGATTATAATTAATTTACTGTTAGGCTCATAAATAATAATAAGTATAAACAATGTTTTAAAAGTATATAATTATCTTACATATGACTAATTAAAAATTAACCACAAAACATAACATGCTAAATGGGGGATATCTATATCTAGCATATTAAAAAATGTATCAAAAAAAATGTATCCTTTATCATCTGGATAAGTATCTTGAGTCAATTCCGTTGTTTTTTCGAGAAAATAATGGGTTGTCTTAACAGTAACTTACAAAAGCCCATGAGAAACCAAGGCAGAACACCGTAACACCAGTTGCCGCTCTTTGGCTTTGTTTTGGAACACTCATATTGAGTTACGATACTCTGCCTTTGTTAAGCCCTGCGTCAATATGAAGTTACTGTGCCGGCGTTCTATCAAATAATGCTACCTATCAGATTATACGGTGTTCTGCCTTTGTTTTACTCTCCATTAAAATTGAAATTATGATGTATCCTGTGTACTTTGTACAGCTGCCTTCAGTCCCTGTAACATCTGATGTCCTCAGAGCTTTGTCCTGCATTAATGCGGTCAGAACATTTATGCTCTGAACATGCTCCATCGACAAACATGCGATATCGATCGCGAAGGATATATACAGAGTTGACAGAAAAATGTTACACATGCCGTAGCAGGTGAATACAACAAAGAACTAAAGCCCCGCCTCACCCAGTTCAGTTACCGGACCTGGTTGAAACAATCATGAAACAATCTAGCTGGCAGAGTGCCAAAACTTAACGGCGCCTTCAGCACCGTCCTGAACACGGTCGAGCCGATGCGGAACTAATATATCACAGGGAGTGATAATAATGAAGGAACAAGGGTATATTGGTGAAGCAAGAAGTGCTGGTGCATACAACATCAGACCAGCTGTTACAAGCAGGTTATACCCAGCAAACACATTTACGTTGTGGAAACGTCTTTGGCACGTTGCATTTCTGCTATGGCAACGTCGCTGTCTACGTGTTCGCAACATTGTAACAATGTAGAATTGTAAGACGCGACAGGGCTGCAGCAACATTGTTGCGCGACATTCAGCAACTGAGAGACGACTTTCTGACAATTACATTTTTTAATATGCTAGATATAGATATCCCCCATTTAGCATGTTATGTTTTGTGGTTAATTTTTAATTAGTCATTTGTAAGATAATTATATACTTTTAAAATATTGTTTATCCTTATTATTATGTATGGGCCTAACAGTAAATTAATTATAATCAACACCTGCAAGTGTACACTTTGAAGAGTAAAAATGACATAGAAGGTTAGTTAATTCAACTTTATTAAGCGTATAGTAATCAAATTGCACTTCCAAAAGTCATACATTTGTGAGAAAAGAAAACATATTATATACAGGGAGTGACTAACGTTATCTAGCATTAGCAGACATATGAAAATCTAGCAAAGAAACGAATGAGACGACAAATCAAAGGAAAAATAAACAGGTGTGTGAGTGGTTACAAAAATTTTTTTCTCCCTGTGCGTTTCTAAAAAAAGGAAAAACTCATCATTAAAGTAATTTTGGCTTCATTGTGGCTTATAACTTTAGGCATAAAGTTAAATATTTGTCATACCTGACCAGAAGATGTTCAAATAAATGTCACAATAGACAGGGAAGTTGTAGGTTGGTGTTTGTATAATTTCTGTATCTTATTTAGCTGAGGTAAATTAAACGCATTTCTCACGTATCCTTGCTTGATGATGAATAAGACGGCCCAGCGGTTGTTTGAAATTTAAAAGGCTGATTTTCGCGCGTCAGGGCAGTGACGAGTACATATGATGTCCAGTGGTCTTCCAGACACCCTCAGCACAACCTTAAAGGAACAATCCACCGTTTTTTGAAATAGGGCTTATTCACCGTCTCCCCTACATTAAGATAGGTGGGCAAAAGCATTTTTGTCTCAGTGCATGCATTGTCTTAGTTTGGCAGTGCCGATGCTAGCTTAGCTTAGCATAATGAATGGAATCCTATGTTGTCAGGTAGCATGTCGTAAGTAAAAGTGATAAAAAAAAACAAAAAACGAATTACTTCTTGTGGCCTGCGTATTCACAACGAGTACAAATAGTAATTCAGATTAAGACTAGGTGATTTTCTAGGCAGATATTGACTTGGGACTATATTAGGGTGAATCACAGGCGAAGCACTGCTACTTGGGCGCAGTCATATCACGCAACACCTGAAATCCCCCAACTTCCGTCAACATACCGGCGTGAATATTAGCTGGCTATTTTTCCGACAGTAGACATAGTGAATGGCGATGGACATGGGGGATTTTGTGCGAGACGAAGAGGGTGACTTCTCAGAAAGTCAAGATCCAGAACCATACCTCTACGAACCAGAGTTTTCAGAAGAGGAGCTATGGAAATAGTGCAATGGAAATAGACCGACAGAAGGAGGAGGTTGCGATCGCTCAACAGCCTGAGTACGTGAGGATGAGAGCCAATTTTTTCATAGGTAACGATAACAGCGATTTTTTTTTTCAATCATGTTGTTCATGCTAAACAGGTTGAACTCAACATGAGGTTATAATAGATGAGGCAATTTGAACCATACTCTATATACAGCTTCTCAGCATCTATCTTACAACTGAATAAAGACTAAGATTCACGTAAGGAAGAGTAATAAAAGACAACTTACATGTGCACTTTTTTCTGCCTGTACTTTGAAAATGGATGGGATGGCCGTATCCTTCAGACGTAGTACCGTCTTTCTGGTCCTATATAGCATTTTTTCAACATAGTCCTCTGGTGCAAAATGCTCTTCGCAATTACGATACTGGCTAATTTTGTAGTGAGGTGTTGAAGTACAGATATCCAGAGAAGCTAGCCATCGATTTCTCAGTTCCACATTCGGTGGAATTCTGTGAAACATTACATTCGTGTATGTAATTTGCTTGTTCTCACAACCTTTTGCTATGCAGGTAATTACCATGTTTGCTGTAACTTCTCAAACTAAACACAATCCAAAAGCGAAGATACTCGGTGCAGGTCAGGCCGGTATGTTGACGGAAGTTGGGGGATATCAGGTGTTGCGTGATATGACTGCGCCGAAATAGCAGTGCTTCGCCTGTGATTCACCCTAATATAGTTCCAAGTCAATATTCTGCCTAGGAAATCGTCTAGTCTTAATTGCTATTTGTACTCTTGTGAATACGCAGGCCACAAGAAGTAATTAGTTTATTTATTTTTTTGATCACTTTTACTCATGACATGCTACCTGACAACTTAGGATTCCATTCATTATGCTAAGCTAAGCTAGCGTCGGCGCTGCCAAACTAAGACAATGCATGCACTGAGACAAAAATGCTTTTGCCCACATATCTTAATGTAGGGGAGACGGTGAATAAGCCCTATTTCAAAAAACGGTGGAGTGTTCCTTTAAGCAACAGCCCTGAACGGTGGTTCAATGTCAACATTGTGACAACGCTGTAACAACCTTCAACACACAATGTAGTTATTGCAACCTTTTGGTCATGTTGTTAAAACGTTCTTAGAAGGTTGGGTACGTTGTGACACCGTTCTTTGTTTGCTGGGTACATACAATCACAGGGTCTGGAATAAATCCGCGGGTCGAGCGAAGTGCACAAGCACAATAATAGGGCAGACAGCTGAAACCACCGCATACTGAAAAGACGCAGAACACAGAAGGTTGTGCTATAAATGCATTAGTCGTCTAGGTAGTCCAGAACGCGCTCCCCACTGAGTCTCAAGGGGGAAAGCACTGCATAGGCTACTTTTCGTGAACGGACGAGGAGCATGACACCTTCGAACACGAATCTCGGTAAGTGCCTGTGAAAGTATATGCGTCTTTCAGATCCACTGCTATAAATCAGTCTCTGGATCGAATGCGTGCAAGGATCTGTTTTATCCTGATCATTTTGAAGCGTGTTTAGCAAGTCTTATGCCACTCGGTACCACTTGAAGATACCCTTTACCGCTTTGGAGGTATTTTGTCATGTCTAATGTATTAATAATGTCACCAGAATGCAACCAAAGCACAGGATAGCAATAAGTAGATGGGTATAAGTAATTGTTAATCATACAAAATTAATGCCATGATCACTAGATTTTATACAGGTGTTACTATAATGATTTTGTTAATGGTGATCAGCAACCAAATACTGATAATGTGGAAGTTACTGCCTTTTGCCTTGGCATGACTTCTCACTTTTTGCTGACAATACAAAGGCAGAGTACAGTAACTTTAAAATAGTGGTCAAAAGTCAAGTTTGAGCTCAAGATTTTTTTTATGTAGATAATTTCCATTACTTAAACATCTAATTGCCAGATTTCCAGTGTCCTACCTATAATTAATTTGGCGGGACAACTAAAAATTTAAGTCATTTTTCTCAGTTCTACACTCTAGCGAGTTAAGGTCTTCGGCCTTTGTAGGGCAGCGTAGCTCAAGGAAGCAGAGGCTTGACACTGAGACCAGAGTTGGCTGCCAGGTCAGGAGAGTCAGCGACCAGGAAAAACACAGAGAGCTCATGTAGGGCAGGAACCAACACAACACACACAACAAAGCTCAAGACAATACAACAGGAGAGACAAAAACAAGAGCAAAAAAATAATAAAAAATTGACAAAACAATGACTAGGAAAGAGCTAATTAACTATATAACTGGAATTAGAAAAGGAACAAAATAATAGAGAACATTTATCAAAATAACCTAAACTAGCAACCAAGAGAAAAGCAAAGAAATACTAGGAATACATGACAAGGCCAAAAAACAAAAGCAAAACAAAAACAAGACTGCATCCTTGCAGAAAACTAAAGAGGAAAAATAACAACTATAAAACTAGAACGTACATTTCCAGAAGAAAATGTGAAGTGGTGCTTGCAGTGGCAAAACTCGCCACTCGGTTGCTAGAGTGTGGTACATGATTGCATACGAACCAACAAACATGTCTGTACGATGTTTTGATGCTGAGATATGGCTTATTCATGTGTTCAGGTGGTTGCTAGGCGGTTGCTAGGTTGTTCTGGGTGGTTGCTATAGTGTTGCTAGGCGGTTGCTAGGGTGTTCTGGGTGGTTGCTATGGAGTTGCTAGGGTATTCTGGATGGTTGCTGGGGCATTGCTAGGTGGTTGCTAGGGTGTTCTAGGTGGTTGCTACGGTGTTGCTAGGTGGTTGCTAGGGTGTTCTAGGTGGTTGCTATGGTGTTGCTAGGTGGTTGCTAGGGTGTTGCTAAGCGGTTGCTAGGGTATTCTGGATGGTTGCTAGGGCGTTGCTAGGGTATTATGGGTGGTTGCTATGATGTTGCTAGGGTATTCTGGGTGGTTGCTAGGCAGTTGCTAGGGTGTTCTGGGTGGTTGCTATGTTGTTGCTAGGCAGTTGCTACGGTATTTTGGGTGGTTGCTAGGATGTTCTGGGCAGTTGCTAAGGTATTCTGGGTGGTTGCTATGGTGTTGCTAGGTGGTTGGTAGTTGTCAGATGGTTACTATTGGACTTCTAAACATTTTGTTGGCATGATTTAGCACTTACCTAATCACTGCATGTTAGCATGTAGCTATTCACAGCTAGCATGTGTAGCACGTTGGAAGTCCTGTTTGCTAGCATGAGTCAAAAGAGCCAACCTCCATCTCTATACGATGTTCTGATTCAGAGATATAGGTCTTGCAAAATGGTTGCTAGGATACTCTGTTTGGTTGCTAGGGAAGTGGCTTAGCAGCTCCCAGACATGAAACTCCATAGGCTGCTTGTCAGTATGAATGATATAAACCAACTCACATGCCTCTGTGTCATTCAGAGTGGAAGATATCTCTCTATGGATTTTGGTTGCTAAGGTGCTCAACAATAGTTGCTAGGGAGGGGCTAGGAGTTGTTGATGTGATTCATGATTGGCTGTTTGATGCCCCAAGTCAAACAAGACCACCCTTGTGTTTCTATGACAATTCAGTCCGGAGATATCCCTTTTATCTCTTTCAATGGAAGTCTATGGAACCTGTTGCTAAGGTGCTCTAAATGGTTGCTAGGGTGTGGCTTCATAGCTTCACAATCTTCCTGAGAGACTGATTGGTCGTCTGAGTAAAATGAGCCCGCCCCCTTGTATCTATGACACTGTGATCCAGAGCTATGTTCAATAAAAAAATCCCTTAGCAATGTGTAGGACGGCCAATTTATGGGCCGTCCTACACCATAGTAAGTCAATGGGGCAACTTTGGGCAGCTCCTGCCCCCCAGGAGTGCAACTTTTACCCCATTGTGAGGTATGTTCTTTCAGAGCCTGTCAGCCTCTTCAAATGTGATACATTACACGTTTCTGCAAAATCCTCGCTCAGTGCTACGATTCTTCAAATTTCGTCGCAATGTTAAGTCTATGGGATTTTTTGCCCCTGGGTTAAACATCGTACCCCCGATCTCTTAGAAAAGTTATAGCACACCTCTCCTCAATAGGCCGCACGATTTGACGCCTCACTCAGGGGTCTGTGATGTCAGCATGTATTTATTATAACATAGTAACAGATAGTTACTATAGAGCAGAGGTGTCAAAAGTATTCACATTCGTTACTCAAGTAGAAGTATAGATACTAGGGTTTAAATAAACTTCTGTAGAAGTTGAAGTATCAACTCAAGCTTTTTACTCAAGTAAAAGTGTAAAAGTAACTGGTTTCAAAACTACTTAAAGTATAAAAGTAAAAGTAATGCAAAGAAAAAAAAATGCCATTAAGGACAAAAGCTTAGGCCGCGCCACAGGAGCCTATAGTGCACTACCACCTCCTCAAAACAACATGTTTCTAAAGGCCATTGCCCGGTTGCATAAAGCACCTTAAGTTTTTCCCTTAAGTGTGATACTTAAGGGGCGATTTCCCCTTACCTAAGAGAATAACTTAAGGGTGTTGCATATAATCTCTTAAACGGTTCTCTTAGGTAAGGGAAACATTTAAGTGTTTCACGACAGCGATCCTGGATTCACGTTATAAAAGTCTGTTGTTACCATAGATACGCAAAACACTAACACTAGCAATTACGCGTTTTCATCAAATAAAGTAGGCTAATAAAGTAGGCTAGGATATCGGAATGGATAAAGAAAACAAAAAAAGAAAGCCTAATTGGACAGAGGAGGAGAAATGCATTCTTCTTGACGAATATGATAAAAGAAAAACAATTTTGAAAAGCAAACTAAATCCCCATGTAACTGCTGCAAAAAAACAGAAACAGTGGGAAGAAATAACGGAAAAAATCAACGCAAGGAATCTTGATGTGAAGAGGACGGTTCAGGAAGTCCTTAAAAAATATGAAAACATCACTGTGGTCGCAAAAAAAGAGTTGAGCGCTTATAAGAAAGAAGCCAACAAAACAGGTAAGATTGAGCAAGACTAGCGCTACGCTTTTAAGATTGTAAGCACCGCACCCTGGTGAAGAGTGCGCTTTATTGCTGTACAGTGTTAAGACCTAACGATTACAAAACTGACCAACAGGTGGAGGACCCCCACCGGCTGAGTTGTCGGACTGTACTATAATGGTACAAAACATCATTGGAGCTGACTCACCTGTCCTGTCTGGCATCTGTGGCGGTTTAGAGAGTGAAGCTGAACCAGTGCAACAGTGTAACATAGAGTGAGGCATTAAGTTATTTTCCTGTATCATCATATAATAACAGTGGCTTAGAGGATACATTATTATTTTGACATCATTAGAGACATAATACGTTATAACATAATGATTTAACTGACATTAATGTCACATTTAGACCCTTGCAGCACTCTGAAAAACAACTTCAGCACCATCAGATCGTCAGCAGAACGCCGATACAGGCAACCCCTAAGTAATGATTTATGTTAACTATTGCTTCAGCCTATAATTAATCCAACGAACAGCTTTAATATTATTTTTTAAGATTTTCTTAATTTTCCCCATTACTTGCGTATTTCAGAAGACCGCAAATATCACCTGCAGCCAAATCAAGAGAAGATGTGCTGGAACTGCAGAGAGAGGTTCTGCAGCTTCAAAAGGAGAAACTGCAGCTGGAGATTGAAAAACTAAAGAAGGAGACGGAAAATCAGGAGCTCTATAATTTTATTCTAAATAACAAACTTTTACAGCTAAAGGCTGAAGGAAAAATAACAATAACTACAATTGAGTAATTTTCTGACAATTGTTTTTTTAGATTTCAGATTGTGTGTGTGTGTGTGTGTGTGTGTTATAATAATAAAAACTACTACTACTACTACCACTACTACTACTTATTTCTTCTTATTAAGATGACTACTATTAATACAACTATATTATCAGTTAAAGAAAGCATTTACAATGGCATCTCTAGCAGCATATCCAGCCTGTTGGAAATCGTGATTTTGAATCAGATGCAGTTCCTCATAGCCCTCTTCATTCCCGTGCTCATCCTCTTCTTCGCTAGCAGAATACGTCTTGGAAAGGTTGAAGAGCACAACACACGCTACAATAATTCTGCATGCCCTTGAAGGCTCAATACGCAGTTCGCTGTGGAGACAGTGAAACCTGCGCTTCAGCTGTCCGATGGTCCTCTCAATAATCGACCTTGTGTGGGTCAGCGCATTATTGTACTTTTCCTAATCGGGTAAAAAAAATAAAGAAAAAATAATAAAGATTTTTACCAGTAGGCTATAAACAGTGCTTTAAGATAAATACTATGAAGGTAATGTATTGCATAAAAGATTTTCTTTCAGAGTGCAAAATATTTGAGGCTTTGATTATTTTAAAACATACGCAAATCAGGTAAGGTGTTACAGAATTGACAACGTGTAGCAGCAACACAATAGAAAGTGCATACCTATTTTAAATACATATTTTAATACATTTATAATTCAGTAAACTACTGCTAATATTTCTTTAATGCTCACAATTTGATTAACATTTTCCATGCAAATCTTTTAGGCACCAAATTATACCTTCATAGGAATATACGTATTAATTAATTACATGCCTGTGCAGCATTACGGGGATTCATGAAGGGCGTCATGAGCCATGGACGGCAGGGGTAACCACTGTCCCCGAGCAGGAGACCAGTGTGCACTCCAGCTTCAAAATCACTCCCTAGTTTGCTCTCCGCCAAAATCCTGGAGTCATGTGTACTCCCGGGCCATGATGCAACAACATTTGTAATTTTGCAGAGATGGTCACACACTAATTGTACATTAATTGAATGGTAGCCTTTTCGGTTTACGTACTGGTCTTCGTGTGTTTGGGGCGCCTGTATTCTGATATGTGTGCCGTCAATAACACCACATATGCGAGGAAAACCTGCTTTCCGAAAAAAACTGGTTTGAATGACCTCCTGGTCATGATGGGATGGAAACTTGACCGTTGCGTTTAAATGACGGGAAAGAGCCCCCGCAACCCGGTGAACCACTCTGCTGACAGACGATTTATGCACGTGGAAAACATCTCCCACTACCGTCTGAAAACTTCCAGTTGCAAAAAAACGCAGTGCTATAAGCAGTTGTAACACTGCAGGTAAAGAGTGGTTGCGATGTGTGACATGGTCAAGGTCGCCGTCTAGTTTGTTAGCGATGTCAAAAATTGCGCGTCGATCAAACCGGTATTCAAGCAACAATTTTTCATCGCTAAGATGGTCCAAAGGGTTCTCCCGATCTCTAAAAATTCGTCTTTGCACATAATTATCTTCAACTGGTTCCATAAATTCAGCCATGTCGTCTTATTTTTGTCCGCGTTACTCTTAAGGTTACGATTTCCAAACCTTAAATTATACTTAGGGAAATGACCGTTAAGGGGTTTTATGCAACAGTTAACGCTTTTTAAGGGATTACTTAAGGGAAAAAAACAGCATTTAAGGGAAATTCTAAGTGTTTATGACGTTTCACTTAAAAAAACCGTTAAGTAACACTTAAGGGTATTTTTCTGCAACACCCTTAGATTTAAGGGAAACATAAGGGCGAACTTAAGGGAAAATGTCACTTAAGGTGCTTTATGCAACCGGGCACATGACTATAACGTTATATTAAAATGTTAATGTTGAAAAATTTGGGATGCACTACCTGTTTCAGCTGCATATATGCCCATAGAAAATGAATTTCAGTCCAATTTCCATTTTAGTAAAATGCAGATACATTAAAGAACCATATGTGTGTACTACTGAGCATTAACATGTGTTTCATGGAGAGGAAGATATGATGACTAGTTGCCTATAAGTATTGTAATGGTGCAAACAGTCAAACTTCAGAGGCATGTTATCATCAAAATGATATATGTTTATACTTCTCTTTAAGGGCGTAGGTTTGATTTTGAGATTGGTGGGGACTGGGGATATCCACAGAAGTGGAGGAATCAGGAAATTAATAGGATAATGTAGTAAGGTTTTTAGTCTATATTGACCTTAACAAATACGTTAATTCATTAATTCTGTAATGTTACAGGTAACTAATAAAGACAAGGAGGCAGTTTAACAGAGACTTAACTTTACTCCGTTCATAGTGCAATGCAATAGTGCAATACTGTCTTGTTCCTTGCTTTTTAAAGAAGCCAAACACGTCGGCATCTTTCATTAAAAGGATATAGTTCCCCCAAAAACGAAAATCATTTAGGCTACTCACTCTCAAGTTGTTTCAAACCAGTTTCTTTCTTCTGCTGAAGACAAAAGAAGATATTTTGAAGAATGTCGATAACCAAACAGTTGATTGTAGCCATTGACTTCCATTGTAGGAAAAAAAAATACTATGGAAGTCAATGGCTATCATCAACTGTTTGGTTATCGACATTCTTTAAAATATCTTCTTTTGTGTTCAGCAGAAGAAAGAAACTGGTTTGAAACAACTTGAGAGTGAGTAAATGATGACAGAATTTTCATTTTTAAATAAGTGAACTTATCCCTTTAACAGAAATGAACTGTTGGCATATATGTTTTGCATCAATACTGTCATGTTTGTCCTGTTGGACACGACACACAGCAATACTGTCAAGTGTCATTGTGACCATTGCTCTGAGACATGTTTTCAGCGTCCTAAGTGCACTGAAACTTCTTTCA
>JAPDVR010000002.1:36266528-36659028 GCA_026230005.1 Gila orcuttii
TACACTGTGTGGACCAGCCAGCAGTCCCCACGAGGGAAATGGTTTAATTACTGGTTCTAAACTTTGAATTTTGAAAATGTAAAAATGCATAAAGTTTTCTGTGATGGGTAGGTTTAGGGGTAGGATTAGTGTAAAGGGATAGAATATACAGTTTGTACAGTATAAAAACCATTATGCCTATGGAGAGTCCCCACAAAGAAAGCGGACAAGTTTGTGTCTGTGTGTGTGTGTGGGTGGCGCGATCGAACAATGGAGACATAAAAACATACTTCGTCATTTTGTTCACACAGGACATCATTCAAACTGCAAAGTGTTTACTTATATTCGTGTACACTCGCAGTAAAACACAACATTGTGCTTTTGTCAAACTGTAACCTACAACTGACATACACACACACACACACCGTTTAAAATCAAAAAATATTTATCCGACCCCATTTAAAAACAGTCGGTGGGTGCCATCTTTTGGACATTCATCATATTGCATAGGTTTTCATTTCTTGTCCTCAAACAGAGCACTAATTTGTTTATTTTTAAGCTACACATTCTACGTTGATTAAAATAGAAAATCAAATGTGTTTTTTTTTAATGGTAGTATTATTTTATACAGAAATAAATTATTTATAATTCAGATGAGAATAAAGTTAGTGTTGATTAAAATTAAGGAAAACAAATATATATTGATCTAATATATATATATATATATATATATATATATATATATATATATATATATATATATATATATATATATATATATATATATATTGCGCAATAATTTTAAATTTCATTAGCGATTTAAAAGCCCTCACCGGTGTCTCACGTCGATTAACCGGTGGGAAAATATCCTCACTGTCACATACCTAATATATTTATATATAAATACGTTTTTTGATACCATTTTGGACACAAGAGGGCAGTATAGCCATATGTATGATTTTTTGTTTAACAATTCTGCCTCTTTTTAACTTTTTTCAAACTTCTTGAATTGAAAAAACAGAATGAAATGGGTTTACTTCTAAATATTTGTATAATTTTATATAAAAATAAATGGTGTATAATTACATTTTTAGAAGATATGAGACATTTCCTGATTCTTTTTTTGACATTACTTTAATCCCTCGCCATAGCAAAACCGTTTAAGATATTCAATATCCGTTCACAATTTAGCATCTTTAATGTATTTTCATCATGTTGAAAAAGTTTGGTGTGAATAAAATAAACCACTTAGGAGGAGTAGCTAAAAACTCAGAGTCTGAAATATCAAAAAATCCAGATTCAGATCAAAATAGCTGATCTCATGTTGGGCTGAATTAAAACTTGTACGAAAGTTGTTCTATATGTGTACAGAGTTTCATATTATTACTTGCAAGTGTGTTTGGACCAATTTATGGACCAAGTTTTCAGACCAAGTTTATGGACCAAGTTAATTTAATTAATAAACTAATTATATAAAACTATTGTCAATGCACTACAAATAAACTGGTTCTATGCCTTTACTTTATTAATAAGAATTATTTATAAAATACAAGGCTTAAGACATTTATTTTCCTTTAATATAGGCAAAAGCAACCAATCATTAAAAGGTTAATCTAAACTATCACCTTACAAGCCCCCCTCCCCCCCACCCCCCCCCCCCCCCCCCACACACACACACACACACACACAGACACAGAGAGACGCAGAGAGAGAGGGAAAGAAAATTCTCCAAAACAATCCACATTCAAACAGAAATATCTGACTTCCTGTTGGTCGAAGCTAAGGACTATAAATCAGAAAGTTGTCCGGCTCGATCAGAGCAATATACGTACCGAGTTTTGTGACTATAGATAAAACCATAAAACCAACCACCCCACTTTTGTCAAAAGGTGGCGCTTCTGAGCCCCTGCACCATGCCCGTTTCTGAAACTTTGCACGTCTACTGGGTAATACATGTGATCTGTCTGTCAAGTTGCATGCAATTTCAAGCATGCTAACACTCTCAAAAGCATCCAAAAAGAATATTAAAGTTTGATGCGTTGCCATGGCAACAGTATTTAAGATATCAATAATCCTTTCACAGGTCTACATCTGCCGTGTGTCTACATTATACAGATAAAGAGGGTGATTTCAAAGCATTTTGAAAGGGACACACTTCCTGCTGCCAGTTGATGGCGCTATAACTTTGACTCACAATATTCACATCCATGTGTTCGGGCTCTTACAACAAACACACAGCTGAAGTTTCATCAAGATCAGTTAATGTATGCAGAAGTTATAACACACTTCCTGTTTCTCGTTTCTCGCCATAAATGTGTTTCCTTGCCACGGCCAAACCGTTTGAGATATCAAAAATCTGTCCGCAATTTAGCATCCTCAGTGTTTTGACTGACCGAGTTTGGTGGCGATCAGATGAATTTCCTAGGAGGAGTATTTAAAATTCCAGAGCATACGTTTTCCAAACAACCATAAATTGCCGACTTCCTGTTAGGCTGGCATATAACTTAGAGCATGAAAGTTGTTCGGCCCGATGACATTTATATGTGTACTGAGTTTCATACTAATTCATGCAAGCGTGTTTGATCTTTGGACAAAGTTTTCGGACCCCGTTAAATGGGGGCGCTGTTGAGCCCCCCTGCCACGCCCGGGTACCAGCTTCAGCCCGGCCCTAATGGCCGCAGGTTCTGACCGGTGTGCAAATTTTTAAGAGTTTTTGAGCACGTTAAGGGCCCCAAATGTGCCAGAAAGTTTGATAAAAAAAATAATAATAAATATAGCTGTGAGCAGCGATGACGGGCCCAAGCCGGTGGCACCGCCACCCGGTGCCTTTAGTTGCCTTTTAGGTGCCGCCGGCTTTGGCCCTATCAAAAAATCCACATTCAAACCAAAATAGCTGATTTCCTTTTGGGCTGGCTTAAAACTTAGCGCACGAAAGTTGTTCGGCCCGATGAGATCTATATATGTGTAAATTAATTATATAATATTATTGTCAATACACTGCAAATCAACTGGTTCTATGCTTTTATTAACAAAACTAATTTAAAAATACAAGGCTTAAGACACTTTAATGCAGGCCACACAGCAGTGAAACTGTTAATCTAGCCCCCCCCACACCACACACACACACACACACAGAGAAACGGAGAGAGAGGGAGAGAAAATTCTCCAAAGCATCCCCATTCAAACCAAAATATCTGACTTCCTGTTGGTCGGAGCTAATGACTGTAAATTAGAAAGTTGTCCGACTTGATTAATAATAATCCTTAGGAAAACAATAGATATAGCTGTGATCAGAAATTACGGGCCCAAGGCGGTGGCACCGGCTCGGGCCCTTCATCGCTGCTCGCAGCTATATATAAAAATTAAATATTTTAAAAATATTATCAATTATACATATCATATTACGCTGAAACGTCACCAAACCGTTGAGGTAGCCTAGTGAACACAACGACTTGAACACGCTGATAAATGCCAAGACTATTTAAAATGGACAAGTTTTTAGATAGAGGATGCAGTGTCTCGGCTGAGAAGGTCACAACAGAAGAGCCCAGTGTGAAAAAAACGAAACTGCGTAAATTTGACGACTCGTACATAAAATATGGCTTTATGGAATATAGTGACGGCAGACCACAGTGCACACTGTACTTGAAGATTTTATCCGTTGAAGCACTGAAACCATATAAACTCAACCGACATCTCACAACAATTCATCCGGAGCATGCAAATAAAAGTATGGATTTTTTTCAGAGAAAGAAAGAAGAATACGTCAAGCAAAAGGTACGACTGACTAACATCATGACAATACCTGAGAAAGCACAGCATGCATCGTATCTTGCAGCCCTGCGAATAGCCAAATGTAAAAAGCCTCATAAAGTCGGAGAGGAATTAATACTTCCAGCAGCAGTGGATATGTGCCGAGTGATGATCGGGGAGGAGGCCGCGAATAAGATTAAATCCAAACCGCCGTCCAACGATACAGTAAGCAGGCGGATCAAAGACATTTCTTTTGATGTAAAATCTCAACTGACCGAAAGATTACGATCGTGTGAGCAGTTCGCGCTTCAGCTTGATGAATGCACTGACGTTAGTAGTGCTGCGCAGGTATTAGTGTACGTTCGATATTTATGGGACAGTAAAATCATGGAAGAATTTTTATTTTCAAAAGAACTCGAGGGGAGAGCTACAGGTGAGGAAATTTTCAAAATGTTGTACACTTTTATGGTAGAAGAAAATCTGAGCTGGGAAAAATGCATGTCTGTTTGCACTGATGGTGCGGCAGCAATGACTGGGCGCAAGAGTGGAGTTGTCACCCGAATTCAAGCCATAAATCCAAAGATCACAGCCACTCACAGTATGCTTCATCGTCAAGCACTTGCATCGAAGTTAATGGCACACGACCTGCATGATGTGTTGGAAGTAGTAGTAGCGGCTGTCAACTTCGTGAAGTCAAGACCGTTAAAGTCACGTCTCTTCGCAAAACTATGCACAGAGATGGGAGCAGCTCATGATCGGCTACTGTTCCATTCAGAGGTGCGGTGGCTCTCGCATGGAAAAGTTTTACAGCGAGTGTTTGAACTCAGACGTTAGCTTCATGATTTTTTGAAAGAACATAAACCTGATCTAGAACTGTTTTTTTCTGACCAACAGTGGATGGCAAAACTAGCCTACCTTGCAGACATTTTCAGTAGTCTCAATGGACTGAATCTGTCCATTCAGGGATGTTATTCCACAATACTGGAGGCAAGTGACAAAATAAATGCTTTCAGGAGAAAAATTGACCTGTGGGTACACAAACTACAAAGAGGCATCACTGACATGTTTCCAAATCTATCAGAATTTTTGGATACAAACTGCATGGCAGTGGACTTCATGCTCAACACCATTACCAGTCACCTCATCTCACTGAATGAACATTTCAGTCGCTTCTTCACAGACATTGACATGGAGAAATATGACTGGGTTCGAGATCCCTTTTCTTGTGATGTGATGGCCAGTGGCCTCAGTGAAAAGGCTGAAGATGAACTTTTGGAACTGTCCAGTGATCGTACTCTCAGGATGAGATTTAATCAGCAGGGCCCAGCAGAATTTTGGCCCACAGTTGAAAAGGAGTACAAGGAGGTTGCTCTTCAGGCCATGAGAATATTGCTGCCTTTCCCAACAACATACCTTTGTGAGGCATCTTTCTCAGCCATGATGGCAATAAAGACAAAATACAGGGCACGGCTTAACGTGGAAGATGACTTGAGAGTTTGCCTGTCCCCAATAACACCCAGAATTGATAAGCTCTGCAAAGAAAGACAGTCTCACCCTTCCCACTGAGGTTGTGTGTACTTGAACAGTGGTTACTAAATTGATGTGTCTGCATTGCATGATTTCTTTTGTAAAAATTGTAAAAACTTGTATAATATTGTATGTCTTCTATATTGAAAAACTATTTCTTTAAGTAGAGCAGAATTTCTTAGTTTCTTGCAGAAAAAAAGATTGCTGAAAAAACAGATTGCTGTTCAAATTGCAAACCAAACTTGAGCCACTGTCATTTACTACATTAAAATGTAAGAAGTTTAATGCACTTTTTTACAATCTGTAAATTAATTTTTCAGTGTTCATCTTTTACTATGAACATCATAAATTACTGTTCAGTATTCAATACTTTTGTTGCACTTTTCAGACAATATTATTGTTAACTGTCAAAACTATTTTTTATAAAAAATTGTTATATTTTATGAAATGTAGAATTTAACTAATTTTATATATTCAAACTTCCTGTTTCCCTTTTTCACCATAAATTTGTTTCCTCACCACGGCTGAACCGTTTGAGTTATCAAAAATCCGTCCGCAATTTAGCATCCTCAATGTCTTGGCTACATGCAGGTGGTGATTTACCGTCCGCCACATTCACTCAAGGACTTCATTCAGCAATTTACAGAACTCATTGGTAATATCACCACAACCTATGATCGTTTTTTATTGGTGGGTGATTTTAACATCCACGTTTGTTGTCAATCTAATACTCTCTCAAAGGATTTTCTAAGCCTCATTGAATCTTTTAACCTAGTCCAGTGGATAAATGATTCCACTCACATGAAGGGTCACAGATTGGACCTTGTGCTTTCATATGGGATAGTGATTAGTGAGGTTGTAATATCTGATTTTATGCTTTCGGACCATAAGCCAATTTTATTTTCTACATCTGTTCCTTGCATTGCTCAAACCACCAGTGAAGATGTAAGACTATCTAGATCATACTCTCCTCTTTTTGCCTTAAATTTTAACGAGCACTTTATGAATTCCTCCACACACTTGTTGCTGAACTCTCCACTATTGGAACTAGATGCTGACCAACATCTCGGTCTGCTATACTCCACTTGGTTAAATGCCTTAAATGAAACTGCTCCGCTTAAGCCCTTCAAACCTAAACCGAAATCTGAACCATGGCTCAACGTGGATATTCGGCGAATAAGACAAGCTAGCAGAAAGGCTGAGCACAAATGGAAGAAGGACAAGCTACATATTTCACTTCAGTTATTTAAAGACAGTCTGTCAACCTATCAAAATGCTGTAAAGGCGGCAAAAGCTGCGCACTTCTCTGACATGATTATGGCTAACCACTCTAGACCAAAGGTTTTATTTTCTGTTATAAATTATCGGTTATCGGTTTTAAATCCTCCGGTAAATGTATGGAATGATGTTTCGGATGAGCTATGTGAACGTTTCTTGAGATTTTTTATTGACAAAATATCTAACTTGAGATGCAATGCCAGCCGCTCTGCAATTAGTCAGTTGATGAACCCTGTTACCTGGGATGCTTTCGAGCCAATCACTCTGAATCTCCTCAAAGAAATTATCACAAAGATAAAACCTTCGTACTGCTCTCTAGACATCATCTCTCCTAAGTTTCTTAAATTGATTATCGATTCAGTAGGGCCAGGATTGGTATCCTTTGTTAATAAATGCCTCCTTACCGGCTCTATCCCTGCTGCCCTCAAGGAGGCCACTGTCACTCCTTTGCTCAAGAAGCCTTCACTGGATACTACTGTGTTAAATAATTTCCGTCCTATCTCTGTTTTGCCTTTTGTCACTAAGGTGTTGGAAAAAGTTGTTCTTGACCAACTCCAGCTCTTTCTAAAACGCAATGATATCTGTGAAAAATTTCAATCTGGTTTTAAGTCTGCTCACTGTACTGAATCTGCTCTGCTGAGAGTGTTAAATGACATTTATCGCTCCACTGACACTGGTGACTCTGTGGCTCTTGTCCTTCTTGATCTGTCGGCAGCTTTTGATACTATCGACCACTCTATCCTGTTATCCAAACTAGAATATGATGTGGGGCTAAAAGGTGTCGTCCTCCAGTGGTTCCAATCTTATCTCTCGGGTCGTACTTTCAGAGTCAACTTAGGAAATTGCTCTTCCTCTGTTGCGCATCTAACCTGTGGCCTTCCTCAAGGTTCTATTTTAGCGCCTTCTCTCTTTTCCCTCTACATCTTACCACTGGGCACCATTCTAAGAAGGCATGGGGTATTTTTTCACTGTTATGCAGACGACACCCAATTGTATGTTCCAATCAAGAGAAATGATCCCTCTACCCTTTCATCATTGTTAGGTTGTCTGGATGAAGTAAAAGTTTGGTTGGACCAAAATTTTTTGTTTTTAAAGGAAAACAAAACAGAGATCATTGTTTTCGGGTCCACTGGTAATCCCCAGGCTGCTTCCTTTGATCTAGGCAGACTAGCGGCATTTAGTTCTGCAAGTGTGCGGAACTTGGGCGTTTGTCTGGATGAGTCTTTAAATTTTGACAAGCAAATCTCTTCTGTAATAAGCTCTAGATTGTATCACCTGCGGCTGTTGTCAAAAGTCAAACCTTTTCTTAATCACAAAACCCTTGAGATGGCTGTTCATGCTTTCATCACCACACGTGTAGATTACTGCAATTCACTCTACTGCGGTATCTCGAAAACGCAAACTGCTCGTCTTCAACTGGTGCAAAATGCCGCCGCAAGATTCCTCACAAATAGTCGGAAAAGTGACCACATCACCCCAATTCTGAGGTCTCTTCACTGGCTGCCCATTAATCTCAGAATCGAGTTTAAAATCCTGTTATTTGTGTACAAAGCCCTATGCAACCAAGCGCCTAGTTATCTAACTGAACTGTTACAACCTTACACGCCGTCTAAAAGTCTGAGATCAGGTGAAAAAAATCTGTTACAAGTCCCTCAATGCAGACTTAAACGTAGAGGGGATCGAGCTTTTTCTGTGGTTGGGCCTCGGCTATGGAACAATTTGCCCTTGGACGTTCGGATAGCCCCTACTGTGAATTCCTTTAAGTCAATTTTAAAAACGCACTTGTTCTCTTTGGCCTACAAATAAGGTGCATGTACATGTATATATATGTGCATATGTGTACATATATGTGTGTGTATGTATGTGTGTGTGTGTGTGTGTATGTGTATTTATATGCACATATGTATGTGTGTGTACGTGTGCGTATGGGTATATATATATATATATATATATACTTATATATTCCTTTCTGTCTATTTTTATATTTCTCTCCTTTGAGTATGATACTAGTATTAAACCTGTTACTGTCTTTTCTGTTTTTATTTTCTATTACTGATAATCTCTGAGACTGCTTGGATGTCTACAGTTTTAAGCTGTTCTTAACCTTTTTGTACTGTTCTATGATGTGCTACTACTCATGGTGCTGGTGTCTTCTAATTTTGTAGTTCTGTAAAGCACTTTGGTCAGTCAGTGACTGCTATAAAATGTGCTATATAAATAAAATGAACTTGAACTTGAACATGCACACCGAGTTTGGCGGCAATCGGATAAATTCCCTAGGAGCAGTATTTCAAATTCCATAGCATGCGTTTCCAAACAACCCTAAATAGCCCACTTCCTGTTGGGCTGGCATAAAACTTTGAGCATGAAAGTTGTTCGGCCCGATGAGATCTATAAGTGCACCGAGTTTCATATTAATTCATGCAATTCATCCATTTGATATATGGACCAAGTTTTCAAACCCCGTTCCAGGGGGGCGCTGTTGAGCCCCCCTGCCACGCCCGGGTACCAGCTTCAGCCCGTCCCTGATGGCTGCGGGTTCTGACCTGTGTTCAAAGTTTCAAGAGTTTTTCGAGCACGTTAAGGGCCCCAAAAGCCCCCGAAACCTTGAAAAACAAGAAGAAAATCAATTCTCACCCACACACACACACATAGAGGCAGTGTCAGAGAGAGACAGAGAGAGAGAGAGACAGAGAGAGAGAGAGAGAAAATGCTCAGAAAAATCCACATTCAAACCAAAATATCTGTCTTCCTGTTGGTCGGAGCTAATGACTGTAAATTAGAAAGTTGTCTGGCTTGAGGAGAACAATATACATACCGAGTTTTGTTACTGTAGATAAAACTAACCCCCCCACTTTTGTCAAAAGGTGGCACTACTGAGCCCCTGTAGCACGCCCGTTTCTGAAACTTTGAACATGTCTACTAGCTTATAAATGAGTTGTGTCTGTCGAGTTTCATGCAATTTGAAGAATGTTAAGAGTCTCAAAAGCATCCAAAAAGAATATTAAAGTTTGATGCGTTGCCATGGCAACAGTATTTAATATATCAATAATCCCTTCACAGGTCTACATCTGGCTTGTGTTTACATTATACACATAAAGTTTGAAGCAAATTGGGTAAGAATAAGAGGGTGATTTAAAAGCATTTTGAAAGTGACACACTTCCTGCTGCCAGTTGGTGACGCTATAACTTTGACTCACAATAGTCACATCCATGTGATCGGCCTCTTACAACGAACACACTGCTGATGTTTCATCAAGATAAATTAATGTATAAAGAAGTTATAACACACTTCCTGCTTCCATTATTCACCATGAATTAGTTTACTCGCCACGGCCAAACCGTTCGAGATATCAAAAATCCCCTGGCAATTTTTCATCCTCAATGTCTTGACTTCATGCACACCGAGTTTGGTGATGATCGGGTGAATTCCCTAGGAGAAGTGTTTCAAATTCCTGAGTGTGCGTTTCCAAACAACCCTAAATAGCCGACTTCCTGTTGGGCTGATGTAAAACTTAAGAGCACGAAAGTTGTTTGGCCTGATGAGATCTATATGTGTACAGAGTTTCAGATTATTACATGCAAGCGTGTTTGATATATGGACAAGTGTTCAAACCCCATTCCAGGGGGCGCTGTCGCCCGGGTACCAGCTTCAGCCCCTGATGGCCGCGGGTTCTGACCCGTGTGCAAAGTTTCAAGAGTTTTCGAGCAAATTAACCCTCTGGGGTCTAAGGTATTTTTGGGGTCCTTGAGATGTTCTGACATGCCCTGACATTTGTGCTTTTTTCAGTTGCTTAAAAACATATTAATGGCAAAGGTGTAATTACACTCTATTTAGCACAAACAGGGCTACCATAATATGTGAGCAACATGCATGTACATGTTTGTATTTTTGAGGGAATATTGTTTATACATGGTTATTGAAAAAATGAAAACTGAAGTTTCTGAAATAAGGCCACAAAACACATACTAAATATGTGTCCACAAGACTTTTGACTAATGGATGTCGTTGCCTAGAGTTTTTTCTTCAAAATGATGTGAAAATCATCCTGTCTAATCATTCACATAAAACAATACATTGATTTAAATTTTGTAAGACACTTTTTGTTTGGAAAGGCAATATGCGCAAGGGGCGTCAACGATTTCAACACCATCATGCATATTTAGTGGTTCACACTTGAGGAGACAATGGGGCCCGCATACTTAATGAGCCATTCATTCAGGTGTGTCACTGAGCCACAAGAAAGAATGCAAGAGCAATATATATGTGTGTGTGTGTGCGTATATATATATATATATATTTATATATTCTCATATTCTACCAAATTGGTTCACAGTTGGAAGCATCTCATTTTTTTATATTTTTCCATGTCTAGTAATTGTGCAGTTAATTCTCATACTGTATTTTCAGTTTTGGAATATGTATCCTCTCCCCAAATTTGTCACTAATAAAACTCAATAAAAATTATTTAAAGAAAGGGCTTATATTTACCTTTTAATAGTTTGTTTACATCTACCTTGTAAATGAAATCAAATATTTTAGAGGAAAAATTTATAATCTATCCAAAACTAGTCAACGAAATGTTGTCTTTCATATGTCTGTAACATAGGTCTTTCGTTTATATAAGAAATATAAATGTTAATTTGCAGTTTAATACGTTGCTTATACAAATACATTTTACTTCAACATATTTCAGTCGATTTTTACTCATCTCAGTATAGCAATATAGTTTGCTAAAAGCGGATCATTCATTCACACACAGAAATGCGATTCAAATTTAAACTGTCTTTTTGCGAGTTGTGGTAAACAGCGCATCTCTGCCGTTCATTCATTCACACACAGAAAAGCGATTCACTTGAGAATGAAAAAAACTTACTACAGTATTCCTCAGTATTATCCTACAGTATTAT
The DNA here is from genome assembly GCA_026230005.1 of Gila orcuttii. Lineage (NCBI taxonomy): Eukaryota > Metazoa > Chordata > Actinopteri > Cypriniformes > Leuciscidae > Gila > Gila orcuttii. Next base: position 36,277,977 of record JAPDVR010000002.1, read on the forward strand.
CATACATATTTTAAAGTTAAGGATTCATTCGTTTTTATATAGCTTACATTGGAACAAACACTATAATAACATCTTAGTTGATGAGTTTATTTTTGACAGAACATAGCCTACTATATATTTAAAATATGAGCAGAAACTGGATGACAAAAGCTTATTTGATATTTTAGAATAAAAACTTTATAATCTATTCAAAACTACGAAATGTTGTCTTTCATATATCATCTGTAACATAGTAGGCTAAACATAAACAGCGCCCATCTGTGCCGTTATTTCATTCACACACAGAAACGTGATTCAAATTTAAATAGTCTTTTTGCATTTACAGACATTAGAACAAAGCACAAGAATTAAAAACTTAGGCTACTCACAATTCTCGGCTAGATCTTTCGCTCCTCAAAATGAAAATAAACCAGCACATGTTCTGAGGTAAATGTCCCAGGATTACTGCTCACAGTCACAGCCTCGCAAGACGAAAAGGTAAATTAATCTGATGATTACATTTGTTGTGTTATCGCGTTTATGAGGGGCGTTGACACGTTTGCATGTGTCGCTTCAGATCATTTGCTTCTGAATATCGCGCGCTGTGCGTGGGCGTGTCACATTAGCAGAATAATGAGCTGAGAGAACGATAATGAGATCGGCTGACACCTCTCTCTTTTTTTATAGATTACATAAACAGAGAATATTTATTTTAGTTTTGAATTAGATATTTTAATAGTACAAACTTAAATGATCATAAAGATATATTGCTCATGCTTGGGTAAATAGTATTCGCTGAGTTTTAAGTTTAGAGACGTGCTCCAGAAAAAAAGGTTAACGGAGATGGAGAGACAGAAAGCACACCCTGTTTATTTTCTTTATTTTACAAAAGCACAATGTTTTATTTCGATTGTAAGTGGGCACATAAAAAAATAAACATTCAACAGTTTATTTTTTTATATTTCGTGTGTATGACCAAAAATGACAGGGTATTTTAAGTCTATTTTCCTGCTATGTGAAAAAAATCGAGCAAAAAGCGCCGGCGCATTTCTCGACCCCAGAGGGTTAAGGGCCCCAAAAGTGCCCAAAAGTTAGTAAAATAATAATAATAATAATAAAAAGAATAATAATAATCCTAATGAAAACAATAGGGCCTTCGCCTTTTCAAGGCTTGGGCCCTAATAAATAATCCCTACGAAAACAATAGGGCCTTCGCCCTTTCAGGGCTTGGGCCCTAAAAAAATAATCCTAAGGAAAACAATAGGGCCTTCGCCTTTTCAAGGCTTGGGCCCTAAAAAAATAATCCTAAGGAAAACAATAGGGCCTTCGCCTTTTCAAGGCTTGGGCCCTAATAATCCTAAAGAAAACAAAAGGGCCTTCGCCTTTTCAAGGCTTGGGCCCTAATAATAATAATAAATAATCCTTACGAAAACAATAGGGCTCTGCGCCCTTTCAGGGCATGGGCCCTAATAATAATAATAATAATAATTAAAGCTGCAAGCAGCATTTAGCGGTGTTCAAGCAGTTAAGGCATTTAAGATTTTTAACCACACAAGCATCAAAAGACAAAGTTTTATATAGCAAGCATTTAACCACTGACATCATAGATGGAATAGACCATGTTTTAGCATGATTTACCATGTTCCAGTATGATTTACTATGAATCTAGCATGATTTACGACAGTTTACCATGATATACCAAGTTCCAGTGTGATTCACCATGATTTACCCTGCTCTAGCATGGTTTACCACAATTGAACACATTCCAGTATGATTTAATATGATTCTAGCATGATTTACTATGAATCTAGCATGATTTACCACAGTTTACCATGATATACCAAGTTCCAGTATGATTCACCATGATTTACCCTGCTCTAGCATGGTTTACCACAATTGAACACATTCCAGTATGATTTAATATGATTCTAGCATGATTTACCAGTTTACCATGATTTACCATGTTATAGGTTGATTTATCATGAAATACCACATTCTAGAATGATTTACCAGGATTGTAGCATGATTTACCATGATTCATCACATTGCTAGCATTATTTGCCATAATACACCATGTAATAGTATTATTTACTATGATTTACCATGTTTCTATCGTGATTTACCATGATTTACCACATTGCTAGCATTGATGTGAAGTGTCAATAGCAATGACGTGATACACTTTGATAAAGAAATGATTGTCTTATAATAGTTTACATGGAAAAAAAGTTTTGCTTTAGTGCAGAATACACTAAAGCAAAGTAGCTTTTTTCATGTTAACTCCATAATGCATGCTTACACACACACACACACACACACACACACACACACACACACACACACACACACACACACACACACACACACACACACACACACACACACACACACACACACACACACACATCTGGGATATGTTATTGTGAAAATCTCTTTTAATGGTCTATAAGCATTTCACATATTTCTTTGTGATGTAATAATATAAAACTAATTTAAAAAAATAGTTTTAAGCATTTGTTTGTAAGCCAATGCTGAAAGCTGATAAAAATATTAAACATGTCTAATACTGCTGCTCCCTCTAGTGGACAACAGTGGTATTACAGCCTATATAGAGTTGAAATGAATGAATGGAAATTTGGTTTTTCACTTATATCTCGGGAACGAGAAAGTGAAAAAATCTGAAACTCAGAATATAGATAGTGCCTGAGGAGCCCTGTTGAACGAGAACATCCCGGTGTTGTTGGCCGATCGGGGCCGGGAGTTATGCCCGTTCAAAGGCATATCTTTTGGGGCTTATATCTCGGGAATGCCCAGGCCAAATCACACCAAACTCGAATCGAAGCTAGGTGATGACGAGCCCTTTCCAACGAGCTATCCCTCAAGAAACTAGGTGGTCTAGGTCGGGAGTTACAGCCGTTCAAATTCGGGGGTCTCTCGAATTAGCGATCCGCGGGGGGGCGCTCCCGAGGCCCGCGACGATAGATTTCGATCAAGGCCCAATAGAGGACCTTACCATCCAAATTTGAGCGCGCAGGGAGTTTCTGTTTTCGAGTTATGAGTGAATTTGTACTGGGAGGGCGAGGCCTAACGTTATAGTTTCGTTTTCAGCCTTCCTGTGAGACGATTGTGAATAATACATGAATTTTAACAAAATGTCATTGTAAATGTTAAAATAATGATTTTATAAAGTCTAAATATGAATTATATATAACAATATTAGGGAGTAGTATGATGAAATGACAGCAGGGGGCAGTAAAATACCACTTATTGGCTGTTATACACCCTATTATAGCCATCCAAATGAAGAAGTTATACCTTTTTTGATAATTATTGATCTAGAGAGTCCAGAGAATTGTACTGCACTGGTTTTAAACATTATGATTTGAAAATTATATGATCATAGATGAAAAATACCATTTACAGCCAATACAGGCAATTTACCATAGGAAATATATGGTTTTGAAGCTTTTTAACAGTTATAGCGCCACCTATAGTCCGATCTCCATGAAACTTTGCATGCTTCTTCACCATGTTATGACACATATGCTCATCAATTTTTGTGAAGTTCTGATTTTTTATTTATGATTTATAGGCATTTGAGTGTATTTTGACACGCCCATTTTCTAAATGACCCTGTTACAGCCACCCAAATGCAAAAGTTCAACTTTTTTTCGATAATTATTGATCTAGAGAGTCCAGAGAATTGTCCTAGACTGGTCTGGTTCCGATCGGGCGAAAAACCAGGGACTAGTTTGCAAAAGTAGGTTTTTAACATATTTGTGAATATTTAATGAACGGTTTGATTGACAGCAATGGTTCTAGAGGCAAAGTTGTTCAGCATGAGGAGATCTATCGACTGATATGCATATTGTGGGGATGTGTGCAACACCACGTGATTACAGAGCCGTAAAACTCGTTAGCGCCAACTAGTGGCCGATTTCTTTCAAAACTCTTACAGACCTCTTGGGCCATGAGTTGAACATGCCCATTGAGTTTCGTTCCAATCTGCCTCCGTTAACCTTGTTTAAAAGGTGCTCAAAATTCATTGGCCGATGGCGGCTATTTTTTTTTAGATATGCCAAAATCCTTTTACACATACATGGCACCTTGGACCAAGACACTGCATACCAATTTTCAAGTCAATCGGACTAACGGTCAGGTGGCCACACCCCCTTTTAAGTTTTTTTAATGTTATAGCGCCACCTAGTGTTCGATCGTCGCGATTTTTTTACTGTAACCTCAGAATGAACTCATTCACATGAGTACCGAGTTTGGTGAAACTATCTCATTTCCTCCTCGAGTTATAGCCATTTTAGTAAAATAGGCTCCGCCCACAACGTTCATTTTGCGCCCCCTAGAAACCCTGAATCAAAATTTCAACTTTTTTTCGATAATTATTAATATACAGACTCCAGAGAACATTTCTGCACTGGTTTGTCAGGGACTAGTTCGCAAAAGTAGTTTTTCGACAAAATTCAAAATGGCGGAAAATTTATCATGGCGGAAATGAAATCAGAGATATACGTTTTGTTCGTCAGGAGTCCAGCTTTCCAATGATATAAGACACTTGAGTCTACGACATACGGTCTAGGAGTTGTGAGCAGTTTTGCGCAATTGGTTGCTATAGCGTCACCTATGGGCCAATCGGGCTCATAATTTGATAACCTCTCCTCGATTTTTGTACTACCATCTGACAAAGTTTCAGCTCTCTAGCCCTTACGGTTTGGGCTGCACAATGCGTTTTACGGCAGAATAATAATAATAATAATTAAAGCTGCAAGCAGCATTTAGCGGTGTTCAAGCAGTTAAGGCCTTTCAGGCCGTTAAGCACAAAAGCATCAAAAAACATTAAATTTTATTTAGCATACATTTAAACACTGACATAATAGATGGAAAAAACAATTTACAGCCAATATAGGCAATTTACCATAGGAAATATATGGTTTTAAAGCTTTTTAACAGTTATAGCGCCACCTATGGTCTGATCTCCATGAAACTTTGCATGCTTCTTCACCATGTTATGACACATATGCTCATCAATTTCTGTGAAGTTTTGACTTTTGACCGTATTTTGCCCCGCCCCTTTTCTAAATGACCCTGTTACAGCCACCCAAATGCAAAATTTCAACTTTTTTTCAATAATTATTGATCTAGAGAGTCCAGAGAATTGCCCTAGACTGGTTTGGTTCCGATCGGGCGAAAAACCAGGGACTAGTTCGCAAAAGTAGGTTTTTAACATAATTGTGAATATTTAATGAACGATTTGATTGACAACAATGGTTCTAGAGGCAAAGTTGTTCAGCATGAGGAGATCTATCAAATGATATGCATTTTGTGGGGATGTGTGCAACACCACGTGATTACAGAGCCGTAAAACTCGTTAGCGCCAACTAGTGGCCGATTTGTTTCAAAATTCTTACAGGCCTCTATGGCCATGAGTCGAACATGCCCATCGAGTTTCGTTCCGATCGGTCTCCGTTAACCTCGTCTCATAGGTGCTCAAATTTCATTGGTCGATGGCGGCCATGTTTTTTGAGATACGCCAATATCCTTTTACACATACATGGGGCCTTGGACCAAGACACTGCATACCAATTTTCAAGTCAATCGGACTAACGGTCAGGTGGCCACACCCTTTTTTATGTTTTTTTAATGTTATAGCGCCACCATGTGGCCAATCGACGCAGTTTTTTTATTGTGACCTCAAATTGAACTCATAAATATGTGTACCAAGTTTGGTGAAGATATCTCATTTACTTCTCGAGTTATAGCCATTTTAGTAAAATTGGCTCCTCCCACAACGTTAATTTTACTCCCCCTAGCAACCGGAATTTGAAAATTCAACTTTTTTTCGATAATTATTGATAGTCAGACTCCAGAGAACATTTCTGCACTGGTTTGGTTCCAATCGGGCAAAAAACCAGGGACTAGTTCGCAAAAGTAGGTTTTTAACATAATTCAAAATGGCGGACAAATTTGCATACCAAAAATAAAATCGGAGATATACATTTTGTCCTACAGGCGTCCAGCTTTCCAATGATATAAGACACTTGAGTCTACGACTTACGGTCTAGGAGTTATGAGCAGTTACGCGCAATTGATTGCTATAGCGCCACCTATGGGCCAATCGGTCTCATACTTTGATAACCTCTCCTCGATTTTTGTACTCCCATCTGGCAAAGTTTCAAAGCTCCAGCTCTTACGGTTTGGGCTGCACGATGCGTTTTACGGTGGAATAATAATAATAATAATAATAAAAATCAGTACAATTACAATAGGTTTTCAGCACTTCGTGCTTGAAAACCTAAATAAAGCTGCAAGCAGCATTTAGCGGTGTTCAAGCAGTTAAGGCCTTTCAGGCCGTTAAGCACAAAAGCATCAAAAGACATTACATTTTATTTAGCATACATTTAAACACTGACATAATAGATGGAAAAAACCATTTAAAGCCAATATAGGCAATTTACCATAGGAAATATATGGTTTTAAAGCTTTTTAACAGTTATAGCGCCACCTATGGTCTGATCTCCATGAAACTTTGCATGCTTCTTCACCATGTTATGACACATATGCTCATCAATTTCTGTGAAGTTTTGACTTTTCGTTTAGGATTTATAGGCTTTTGACCGTATTTTGCCCCGCCCCTTTTCTAAATGACCCGGTTACAGCCACCCAAATGCAAAATTTCAACTTTTTTTCGATAATTATTGATCTAGAGAGTCCAGAGAATTGCCCTAGACTGGTTTGGTTCCGATCGGGCGAAAAACCAGGGACTAGTTCGCAAAAGTAGGTTTTTAACATAATTGTGAATATTTAATGAACGATTTGATTGACAACAATGGTTCTAGAGGCAAAGTTGTTCAGCATGAGGAGGTCTATCAAATGATATGCATTTTGTGGGGATGTGTGCAACATCACGTGATTACAGAGCCGTAAAACTCGTTAGCGCCAACTAGTGGCCGATTTGTTTTAAAATTCTTACAGGCCTCTAGGGCCATGAGTCGAACATGCCCATCGAGTTTCGTTCCGATCGGCCTCCGTTAACCTCGTCTCATAGGTGCTCAAATTTCATTGGTCGATGGCGGCCATGTTTTTTGAGATACGCCAATATCCTTTTACACATACATGGGGCCTTGGACCAAGACACTGCATACCAATTTTCAAGTCAATCGGACTAAAGGTCAGGTGGCCACACCCCTTTTTTTTTTTTTTAATGTTATAGCGCCACCATGTGGCCAATCGACGCAGTTTTTTGACTGTGACCTCAAATTGAACTCTTAAATATGTGTACCAAGTTTGGTGAAGATACCTCATTTACTTCTCGAGTTATAGCCATTTTAGTAAAATTGGCTCCTCCCACAATGTTAATTTTACTCCCCCTAGCGACCGGAATTTGAAAATTCAACTTTTTTTCGATAATTATTGATAAACAGACTCCAGAGAACATTTCTGTACTGGTTTGGTTCCAATCGGGCAAAAAAACAGGGACTAGTTCGCAAAAGTAGGTTTTTAACATAATTCAAAATGGCGGACAAATTTGCATACCAAAAATAAAATCGGAGATATACATTTTGTCCTTCAGGCGTCCAGCTTTCCAATGATATAAGAAACTTGAGTCTACGACTTACGATCTAGGAGTTATGAGTAGTTACGCGCAATTGATTGCTATAGCGCCACCTATGGGCCAATCGGGCTCATACTTTGATAACCTCTCCTCGATTTTTGTACTACCATCTGGCAAAGTTTCAAAGCTCCAGCTCTTACGGTTTGGGCTGCACGATGCGTTTTACGGCGGAATAATAATAACAATAATAATAATTAAAGCTGCAAGCAGCATTTAGCGGTGTTCAAGCAGTTAAGGCCTTTCAGGCCGTTAAGCACAAAAGCATCAAAAGACATTAAATTTTATTTAGCATACATTTAAACACTAGATGGAAAAAACCATTTACAGCCAATATAGGCAATTTACCATAGGAAATATATGGTTTTAAAGCTTTTTAACAGTTATAGCGCCACCTATGGTCTGATCTCCATGAAACTTTGCATGCTTCTTCACCATGTTATGACACATATGCTCATCAATTTCTATGAAGTTTTGACTTTTTGTTTAGGATTTATAGGCTTTTGACCGTATTTTGCCCCGCCCCTTTTCTAAATGACCCTGTTACAGCCACCCAAATGCAAAATTTCAACTTTTTTTCGATAATTATTGATCTAGAGAGTCCAGAAAATTGCCCTAGACTGGTTTGGTTCCGATCGGGCAAAAAACCAGGGACTAGTTTGCAAAAGTAGGTTTTTAACATAATTGTGAATATTTAATGAACGATTTGATTGACAACAATGGTTCTAGAGGCAAAGTTGTTCAGCATGAGGAGATCTATCAAATGATATGCATTTTGTGGGGATGTGTGCAACACCACGTGATTACAGAGCCGTAAAACTCGTTAGCGCCAACTAGTGGCCGATTTGTTTTAAAATTCTTACAGGCCTCTAGGGCCATGAGTCGAACATGCCCATCGAGTTTCGTTCCGATCGGCCTCCGTTAACCTCGTCTCATAGGTGCTCAAACTTCATTGGTCGATGGCGGCCATGTTTTTTGAGATACGCCAATATCCTTTTACACATACATGGGGCCTTGGACCAAGACACTGCATACCAATTTTCAAGTCAATCGGACTAACGGTCAGGTGGCCACACCCCTTTTTATGTTTTTTTAATGTTATAGCGCCCCCATGTGGCCAATCGACGCAGTTTTTTGACTGTGACCTCAAATTGAACTCATAAATATGTGTACCAAGTTTGGTGAAGATACCTCATTTACTTCTCGAGTTATAGCCATTTTAGTAAAATTGGCTCCTCCCACAACGTTAATTTTACTCCCCCTAGCGACCGGAATTTGAAAATTCAACTTTTTTCAATAATTATTGATATTCAGACTCCAGAGAACATTTCTGCACTGGTTTGGTTCCAATCAAGCGACAAACCAGGGACTAGTTCGCAAAAGTAGGTTTTTAACATAATTCAAAATGGCGGACAAATTTGCATACCAAAAATAAAATCGGAGATATACATTTTGTCCTTCAGGCGTCCAGCTTTCCAATGATATAAGACACTTGAGTCTACAACTTACGGTCTAGGAGTTATGAGCAGTTACGCGCAATTGATTGCTATAGCGCCACCTATGGGCCAATCGGGCTCATACTTTGATAACCCCTCCTCGATTTTTGTACTACCATCTGGCAAAGTTTCAAAGCTCCAGCTCTTACGGTTTGGGCTGCACGATGCGTTTTACGGCGGAATAATAATAATAATAATAATAATAATAAAAATCAGTACAATTACAATAGGTTTTCAGCACTTCGTGCTTGAACACCTAATTAAAGCTGCAAGCATCATTTATCGGTGTTCAAGCAGTTAAGGCCTTTAAGGCCGTTAAGCACAAAAGCATCAAAAGACATTAAGTTGTATGTAGCAAGCATGATTTACCATGATATACTACATTTCAGTGTGATTTTTCATGATTTACCATGTTCCAGTATGATTTACCATGAATCTAACATGATTTTCCATAGTTTACCTTGATATACCATGTTATAGGATGATTTACCATGATATAGCACATTCTAGAATAATTTACCAGGATTCTAGCATGATTTACCTTTTTTACTATGATTTACCATGTTTCTGGCGTTATTTACCATGATTTACCATGTTGATAGCAATAATTTGAAGCATCAGAACAATTGAACTGATACACTCTGACAGAATATGAATGTGTTTTAATAGTAATTGTTATATAAGTGATTTTATAGTGTCTATATACATGTGAAAAGACTATTAATAAGAAGAGTGGCCAGCAGAGGGCAGTAGAAGACCACTTATTGGCTCACTTTCATTTTCAACTACTTTATTTCTCCAGTATTCTTCACTGAAGCAAACCATTTTTATCATGTTAAGTCCATAATGCATGCTTACACACACACACACACACACATTTTTGGGATATGTTATTGTGAAAATCTGTTTTAATGGTATATGAGCATTTCACATATTTCTTTGCAATATAATAATATAAAACTAATTAAAGAAAATGCTTTAAGCATTTGTTTGTTAGCCAATGCTGAAAGCTGATAAAAAGATTAAAAATGTCTAATGCTGCTGCTCCATCTAGTGGACAACAGTGCTATTACAGCCTACTTATACAATATGCCATGTTTTTCATATCATTTAATCTACACACACTCATTCTGTTGTAGATAGAGACATTTGGAACTTCAGGATCCAATGTGACTCAATTGTCACTTCAATAGATGAATTTTGACTAAATGTTATTGTAAATGTTAAAAGAGTGAATTTATAAAGTCTAAATATTAATTATAGTTGAGTAGTGTGACAAAATGACTTTTTTTAAACAGCAGGGGGCAGTAAAATACCACTTATTGGCTTAATAGGCCATTATGTTCATATCATTTTCACCTTTTTAACTGTTATACAGGCCTATTTTGTCCAATCTGTCCGAAAATTTTCATGATTATTTGGAGTCATGACCCACATGTTCAGACTTGTTTTTAATAAGATCTGAGCATTCATCGAAAAGATATAGGCTTTCGAGCACACTCGGTCAAGGCTACACATTGAAGTGACCCTATTATAGCCATCAAAGTGCAGAAGTTCAACCTTTTCTGATAATTATTGCTCTAGAGAGTCCACAGAATTGTACTGCACTGGTTTTAAAGTTATTATATGAAAATTATATGATCTTAGATGGAACAAACCATTTACAGTCAATACTGGCAATTTACCATATAGGGAATACATGGTTTTTAAGATTTTTAACAGTTTTAGCGCCACCTACTGTCCGATCTCCATGAAACTTTGCATGCTTGTTAATGATGTTATGTCACATATGCTCACCAATTTTTGTGAAGTTCCGAGTTTTAATTTATGATTTATAGGGTTTTGAGTGTGTTTTGACACGTCCCTTTTTATAAATGATCCTGTTATAGCAGACCAAAGGGCAAAGTTCAACTTTTTTTCAATAATTATTGATCTAGAGAGTCCAGAGAATTGTCCTAGACTGGTCTGGTTCTGATCGGGCGAAAAACCAGGGACTAGTTCGCAAAAGTAGGTTTTTAACATATTCGTGAATATTTAATGAACGGTTTGACAGCAATGGTTCTAGAGGCAAAGTTGTTCAGCATGAGGAGATCTATCGACTGATATGCATATTGAGGGGATGTGTGCAACACCACGTGATTACAGAGCCGTAAAACTCGTTAGCGCCAACTAGTGGCCGATTTCTTTCAAAACTCTTACAGACCTCTTGGGCCATGAGTTGAACATGCCCATTGAGTTTCGTTCCGATCGGCCTCTGTTAACCTTGTTTAAAAGGTGCTCAAATTTCATTGGCCAATGGCAGCCATGTTTTTTGAGATATGCCAATATCCTTTTACACATACATGGCACCTTGGACCAAGACACTGCATACCAATTTTCAAGTCAATCGGACTAACGGTCAGGTGGCCACACCCCTTTTTATGTTTTTTTTAATCTTATAGCGCCACCTAGTGTTAGATCGACGCGTTTTTTTTACTGTGACCCCAGAATGTCCTCATACACATGTGTGTCAAGTTTGGTGAAGCTATCTCATTTACTTCTCGAGTTATAGCCATTTTAGTAAAATAGGCTCCGCCCACAACGTTCATTTTGCGCCCCCTAGCGACCGGAAATCGAAATTTCAACTTTTTTTGATAATTATTGATATTCAGACTCCAGAGAACATTTCTGCACTGGTTTGGTTCCAATCGGGCGAAAAACCAGGGACTAGTTCGCAAAAGTAGTTTTTTGACAAAATTCAAAATGGCGGAAAATCTATCATGGCGGAAATGAAATCGGAGATATACGTTTTGTTCGTCAGGAGTCCAGCTTTCCAATGATATAAGACACTTGAGTCTACGACATACGGTCTAGGAGTTATGAACAGTTTCGCGCAATTGGTTGCTATAGCGCCACCTATGGGCCAATCGGGCTCATAATTTGATAACCTCTCCTCGATTTCTGTGCTACCTTAATCCCAAATATCAAGTCTCTAGCACTTACGGTTTGGGCTGCACGATGCGTTTTACGGCAGAATAATAATAATAATTAAAGCTGCAAGCAGCATTTAGCGGTGTTCAAGCAGTTAAGGCATTTAAGATTTTTAACCACACAAGCATCAAAAGACATTACGTTTTATGTAGCAAGCATTTAACCACTGATATCATAGATGGAATAGACCATGTTTTAGCATGATTTACCATGATATACCACATTTTAGTGTGATTTTTCATGATTTACCATGTTCCAGTATGATTTACCATGAATCTAGCATGATTTACCATGATTTACCAAGTTCTAGTATGATTTACTACGTTCTAGGATGATTTACCATAGAGCAGTGGTTCCCAAACCTGTCCTGAAGGACCCGTTTTCTCTGTCTCTCTAATCAATCACACCTGATTCAACTCATCAGCTCATTAACCTATGTGATTATGAGCTGATGAGTTGAATCAGGTGTGTTTGATTAGGGTTCCCAACACTGCCATAGAGTACTGTGATTCTAGCATGATTTACCATAGTTTATCATGATTTACCACATTGCTAGCATTGATGTGAAGTGTCAGAACAAATGAAGTGATAAACTCTGAGAAAATATGATTGTGTTATAATAGTAATTGTTATACAAGTGATTTTATAGTGTCTAAATATGAATGCACCTGTTAAAAGACTTCATTAATAAGTAGAATGAGCCAATAAGTGGTCTTCTACTGCCCTCTGCAGGCCACTTTCATTTTGACAGTTTTTCCATTTTAACTCCTTTATGCAAGCTTACACACACACACACACACACACACACACACAAAATCATTATGAAAATATATTTGAATGTTATTTCATACATGTCTTTGCAAACTATTAATCAGATTATTCAGAATTTATTCAGAAACATAGGACTACACACACATTCTGTTGTAGATACAGAGATTTGAACTATGTCTCATTCAGGATTCACATTTGTCAATGTGACAGAATTGTCAATAGTGATACTTCAATAGATGAAATTTGACTTAATGTGATTGTAAATGTTAAAATAGTAATTTTATAAAGTCTAAATAGTAATTTTGTCACACTACTCAAGTATAATTCATATTTTAAACAGCAGGGGGCAGTAAAATACTACTTATTGGCTTAATATGCCATTATATTCATTTAATTTTCCCATTTTTAACTGTTATAGAGGCAAATTTTGTCCGATCTGTCTGAAATTTTTCATGATTGTTTGGAGTCATATGGCACATGTTCTGACTTGTTTTTAAGAAGATCTGAGCATTCATTGAAGAGATATAAGCTTTTGGGGACACTAGGTCATGGCTACATTGTGAAGTGACCCTATTATAGCCATCCAAATGAAGTTGTTCAACTTTTTCTGATAATTATTGATCTAGAGAGTCCAGAGAATTGTACTGCACTGGTTTTGAACATTATGATATGAACATTACATGATAATAAATGCAAAACACCATTTACAGCAAATACAGGCAATTTACCATAGGAAATACATTGTTTCAAAGCTTTTTAACAGTTATAGCGCCACCTATGGTCCGATCTCCATAAAATTTGGCATGCTTTTTAAGGATGTTATGTCACATATGCTCACCAATTTTTGTGAAGTTCTGAGTTTTCGTATAGGATTTATAGGCTTTTGACTATATTTTGCCACGCCCATTTTATAAATGACCCTGTTATAGCCAACCAAATGCCAAATTTCAACTTTTTTTTGATAATTATTGATCTAGAGAGTCCAGAGAATTGTCCTAGACTGGTCTGGTTCCGATCGGGCGAAAATCCTAGGACTAGTTCGCAAAAGTAGGTTTTAAACATATTTGTGAATATTTAATGAACGATTTGATTGACAGCAATGGTTCTAGAGGCAAAGTTGTTCAGCATGAGGAGATCTATCAAATGATATGCATTTTGTGGGGATGTGTGCCACACCACGTGATTACAGAGCCGTAAAACTTGTTAGCGCCAACTAGTGGCCGATTTCTTTCAAAACTCTTACAGACCTCTTGGGCCATGAGTCGAACATGCCCATCGAGTTTCGTTCCGATCGGCCTCCGTTAACCTCGTCTCACAGGTGCTCAAACTTCATTGGCCGATGGCGGCCATGTTTTTTGAGATACGCCAATGTCCTTTTATACATACATGGGGCCTTGGACCAAGACACTGCATACCAATTTTCAAGTCAATCGGACCAATGGTCAGGTGGTCACAGCCCTATTTATGTTTTTTTAATGTTATAGCGCCACCTAGTGCCCAATCGTCGCGATTTTTTTACTGTGACCTCAGAATGAACTTATTCACATGTGTACCGAGTTTGGTGAAGCTATCTCATTTACTTCTTGAGTTATAGCCATTTTAGTAAAATAGGCTCCGCCCACAACGTTCATTTTGCGCCCCCTAGCGACCGTGAATCAAAATTTCAACTTTTTTTCGATAATTATTGATATTCAGACTCCAGAGAACATTTTGGCACTGGTTTGGTTCCGATCGGGCGAAAAACCAGGGACTAGTTCGCAAAAGTAGTTTTTCGACAAAATTCAAAATGGCGGAAAATCTATCATGGCGGAAATGAAATCGGAGATATACGTTTTTTACTTCAGGTTTCCAGCTTTCCAGAGATATAAGACACTTGAGTCTACGACATACGGTCTAGGAGTTATGAGCAGTTTTGCGCAATTGGTTGCTATAGCGCCACCTATGGGCCAATCGGGCTCATAATTTGATAACCTCTCCTCGATTTTTGTACTACCATCTGACAAAGTTTCAAGTCTCTAGCACTTACGGTTTGGTCTGCACGATGCGTTTTACGGCAGAATAATAATAATAATAATAATAACAAGCAGCATTTAGCGGTGTTCAAGCAGTTAAGGCATTTAAGATTTTTAACCACACAAGCATCAAAAGACATTACGTTTTATGTAGCAAGCATTTAACCACTGATATCATAGATGGAATAGACCATGTTTTAGCATGATTTACCATGATATACCACATTTTAGTGTGATTTTTCATGATTTACCATGTTCCAGTATGATTTACCATGAATCTAGCATGATTTACCATGATTTACCAAGTTCTAGTATGATTTACTACGTTCTAGGATGATTTACCATAGAGCAGTGGTTCCCAAACCTGTCCTGAAGGACCCGTTTTCTCTGTCTCTCTAATCAATCACACCTGATTCAACTCATCAGCTCATTAACCTATGTGATTATGAGCTGATGAGTTGAATCAGGTGTGTTTGATTAGGGTTCCCAACACTGCCATAGAGTACTGTGATTCTAGCATGATTTACCATAGTTTATCATGATTTACCACATTGCTAGCATTGATGTGAAGTGTCAGAACAAATGAAGTGATAAACTCTGAGAAAATATGATTGTGTTATAATAGTAATTGTTATACAAGTGATTTTATAGTGTCTAAATATGAATGCACCTGTTAAAAGACTTCATTAATAAGTAGAATGAGCCAATAAGTGGTCTTCTACTGCCCTCTGCAGGCCACTTTCATTTTGACAGTTTTTCCATTTTAACTCCTTTATGCAAGCTTACACACACACACACACACACACACACACACAAAATCATTATGAAAATATATTTGAATGTTATTTCATACATGTCTTTGCAAACTATTAATCAGATTATTCAGAATTTATTCAGAAACATAGGACTACACACACATTCTGTTGTAGATACAGAGATTTGAACTATGTCTCATTCAGGATTCACATTTGTCAATGTGACAGAATTGTCAATAGTGATACTTCAATAGATGAAATTAGACTTAATGTGATTGTAAATGTTAAAATAGTAATTTTATAAAGTCTAAATAGTAATTTTGTCACACTACTCAAGTATAATTCATATTTTAAACAGCAGGGGGCAGTAAAATACTACTTATTGGCTTAATATGCCATTATATTCATTTAATTTTCCCATTTTTAACTGTTATAGAGGCAAATTTTGTCCGATCTGTCTGAAATTTTTCATGATTGTTTGGAGTCATATGGCACATGTTCTGACTTGTTTTTAAGAAGATCTGAGCATTCATTGAAGAGATATAAGCTTTTGGGGACACTAGGTCATGGCTACATTGTGAAGTGACCCTATTATAGCCATCCAAATGAAGTTGTTCAACTTTTTCTGATAATTATTGATCTAGAGAGTCCAGAGAATTGTACTGCACTGGTTTTGAACATTATGATATGAACATTACATGATAATAAATGCAAAACACCATTTACAGCAAATACAGGCAATTTACCATAGGAAATACATTGTTTCAAAGCTTTTTAACAATTATAGCGCCACCTATGGTCCGATCTCCATAAAATTTGGCATGCTTTTTAAGGATGTTATGTCACATATGCTCACCAATTTTTGTGAAGTTCTGAGTTTTCGTATAGGATTTATAGGCTTTTGACTATATTTTGCCACGCCCATTTTATAAATGACCCTGTTATAGCCAACCAAATGCCAAATTTCAACTTTTTTTTGATAATTATTGATCTAGAGAGTCCAGAGAATTGTCCTAGACTGGTCTGGTTCCGATCGGGCGAAAATCCTAGGACTAGTTCGCAAAAGTAGGTTTTAAACATATTTGTGAATATTTAATGAACGATTTGATTGACAGCAATGGTTCTAGAGGCAAAGTTGTTCAGCATGAGGAGATCTATCAAATGATATGCATTTTGTGGGGATGTGTGCCACACCACGTGATTACAGAGCCGTAAAACTTGTTAGCGCCAACTAGTGGCCGATTTCTTTCAAAACTCTTACAGACCTCTTGGGCCATGAGTCGAACATGCCCATCGAGTTTCGTTCCGATCGGCCTCCGTTAACCTCGTCTCACAGGTGCTCAAACTTCATTGGCCGATGGCGGCCATGTTTTTTGAGATACGCCAATGTCCTTTTATACATACATGGGGCCTTGGACCAAGACACTGCATACCAATTTTCAAGTCAATCGGACCAATGGTCAGGTGGTCACAGCCCTATTTATGTTTTTTTAATGTTATAGCGCCACCTAGTGCCCAATCGTCGCGATTTTTTTACTGTGACCTCAGAATGAACTTATTCACATGTGTACCGAGTTTGGTGAAGCTATCTCATTTACTTCTTGAGTTATAGCCATTTTAGTAAAATAGGCTCCGCCCACAACGTTCATTTTGCGCCCCCTAGCGACCGTGAATCAAAATTTCAACTTTTTTTCGATAATTATTGATATTCAGACTCCAGAGAACATTTTGGCACTGGTTTGGTTCCGATCGGGCGAAAAACCAGGGACTAGTTCGCAAAAGTAGTTTTTCGACAAAATTCAAAATGGCGGAAAATCTATCATGGCGGAAATGAAATCGGAGATATACGTTTTTTACTTCAGGTTTCCAGCTTTCCAGAGATATAAGACACTTGAGTCTACGACATACGGTCTAGGAGTTATGAGCAGTTTTGCGCAATTGGTTGCTATAGCGCCACCTATGGGCCAATCGGGCTCATAATTTGATAACCTCTCCTCGATTTTTGTACTACCATCTGACAAAGTTTCAAGTCTCTAGCACTTACGGTTTGGTCTGCACGATGCGTTTTACGGCAGAATAATAATAATAATAATAATAATTAAAGCTGCAAGCAGCATTTAGCGGTGTTCAAGCAGTTAAGGCATTTAAGATTTTTAACCACACAAGCATCAAAAGACATTACGTTTTATGTAGCAAGCATTTAACCACTGATATCATAGATGGAATAGACCATGTTTTAGCATGATTTACCATGATATACCACATTTTAGTGTGATCTTTCATGATTTACCATGTTCCAGTATGATTTACCATGAATCTAGCATGATTTACCATGATTTACCAAGTTCTAGTATGATTTACTACGTTCTAGGATGATTTACCATAGAGCAGTGGTTCCCAAACCTGTCCTGAAGGACCCGTTTTCTCTGTCTCTCTAATCAATCACACCTGATTCAACTCATCAGCTCAATAACCTATGTGATTATGAGCTGATGAGTTGAATCAGGTGTGTTTGATTAGGGTTCCCAACACTGCCATAGAGTACCGTGATTCTAGCATGATTTACCATAGTTTATCATGATTTACCACATTGCTAGCATTGATGTGAAGTGTCAGTACAAATGAAGTGATAAACTCTGACAAAATATGATTGTGTTATAATAGTAATTGTTATACAAGTGATTTTATAGTGTCTAAATATGAATGCACCTGTTAAAAGACTTCATTAATAAGTAGAATGAGCCAATAAGTGGTCTTCTACTGCCCTCTGCTGGCCACTTTCATTTTGACAGTTTTTCCATTTTAACTCCTTTATGCAAGCTTACACACACACACACACACACACACACACACACACACACACACACACACACACACACACAAAATCATTATGAAAATATATTTGAATGTTATTTCATACATGTCTTTGCAAACTATTAATCAGATTATTCAGAATTTATTCAGAAACATAGGACTACACACACATTCTGTTGTAGATACAGAGATTTGAACTATGTCTCATTCAGGATTCACATTTGTCAATGTGACAGAATTGTCAATAGTGATACTTCAATAGATGAAATTAGACTTAATGTGATTGTAAATGTTAAAATAGTAATTTTATAAAGTCTAAATAGTAATTTTGTCACACTACTCAAGTATAATTCATATTTTAAACAGCAGGGGGCAGTAAAATACTACTTATTGGCTTAATATGCCATTATATTCATTTAATTTTCCCATTTTTAACTGTTATAGAGGCAAATCTTGTCCGATCTGTCTGAAATTTTTCATGATTGTTTGGAGTCATATGGCACATGTTCTGACTTGTTTTTAAGAAGATCTGAGCATTCATTGAAGAGATATAAGCTTTTGGGGACACTAGGTCATGGCTACATTGTGAAGTGACCCTATTATAGCCATCCAAATGAAGTTGTTCAACTTTTTCTGATAATTATTGATCTAGAGAGTCCAGAGAATTGTACTGCACTGGTTTTGAACATTATGATATGAACATTACATGATAATAAATGCAAAACACCATTTACAGCAAATACAGGCAATTTACCATAGGAAATACATTGTTTAAAAGCTTTTTAACAGTTATAGCGCCACCTATGGTCCGATCTCCATAAAATTTGGCATGCTTTTTAAGGATGTTATGTCACATATGCTCACCAATTTTTGTGAAGTTCTGAGTTTTCGTATAGGATTTATAGGCTTTTGACTATATTTTGCCACGCCCATTTTATAAATGACCCTGTTATAGCCAACCAAATGGCAAATTTCAACTTTTTTTGATAATTATTGATCTAGAGAGTCCAGAGAATTGTCCTAGACTGGTCTGGTTCCGATCGGGCGAAAATCCTAGGACTAGTTTGCAAAAGTAGGTGTTAAACATATTTGTGAATATTTAATGAACGATTTGATTGACAGCAATGGTTCTAGAGGCAAAGTTGTTCAGCATGAGGAGATCTATCAAATGATATGCATTTTGTGGGGATATGTGCCACACCACGTGATTACAGAGCCGTAAAACTCGTTAGCGCCAACTAGTGGCCGATTTCTTTCAAAACTCTTACAGACCTCTTGGGCCATGAGTCGAACATGCCCATCGAGTTTCGTTCCGATCGGCCTCCGTTAACCTCGTCTCACAGGTGCTCAAACTTCATTGGCCGATGGGGGCCATGTTTTTTGAGATAAGCCAATGTCCTTTTATACATACATGGGGCCTTGGACCAAGACACTGCATACCAATTTTCAAGTCAATCGGACCAACGGTCAGGTGGTCATAGCCCTATTTAAGTTTTTTTAATGTTATAGCGCCACCTAGTGCCCAATCGTCGCGATTTTTTTACTGTGACCTCAGAATGAACTTATTCACATGTGTACCGAGTTTGGTGAAGCTATCTCATTTACTTCTTGAGTTATAGCCATTTTAGTAAAATAGGCTCCGCCCACAACGTTCATTTTGCGCCCCCTAGCGACCGTGAATCAAAATTTCAACTTTTTTTCGATAATTATTGATATTCAGACTCCAGAGAACATTTTGGCACTGGTTTGGTTCCGATCGGGCGAAAAACCAGGGACTAGTTCGCAAAAGTAGTTTTTCGACAAAATTCAAAATGGCGGAAAATCTATCATGGCGGAAATGAAATCGGAGATATACGTTTTTTACTTCAGGTTTCCAGCTTTCCAGAGATATAAGACACTTGAGTCTACGACATACGGTCTAGGAGTTATGAGCAGTTTTGCGCAATTGGTTGCTATAGCGCCACCTATGGGCCAATCGGGCTCATAATTTGATAACCTCTCCTCGATTTTTGTACTACCATCTGACAACGTTTCAAGTCTCTAACACTTACGGTTTGGTCTGCACGATGCGTTTTAGCGGAGAATAATAATAATAATGAAAAAATCTGAAACTCAGAACTTAGATAATGTCCGAAGAGCCCTGTTGAACGAGACCATCCCGGTGTTGGTGGCCGATCGGGGCCGGGAGTTATGCCCGTTCAAAAGCATATATTTTGGGGCTTATATCTCGGGAATGCCCTGGCCGAATCGCACCAAACTCGAATCGAAGCTAGATGAGGACGAGCCCTTTCTAACGAGCTATCGCACAAGAATCTAGGTGGTCTAGGTCGAGAGTTACAGCCGTTCAAACTCGGGGGTCTCTCGAATTAGCGATCCGCGGGGGGGCGCTCCCGAGGCCCGCGACGATAGATTTCGATCAAGGCCCAATAGAGGACTTTACCATCCAAATTTGAGCGCGCAGGGAGTTCGCGTTTTCGAGTTATGAGTGAATTTGTACTGTGAGGGCGTGGCCTAACGTTCGTTTTCAGCCTGAGCCTTCCTGTGACACAATTGTGAATAATACATGAATGTGATTGTAAATGTTAAAATAATGATTTTATAAAGTCTAAATATGAATTATATATAACAATATTAGGGAGTAGTATGATAAAATGACAGCAGGTCCACTTATTGTAAAATGCCACTTATTGGCTGTTATAGTCATCAAAGCTGTTTAATATAGTCATCACAGCTGGTCTTTCACCCTATTATAGCCATCCAAATGAAGAAGTTATACCTTTTCTGACAATTATTGATCTATTCTAGAGAGTCCAGAGAATTGTACTGCACTGGTTTTAAACAGGCAATTTACCATAAGATATATATGGTTTTAAAGCTTTTTAACAGTTATAGCGCCACTTATGGTCCGATCTCCATGAAACTGTGCATGCTTCTTCACCATGTTATGACACATATGCTCATCAATTTTTGTGAAGTTCTGATTTTTTATTTACGATTTATAGGCTTTTGAGTGTATTTTGACACGCCCCTTTTCTAAATGACCCTGTTATAGTGAACCATAGGGTAAAGTTCAACTTTTTTTTGATAATTATTGATCTAGAGAGTCCAGAGAATTGTCTTAGACTGGTCTGTTTCCGATCGGGCGAAAAACCAGGGACTAGTTCGCAAAAGTAGGTTTTTAACATATTCGTGAATATTTAATGAACGGTTTGATTGACAGCAATGGTTCTAGAGGCAAATTTGTTCAACATGAGGAGATCTATCAAATGATATGCATTTTGTGGGGATGTGTGCAACACCAAGTGATTACAGAGCCGTAAAACTCGTTAGCGCCAACTAGTGGCCGATTTCTTTCAAAATTCTTACAGGCCTCTAGGGCCATAAGTCGAACGTGCCCATCGAGTTTCGTTCCGATCGGCCTCCGTTAACCTCGTCTCATTGGTGCTCAAACTTCATTGGTCGATGGCGGCCATGTTTTTTTAGATACGCCAATGTCCTCATACACATACATGGGGCCTTGGACCAAGACACTGCTTACCAATTTTCAAGTCAATCGGACTAACGGTCAGCTGGTCAGAGCCCTTTTTATGTTTTTTTCACATTACAGCGCCACCTAGTGTTTGATCGTCGCGATTTTTTTACTGTGACCTCAGAATGAACTCATTCACATGTGTACCGAGTTTGGTGAAGCTATCTCAATTACTTCTTGAGTTATAGCCATTTTAGTAAAATAGGCTCCGCCCACAGCGTTTATTTTGCGCCCCCTAGCGAACATGAATCAAAATTTCAACTTTTTTTTGATAATTATTGATATTCAGACTCCAGAGAACATTTCTGCACTGGTTTGGTTCCGATCGGGCGAAAAACCAGGGACTAGTTCGCAAAAGTAGTTTTTCGACAAAATTCAAAATGGCGGAAAAATTTGCATACCGGAAATGAAATCGGAGATATACGTTTTTTAAGTCAGAAGTCCAGCTTTCCAATGATATAAGACACTTGAGTGTACGACATACGGTTTAGGAGTTATGAGCAGTTTCGCGTTTTTGTTACTACAGCGCCACCTATGGGCCAATCGGGCTCATATTCTCTCAACCTCTCCTCGATTTCTGTGCTACCTTAAACCCAAATATCAAGTCTCTAGCACTTACGGTTTGGTCTGCACGATGCGTTTTACGGCAGAATAATAATAATAATAATAATAAAAATCAGCACAAATACAATAGGTTTTCAGCACTTCGTGCTTGAACACCTAATTAAAGCTGCAAGCAGCATTTAGCGGTGTTCAAGCAGTTAAGGCATTTAAGATTTTTAACCACACAAGCATCAAAAGACATTACGTTTTATGTAGCAAGCATTTAACCACTGATATCATAGATGGAATAGACCATGTTTTAGCATGATTTACCATGATATACCACATTTTAGTGTGATTTTTCATGATTTACCATGTTCCAGTATGATTTACCATGAATCTAGCATGATTTACCATGATTTACCAAGTTCTAGTATGATTTACTACGTTCTAGGATGATTTACCATAGAGCAGTGGTTCCCAAACCTGTCCTGAAGGACCCGTTTTCTCTGTCTCTCTAATCAATCACACCTGATTCAACTCATCAGCTCATTAACCTATGTGATTATGAGCTGATGAGTTGAATCAGGTGTGTTTGATTAGGGTTCCCAACACTGCCATAGAGTACTGTGATTCTAGCATGATTTACCATAGTTTATCATGATTTACCACATTGCTAGCATTGATGTGAAGTGTCAGAACAAATGAAGTGATAAACTCTGAGAAAATATGATTGTGTTATAATAGTAATTGTTATACAAGTGATTTTATAGTGTCTAAATATGAATGCACCTGTTAAAAGACTTCATTAATAAGTAGAATGAGCCAATAAGTGGTCTTCTACTGCCCTCTGCAGGCCACTTTCATTTTGACAGTTTTTCCATTTTAACTCCTTTATGCAAGCTTACACACACACACACACACACACACACACACAAAATCATTATGAAAATATATTTGAATGTTATTTCATACATGTCTTTGCAAACTATTAATCAGATTATTCAGAATTTATTCAGAAACATAGGACTACACACACATTCTGTTGTAGATACAGAGATTTGAACTATGTCTCATTCAGGATTCACATTTGTCAATGTGACAGAATTGTCAATAGTGATACTTCAATAGATGAAATTTGACTTAATGTGATTGTAAATGTTAAAATAGTAATTTTATAAAGTCTAAATAGTAATTTTGTCACACTACTCAAGTATAATTCATATTTTAAACAGCAGGGGGCAGTAAAATACTACTTATTGGCTTAATATGCCATTATATTCATTTAATTTTCCCATTTTTAACTGTTATAGAGGCAAATTTTGTCCGATCTGTCTGAAATTTTTCATGATTGTTTGGAGTCATATGGCACATGTTCTGACTTGTTTTTAAGAAGATCTGAGCATTCATTGAAGAGATATAAGCTTTTGGGGACACTAGGTCATGGCTACATTGTGAAGTGACCCTATTATAGCCATCCAAATGAAGTTGTTCAACTTTTTCTGATAATTATTGATCTAGAGAGTCCAGAGAATTGTACTGCACTGGTTTTGAACATTATGATATGAACATTACATGATAATAAATGCAAAACACCATTTACAGCAAATACAGGCAATTTACCATAGGAAATACATTGTTTCAAAGCTTTTTAACAGTTATAGCGCCACCTATGGTCCGATCTCCATAAAATTTGGCATGCTTTTTAAGGATGTTATGTCACATATGCTCACCAATTTTTGTGAAGTTCTGAGTTTTCGTATAGGATTTATAGGCTTTTGACTATATTTTGCCACGCCCATTTTATAAATGACCCTGTTATAGCCAACTAAATGCCAAATTTCAACTTTTTTTTGATAATTATTGATCTAGAGAGTCCAGAGAATTGTCCTAGACTGGTCTGGTTCCGATCGGGCGAAAATCCTAGGACTAGTTCGCAAAAGTAGGTTTTAAACATATTTGTGAATATTTAATGAACGATTTGATTGACAGCAATGGTTCTAGAGGCAAAGTTGTTCAGCATGAGGAGATCTATCAAATGATATGCATTTTGTGGGGATGTGTGCCACACCACGTGATTACAGAGCCGTAAAACTTGTTAGCGCCAACTAGTGGCCGATTTCTTTCAAAACTCTTACAGACCTCTTGGGCCATGAGTCGAACATGCCCATCGAGTTTCGTTCCGATCGGCCTCCGTTAACCTCGTCTCACAGGTGCTCAAACTTCATTGGCCGATGGCGGCCATGTTTTTTGAGATACGCCAATGTCCTTTTATACATACATGGGGCCTTGGACCAAGACACTGCATACCAATTTTCAAGTCAATCGGACCAATGGTCAGGTGGTCACAGCCCTATTTATGTTTTTTTAATGTTATAGCGCCACCTAGTGCCCAATCGTCGCGATTTTTTTACTGTGACCTCAGAATGAACTTATTCACATGTGTACCGAGTTTGGTGAAGCTATCTCATTTACTTCTTGAGTTATAGCCATTTTAGTAAAATAGGCTCCGCCCACAACGTTCATTTTGCGCCCCCTAGCGACCGTGAATCAAAATTTCAACTTTTTTTCGATAATTATTGATATTCAGACTCCAGAGAACATTTTGGCACTGGTTTGGTTCCGATCGGGCGAAAAACCAGGGACTAGTTCGCAAAAGTAGTTTTTCAACAAAATTCAAAATGGCGGAAAATCTATCATGGCGGAAATGAAATCGGAGATATACGTTTTTTACTTCAGGTTTCCAGCTTTCCAGAGATATAAGACACTTGAGTCTACGACATACGGTCTAGGAGTTATGAGCAGTTTTGCGCAATTGGTTGCTATAGCGCCACCTATGGGCCAATCGGGCTCATAATTTGATAACCTCTCCTCGATTTTTGTACTACCATCTGACAAAGTTTCAAGTCTCTAGCACTTACGGTTTGGTCTGCACGATGCGTTTTACGGCAGAATAATAATAATAATAATAATAATAATAAAAATCAGCACAAATACAATAGGTTTTCAGCACTTCGTGCTTGAACACCTAATAATAAAAATCAGCACAAATACAATAGGTTTTCAGCACTTCGTGCTTGAACACCTAAAAATCAGCACAAATACAATAGGTTTTCAGCACTTCGTGCTTGAACACCTAATAATTAAAGCTGCAAGCAGCATTTAGCGGTGTTCAAGCAGTTAAGGCCTTTCAGGCCGTTAAGCACAAAAGCATCAAAAGACATTAAATTTTATTTAGCATACATTTAAACACTGACATAATAGATGGAAAAAAACATTTACAGCCAATATAGGCAATTTGCCATAGGAAATATATGGTTTTAAAGCTTTTTAACAGTTATAGCGCCACCTATGGTCTGATCTCCATGAAACTTTGCATGCTTCTTCACCATGTTATGACACATATGCTCATCAATTTCTGTGAAGTTTTGACTTTTCGTTTAGGATTTATAGGCTTTTGACCGTATTTTGCCCTGCCCTTTTTCTAAATGACCCTGTTACAGCCACCCAAATGCAAAATTTCAACTTTTTTTCGATAATTATAGATCTAGAGAGTCCAGAGAATTGCCCTAGACTTGTTTGGTTCCGATCGGGCGAAAAACCAGGGACTAGTTCGCAAAAGTAGGTTTTTAACATAATTGTGAATATTTAATGAACGATTTGATTGACAACAATGGTTCTAGAGGCAAAGTTGTTCAGCATGAGGAGATCTATCAAATGATATGCATTTTGTGGGGATGTGTGCAACACCACGTGATTACAGAGCCGTAAAACTCGTTAGCGCCAACTAGTGGCCGATTTGTTTCAAAATTCTTACAGGCCTCTAGGGCCATGAGTCGAACATGCCCATCGAGTTTCGTTCCGATCGGCCTCCGTTAACCTCGTCTCATAGGTGCTCAAACTTCATTGGTCGATGGCGGCCATGTTTTTTGAGATACGCCAATATCCTTTTACACATACATGGGGCCTTGGACCAAGAAACTGCATACCAATTTTCAAGTCAATCGGACTAACGGTCAGGTGGCCACACCCTTTTTAAGTTTTTTTAATGTTATAGCGCCACCATGTGGCCAGTCGACGCAGTTTTTTTATTGTGACCTCAAATTGAACTCATAAATATGTGTACCAAGTTTGGTGAAGATACCTCATTTACTTCTCGAGTTATAGCCATTTTAGTAAAATTGGCTCCTCCCACAACGTTAATTTTACTCCCCCTAGCAACCGGAATTTGAAAATTCAACTTTTTTTCAATAATTATTGATAGTCAGACTCCAGAGAACATTTCTGCACTGGTTTGGTTCCAATCGGGCAAAAAACCAGGGACTAGTTCGCAAAAGTAGGTTTTTAACATAATTCAAAATGGCGGACAAATTTGCATACCAAAAATATAATCGGAGATATACATTTTGTCCTTCAGGCGTCCAGCTTTCCAATGATATAAGACACTTGAGTCTACGACTTATGGTCTAGGAGTTATGAGCAGTTACGCGCAATTGATTGCTATAGCGCCACCTATGGGCCAATCGGGCTCATACTTTGATAACCTCTCCTCGATTTTTGTACTACCATCTGGCAAAGTTTCAAAGCTCCAGCTCTTACGGTTTGGGCTGCACGATGCGTTTTACGGCGGAATAATAATAATAATAATAATTAAAGCTGCAAGCAGCATTTAGCGGTGTTCAAGCATTTAAGCCATTTTAGCACATAAGCATTAAAGACATTTAGCAAGCATGTAACCACTGACATAATAGATGGAAAACCATTTACCATGATTCTAGCATGATTTGCCATAGTTTTACCATGATTTACCATGTTCTAGTATGATTTACCATGAATCTAGCATGATTTACCATAGTTTACCATGATATACCAAGTTCTAGTATGATTCACCATGATTTACCCTGTTGTAGCATGGTTTACCACAATTGAACACATTCTAGTATGATTTGCCATGTTATAGTATAATTTACCATGATATACCACATTCTAGAATGATTTACCAGGATTGTAGCATGATTTACCATGATTCATCACATTGCTAGCATGATTTGCCATGATACACCATGTAATAGTATTTGTTACTATGATTTACCATGTTTCTATCATGATTTACCATGATTTACCACATTGCTGCATTGATGTGAAGTGTCAATAAAAATGAAGTGATAAACTCTGACAAAAAAATTATTGTCTTATAATAGTTAACATGGAAAAACTGGTTTGCTTCAGAATACTGGTGAAATTAAAGTGGTCAAAATGAGAGTGAGCCAATAAGTGGTCTTCTACTGCCATCTGCTGGTCATTCTGCTTATTAATAAAGTGTTTTCAGAGATGCTTTTGCACTCATATGTAGACATTTGCACACACACACACACACACACACACACACACACACACACACACACACACACACACACACACACACACTTTTGGGATGTTATTGTGAAAATCTAATTTAGTTTAATATAGTTGATCAAATCTAATTTAGTTTAGTTGAATATTTAGGTAATATAGTTTAATAATATTAAACTATATTACCAGTCCATCATAATAATAAAAAAATAGCTTTAAGAAGTAAAATGGCCAGCAGAGGGCAGTAGAAGACCACTTATTGGCTCACTTTCATTTTAAACTACTTGGTTTCATTAGTATTCTACACTAAAGCAAAGTAGTTTTTTCATGTTAACTCCATAATGCATGCTTACACACACACACATACACACACACACACACACACACACACACACACACACACACACACGCACACACACACACACACACGCACACACACACACACACACACATTTGGGATATGTCATTGTGAAACTCTCTTTTAATGGTCTATAAGCATTTCACATATTTCTTTGTGATGTAATAATATAAAACTAATTTTAAAAAATAGCTTTAAGCATTTGTTTGTAAGCCAATGCTGAAAGCTGATAAAAAGATTAAACATGTCTAATACGGCTGCTCCCTCTAGTGGACAACAGTGGTATTACAGCCTATATAGAGTTGAAATGAATGAATGGAAATTTGGTTTTTCGCTTATATCTCGGGAACGAGAAAGTGAAACTTTAGTTCGCAAAAGTAGTTTTTTGACAAAATTCAAAATGGCGGAAAATCTATATTGGCGGAAATTAAATCGGAGATATACGTTTTTTTCGTCAGGTGACCAGCTTTCCAGTGATATAAGACACTTGAGTCTACGATTTTACGGTCTAGGAGTTATGAGCAGTTTCGCGCAATTGGTTGCTATAGCGCCACCTATGGGCCAATCGGGCTCATAATTTGATAACCTCTCCTCGATTTTTGTACTACCATCTGACAAAGTTTCAAGGCTCCAGCACTTACGGTTTGGGCTGCACGATGCGTTTTACGGCGGAAGAAAAATAATAATAATAATAATAATAATAATAATAATAATAATAATAATAAAAATCCTTACAAATACAATAGGTTTTCAGCACTTTGTGCTTGAACACCTAATAATAAAAATCAGTACAATTACAATAGGTTTTCAGCACTTCGTGCTTGAACACCTAATAATAAAAATCCTTACAATTACAACAGGTTTTCAGCACTTCGTGCTTGAACACCTAATTAAAGCTGCAAGCAGCATTTATCGGTGTTCAAGCAGTTAAGGCAGTTAAGGCAGTTAAGCTCAAAAGCATAAAAGACATTAAGTTTCATGTAGCAAGCATTTAAACACTGACATCATAGATGGAATAGACCTTGTTTTAGCATGATTTACCATGATATACCAAGTTTTAGTGTGATTTTTCATGATTCACCATGTTCCAGTATGATTTACCATGAATCTAGCATGATTTACCATAGTTTACCATGATATACCAAGTTCTAGTATGATTCACCATGATTTACCCTGCTCTAGCATGGTTTACCACAATTGAACACATTCTAGTATGATTTAATATGATTCTAGCATGATTTACCATGTTATAGGATGATTTACCATGATATACCACATTCTAGAATGATTTATGATAGTTTTGAACATTATGATATGAACATTATATGATCGTAGATGGAAAAGACCATTTACAGCTAATACAGGCAATTTACCATAGGAAATACATGGTTTTTCTATTTGAAAAAAAAAAATCCCCTAAAACGCATCGTGCAGCCCAAACCGTAAGGCCTAGAGACTTGAAACTCGGCCAGATGGTAGGCCACACTTTTGGGGAGAACCTATCAGAGTATGACCCCGATTGGCCCATAGGTGGCGCTACAGCAACCAAAATTCGATCGGGCGAGAAACCAGGGACTATTTCGCAAAAGTAGGTTTTGGACAAAATTGGACGTAAAAAAATAATTTTCAGGCCCAAATCGAAATCTGCACGATGCGTTTTAGGGGATTTTTCTTTTTCAAATAGCAAATACAATAGGTTTTCAGCACTAAAGTGGTAGGCCACACTTTTGGGGAGAACCTATCAGAGTTTTGACTTTTCGTTTAGGATTTATAGGCTTTTGACTGTATTTAGCCCCGCCCCTTTTCTAAATGACCCTGTTACAGCCACCCAAATGCAAAATTTCAACTTTTTTTTCGATAATTATTGATCTAGAGAGTCCAGAGAATAGGCCTAGACTGGTTTGGTTCCGATCGGGCGAAAAACCAGGGACTAGTTCGCAAAAGTAGGTTTTGGACAAAACTGGCCATAACAATATCTCGAGAATCCGAGATATACATCTTGTCCGACTTGAGCCAGGGATCACAGTGATGTAAAAATATCGATGCTAGGTCAAACGGTCGAGGAGTTATGGGTAATTTAGTACTTTTGGTTTCTGTAGCGCCACCTATGGGCCAATCGGGGTCATACTCTGATAGGTTCTCCCCAAAAGTGTGGCCTACCATCTGGCCGAGTTTCAGTCTCTAGGCCTTACGGTTTGGGCTGCACGATGCGTTTCAGAGCAATTTTTTTTTTCAAATAGCAAATACAATAGGTTTTCAGCACTAAAGTGCTTGAACACCTAATAAAAATCAGTACAATTACAATAGGTTTTCAGCACTTCGTGCTTGAACACCTAATAATAAAAATCCTTACAAATACAATAGGTTTTCAGCACTTCGTGCTTGAACACCTAATAAAAATCAGTACAATTACAATAGGTTTTCAGCACTTCGTGCTTGAACACCTAATAATAATAATAATAATAAAAATCAGTACAAATACAATAGGTTTTCAGCACTTCGTGCTTGAACACCTAATAAAAATCAGTACAATTACAATAGGTTTTCAGCACTTCGTGCTTGAACACCTAATAATAAAAATCCTTACAATTACAATAGGTTTTCAGCACTTCGTGCTTGAACACCTAATAATAATAAAAATCCTTACAATTACAATAGGTTTTCAGCACTTCGTGCTTGAACACCTAAAAATCAGTACAATTACAATAGGTTTTCAGCACTTCGTGCTTGAACACCTAATAATAAAAATCAGTACAATTACAATAGGGTTTCAGCACTTCGTGCTTGAACCCCTAATAATAATAATAATAAAAATCAGTATAATTACAATAGGTTTTCAGCACTTCGTGCTTGAACCCCTAATAATAATAAAAATCAGTACAATTACAATATGTTTTCAGCACTTCGTGCTTGAACACCTAATAAGAATGAGACCTTTTTGATAGTTATAGCGCCACCTTTTGTCCAATCTCCATGAAACTTTGCATGCTTCTTCACCATGGTATGACACATATGCTCATCAATTTTTGTGAAGTTCTGACTTTTTCTTCAGGATTTATAGGCTTTTGACTGCATTTTGCCATGAACCATTTCCTAAATGACCCTGTTATAGCCAATCAAATGCACATTTTCAACTTTTTCTCGATGATTATTGATTCTCAGACTCCAGAGAACATTTCTGCACCAGTTTGGTTCTGATCAGCCCAAAAACCAGGGACTAGTTTGCAAAAGTAGGTTTTGGACAAAATTGGCCATAAAAATACAATTACAATAGTATTTTTAATTGTTAGCCAATTAGTTTTGATTAATTGGCGGCGCTGGGATCTTTGTGCCGGTGTAATGCATTGGACAAAAAAAGTCAGCGTAGGTTTTTTTTTTTCTCACAGACCGGCCCATTAAACACGTAGATCAGCGGCCCATTGGTTCTTTTCTTGATTGACACTGGGCTGGTCCAATGACATCTTTAAACTCCTCCCCCTTTGGGCTCTGAGCGAGCGTGCAGTGTCAGTGTGTATCTGTCAAAATAGTCAGAGATGGAGAAGAAACGCAAGGAATGTGCAGAGAAATACCGTGAAAAAAAGAAACGGGCCCTTCAAGTGTCTGGTGAGGATACTGAGGAGGATCAGGAGAGAATGAGTGAGTCTAGAGAACTGTGGTAAGCAGAACTAGGCAACATTCAGAACACTTCGGCTATGAGTGTAGGAACCCATTACCCAGTTACGCAGGGGTGTCAAACTCAGTTCCTGGAGGGCCACAGCCAAGCAGAGTTTAGCTTCAACCCTAATTAAACACACCTGATCAGTTAATCAAGTCCTTCAGGCTTATTTGAAAACGGCAGGTGTGTGTGTGTTGAAGCAAAACAAAACTGTGAACAAAACTGTGTAGGGCTGTGGCCCTCCAGGAACTGTGTTTGACACCTGTGCAGTTACGCATTATTTACACATCTGCATAGTTGACGATTACGCATTTTACTAGAATTGTAATGAGACGCGTTTGTAAACCATGTTTTCCACCAAAATAAAAGATCATGTGTTTATCTCTTTCAAGAATAGAAATTAGTTCAAAACTAATTATGAAAGTTGCTTTTATTTTTCAGTGCATTTGTTTTACAATATATGGCTATTACTGTCATGGGATTAATTAGGGGCCAAGCACCGAAGGTGCGGAGGCACCTATTGTATCTGTTCCGGTTCTTATTAGGGGCCAAGCACCGAAGGTGCGGAGGCACCTATTGTATCTGTTCCGGTTCTTATTAGGGGCCAAGCACCGAAGGTGCGGAGGCACCTATTGTATCTGTTCCGGTTCTTATTAGGGGCCAAGCACCGAAGGTGCGGAGGCACCTATTGTATCTGTTCCGGTTCTTATTATTAGGGGCCAAGCACCGAAGGTGCGGAGGCACCTATTGTATCTGTTCCGGTTCTTATTATTATTCTTCTTCTTCTTCTTCCGACTGGGCGTCTATGGCAGCCCATAGAAACGTTTCCGGGAAAGTTGTTCCGATTTGACATTCTGATAGAGGACAGTCCCAACATTAAATACACCAATTTTGGTGTCTCTAACTCATTGCCTCTAGCGCCACCACCTGTCCAAAATTTCACTTTTATTATGCTAATAACTTTTGAACCATAAGGCCTATCGACAAAATTCTTTTTTCCTCTGATTCCTGAGCTCATGACGATTCGATTGCACCATATGACGTCATTTTTCGTCATAAAAATATGGCCGCCATTTTGAATTGTTCAAAAAACCTACTTTTTCAAACTCGTCCTAGACGGTTTGTCCGATTTTCACCAAAATCGCACCAGATCATCTTCAGGCAGTGGGGACAAAAAGTTATGGAATTCAAGTTGATTCGTCAAACCGTTTTAGATAAACGCATGAAAAAATTTTACGTAGCGCTTGCGAAAACGGACTTAAGGCTGTATCTTCGCAACGCTTTATTGTATTGAGACCAAACTTGGTAGATGACTTGAGGCTACATGCTGCGTTTTGGTACAGCGCCACCTACTGGTCCGGAGATACAGAAAATGGCTATTTTTGCTTATAACTTCTGAACAGTTTGTCCAAAAATCATAAAAGTGGTCTCGTTAGATTCAGGGCGTCACGTCGAGTCGAGTGATATCCAATTTTCCCAGATCAGCCATTTTGGCTGTCGGCCATTTTGAATTATGTGCTAAAATGCTGTATTTTCTGAACGCATGAACGAATTGTTACGAAACTCGGTATGGGTCATCAGTACGATGCCCTGAAGGAGCCTGAGAAGTTTCGAAACAGCGCCACCTAGTGGTAAATTTTATTTTTCAAATAATTATAACTCTGGCTGTGGTTGACTTATTTTTACGGGAGTCATCTCTTTAGGTTCCTGAATCCTTGCCGAGTCCACAGATACCAAACATGCTAGGTTTCGTCTCACGGTTTGTGTAGCGTTGTGTTTTAGCGCTTAAAAAACATTTGCAGATATCTTCGAAACCGTTAGTCCGATCGAGACGAAACCACCGTCAGAGGTTTGAAACCATAGCTTTTTAACGAAATGTAAATGCCCAAATGCCAAAATATTGATAGTAAGGGGTAGTAAAATTCAATCAAAGTCACGTGTCAGTCATTTTTGACGTGTATTTTCATATAAATGTCTATAACTCCAAAGCGAATTGAGATATTTTCACCAAATTTGGCACACACATGTAAGACCTCATTCCGAGGCCACATGAAAAAAATTGTGGGATTTTGCCTCTTGGTGGCGCTATAATAGAACAAAACATTAAATTCCCATTGACTTCAATACAATTTTTTGATGTAAAATGCTATACTTAACAAATGCATTGCTGTAACATTATGAAAATCAGAATTTGGCACCAGCACCATCCCTTGAAGGTACTCAAAATATTTTGAGACAGCGCCCCCTTTTGGTCAAAAGTTATAATTAAATATACAAAAATGCTAATAACTTTTGAATGAATTTGCCTATTGTAATGACTCTGGTCTTATTTGATTCCTTGGGTTATGCCGAAAACAAAGATACCAATTTTGCCAAAGTCAGCCAAACTTCCTGTCCGCCATCTTGATTTTCACTAAATACCTACTTTTTCAAACTCCTCCTAGACGGTTTGTCCGATTTTCCCCAAAATCGAATCGTATCTTCTCCAGACCGTGCCGACTAAAAGTTATGGATTTCGTGACGATAGACAAAACCGTTTTCGTATACCGCAGCATCAAAGTTGAGGCATGCTGCCAAAATGACTATTAAGTCTTTATCTCTGCAATGCCTTCACATTTTGACACCAAACTTTGTATGTGTCATTGTCACCTCATTCTGACAACATCAAATTGATTTCATAACTGCGCCACCTATTTGTCGAAAGTGATAAACCATCAAATCATCTTAAAAGTTACTGTATATATGATTTTTCAGCCATTTTGCCAAAATTCTCTTAAAATGTCTTTAATTGCTCCTTTCTGCAGTTGGTCTGCCACTCCCACCCATGATGGCATCTGTTGCCGCTTCTTGCGCTTGGCCTCGGTAATGGCTGCTTGCAGCTATATTTATTATTATTCTTCTTCTTCTGAATGGGCGTCTATGGCAGCCCATAGAACCGTTTGTGGGAAAGTTGTTTTGGTTTGACAATCTGATAGAGGACAGTCCCAACATTAAATACACCAATTTTGTTGTTTCTAAGTCATTCCCTCTAGCGCCACCACCTGTCCAAAATTTCACTTTTATTTTGCTAATAACTTCTGAACCGTAAGACCAATCAACAAAATAAGTTTTCCTCTGATTCCTGAGCTCATGCCGATTCGATTGCACCCCATGACGTCATTTTCCGTCATAAAAATATGGCCGCCATCTTGAATTTTCTCAAAAAGCTACTTTTTCGAACTCGTCCTAGACGGTTTGTCCGATTTGCACGAAAATTGAACCAGATCATCTTCAGGCAGTGCTGACAAAAACGTATTAAAATCAAATTGATTCGTCAAATCGTTTTTGATAAACGCTCGACAAATTTTACGTAGCGCTTGCAAAAACAGTCGTAAGGCTGTATCTTCGCAACGCTTTAGCGTATTAAGACCAAACTTGGTCCATTTCATCACAAGCATGACCTGAGGCTACTTGCTGCGTTTCGGTGCAGCGCCACCTACTGGTCCGGAGATACAGAAAATGGATATTTTTGCTTATAACTTCTGAACAGTTTGTCCAAAAATCATAAAAGTGGTCTCGTTAGATTCAGGACGTCACGTCGAGTCGACTGATATCCAATTTTCCCATATTGGCCATTTTGTCTGTCGGCCATTTTGAATTATGTGCTAAAATGATGTATTTTCTGAACGCATGAACGAATTGTTACGAAACTCGGTATGGGTCATCAGTACGATGCCCTGAAGGAGCCTGAGAAGTTTCGAAACAGCGCCACCTAGTGGTGAATTTTTATTTTCAAATGCTTATAACTTTGGGTGTGGTCGACTTATTTTCATGGGAGTCATCTTTTTGAGTTCCTGAATCGTTTCCGAGTCCAACAATACCAAACATGCTGGGTTTCGTCTTACGGTTTGTGTAGCGTTGCGATTTAGCGCGATAAAAACATCTGGCTATATCTTCGAAACCGCTTGTCCAATCGAGACGCAACCACCGTCAGAAGCTTGAAACCATAGCTTGTTAACTAGACGCCAATGCCCAAATACGAAAATATTGATAGTAAGGGGTAGTGAAATTCAAACAAAGTCATGTGTCAGTCATTTTTTACGTGTTTTTTCATATAAATGTCTATAACTCTGAAGCGAATTGAGATATTTTCACCAAAATTGACACACATATGTATGGGCTCACTCTGAGGACACATACAAAAATTGTGTGACTGAGCCTCTTGGTGGCGCTATAATAGAACAAAACATGAAATTCCCATTGACTTCAATACAGTTTTGTGAAATAAAATGCTATACTAAACAAATGCATTGCTATAACATTATGAAACTCAGAATTTGCCAACAACACCATCCTCTGAAGGTACTCAAAAGATTTCGAGATAGCGCCACCTGTTGGTCAAAAGTTATAATTAAATTTCCAAAAATGCTAATAACTTTTGAATAAATCTGCCTGTTGAAATGCCACTGGTCTTAATAGATTCCTTGGGTCAAGCTGAGAACATTGATACCAGGTTTTCCTTTTTTGGCCGAACTTCCTGTCCGCCATCTTGATTTTCAGTCAAAACCTACTTTTTCGAACTCCTCCTACACCGTTTGTTCGATTTTCACCAAAATTGAATCGTATCATCTCCAGACCGTGCCGACCAAAAGTTACAGATTTCGTGTCGATAGAGGAAACCGTTTTCGTATAGCGCAGCAGCAAAGTTGAGGCATGATGCTAAAAGCACTATTCAGGCTTTATCTCTGCAATGCCTTGACATATTGACACCAAACTTTATATGTGTCATTGTCACTTCACTCTGACCACATCACATCAGTTTTGTAACTGCGCCACCTATTGGTCAAAAGTGACAATCCATTAAATCATATTTTTATTTACAGTTTCTATGATTTTTCAGCCATTTCACCTACAATTGTCTTTAAATGTCTTTAATTGCTCATTGTTGCAGTTGGACTGACACTTTCAGCAATGTTGGCATGTCTTGTTGTCTGATTGTGCTTGGCCCCGGTAATTGCTGCTTGCAGCTATATTTATTATTATTATTCTCCTGCTTCCGACTGGGCGTCTATGGCAGCCCATAGAACCGTTTGCGGGAAAGTTGTTTTGGTTTGACATTCTGATAGAGGACAGTCCCAACATTAAATACACCAATTTTGGTGTTTCTAAGTCATTCCCTCTAGTGCCACCACCTGTCCAAAATTTCACTTTCATTTTGCTAATAACTTCTGAACCGAAAGACCAATCAACAAAATTATTTTTTTCTCTGATTCCTGAGCTCATGCCGATTCGATTGCACCCCATGACGTCATTTTCCGTCATAAAAATATGGCCGACATCTTGAATTTTCTCAAAAAGCTACTTTTTCGAACTCGTCCTAGACAGTTTGTCCGATTTGCACGAAAATTGAACCAGATCATCTTCAGGCAGTGCTGACAAAAAGTTATTAAAATCAAATTGATTTGTAAAATCGTTTTTGATAAACGCTCGAACAAATTTTACGTAGCAATTGCAAAAACAGTCGTAAGGCTGTATCTTCGCAACGCTTTAGCGTATTAAGATCAAACTTGGTCCATGTCATCACAAGTATGACCTGAGGCTACATGCTGCGTTTCGGTGCAGCGCCACCTACTGGTCCGGAGATACAGAAAATGGATATTTTTGCTTATAACTTCTGAACAGTTTGTCCAAAAATCATAAAATTGGTTTTGTTAGATTCAGGGCGTCACGCCGAGTCGACTGATATCCAATTTTCCCATATTGGCCATTTTGTCTGTCGTACATTTTGAATTATGTGCTAAAATGCTGTATTTTCTGAACGCATGAACGAATTGTTACGAAACTCGGTATGGGTCATCAGTACGATAACCTGAAGGAGCCTGAGAAGTTTCGAAACAGCGCCACCTAGTGGTGAATTTTTATTTTCAAATGCTTGTAACTTTGGGTGTGGTCGACTTATTTTCACGGGAGTCATCTTTTTGAGTTCCTGAATCCTTGCCGAGTCCAACGATACCAAACATGCTGGGTTTCGTCTTACGGTTTGTGTAGCGTTGTGATTTAGCGCGAAAAAAAAACATTTGTCTATATCTTCGAAACCGCTTGTCCGATCGAGACAAAACCACCGTCAGAAGTTTGAAACCATAGCTTGTTAACTAAACGCCAATGCCCAAATACGAAAATATTGATAGTAAGGGGTAGTAAAATTCAAACAAAGTCATGTGTCAGTCACTTTTTATGTGTTTTTTCATATAAATGTCTATAACTCTGAAGCGAATTGAGATATTTTCACCAAAATTGACACACATATGTATGGACTCACTCTGAGGACACATAAAAAAAATTGTGGGACTGAGCCTCTTGGTGGCGCTATAATAGAACAAAACATGAAATTCCCATTGACTTCAATACAGTTTTGAGAAATAAAATGCTATACTAAACAAATGCATTGCTGTAACATTATGAAACTCAGAATTTGCCAACAACACCATCCTCTGAAGGTACTCAAAAGATTTCGAGATAGCGCCACCTGTTGGTCAAAAGTTATAATTAAATTTCCCAAAATGCTAATAACTTTTGAATAAATTTGCCTGTTGAAATGCCACTGGTCTTAATAGATTCCTTGGGTCAAGCTGAGAACATTGATACCAGGTTTTCCTTTTTTGGCCGAACTTCCTGTCCGCCATCTTGATTTTCAGTCAAAACCTACTTTTTCGAACTCCTCCTACACCGTTTGTTCGATTTTTACCAAAATCAAATCGTATCATCTCCAGACCGTGCCGACCAAAAGTTATAGATTTTGTGTCGATAGATGAAACCGTTTTCGTATACCGCAGCAGCAAAGTTGAGGCATGATGCTAAAAGCACTATTCAGGCTTCATCTCTGCAATGCCTTGACATATTGACACCAAACTTTATATGTGTCATTGTCACTTCACTCTGACCACATCACATCAGTTTTGTAACTGCGCCACCTATTGGTCAAAAGTGATAATCCATTAAATCATATTTTTATTTACAGTTTCTATGATTTTTCAGCCATTTCACCTACAATTGTCTTTAAATGTCTTTAATGGCTCATTGTTGCAGTTGGACTGACACTTTCAGCAATGTTGGCATGTCTTGTTGTCTGATTGTGCTTGGCCCCGGTAATTGCTGCTTGCAGCTATATTTATTATTATTATTCTCCTGCTTCCGACTGGGCGTCTATGGCAGCCCATAGAACCGTTTGCGGGAAAGTTGTTTTGGTTTGACATTCTGATAGAGGACAGTCCCAACATTAAATACACCAATTTTGGTGTTTCTAAGTCATTCCCTCTAGTGCCACCACCTGTCCAAAATTTCACTTTCATTTTGCTAATAACTTCTGAACCGAAAGACCAATCAACAAAATTATTTTTTTCTCTGATTCCTGAGCTCATGCCGATTCGATTGCACCCCATGACGTCATTTTCCGTCATAAAAATATGGCCGACATCTTGAATTTTCTCAAAAAGCTACTTTTTCGAACTCGTCCTAGACAGTTTGTCCGATTTGCACGAAAATTGAACCAGATCATCTTCAGGCAGTGCTGACAAAAAGTTATTAAAATCAAATTGATTTGTAAAATCGTTTTTGATAAACGCTCGAACAAATTTTACGTAGCAATTGCAAAAACAGTCGTAAGGCTGTATCTTCGCAACGCTTTAGCGTATTAAGATCAAACTTGGTCCATGTCATCACAAGTATGACCTGAGGCTACATGCTGCGTTTCGGTGCAGCGCCACCTACTGGTCCGGAGATACAGAAAATGGATATTTTTGCTTATAACTTCTGAACAGTTTGTCCAAAAATCATAAAATTGGTTTTGTTAGATTCAGGGCGTCACGCCGAGTCGACTGATATCCAATTTTCCCATATTGGCCATTTTGTCTGTCGTACATTTTGAATTATGTGCTAAAATGCTGTATTTTCTGAACGCATGAACGAATTGTTACGAAACTCGGTATGGGTCATCAGTACGATAACCTGAAGGAGCCTGAGAAGTTTCGAAACAGCGCCACCTAGTGGTGAATTTTTATTTTCAAATGCTTGTAACTTTGGGTGTGGTCGACTTATTTTCACGGGAGTCATCTTTTTGAGTTCCTGAATCCTTGCCGAGTCCAACGATACCAAACATGCTGGGTTTCGTCTTACGGTTTGTGTAGCGTTGTGATTTAGCGCGAAAAAAAAAACATTTGTCTATATCTTCGAAACCGCTTGTCCAATCGAGACAAAACCACCATCAGAAGTTTGGAACCATAGCTTGTTAACTAAATGCCAATGCCCAAATACGAAAATATTGATAGTAAGGGGTAGTAAAATTCAAACAAAGTCATGTGTCAGTCACTTTTTATGTGTTTTTTCATATAAATGTCTATAACTCTGAAGCGAATTGAGATATTTTCACCAAAATTGACACACATATGTATGGACTCACTCTGAGGACACATAAAAAAAATTGTGGGACTGAGCCTCTTGGTGGCGCTATAATAGAACAAAACATGAAATTCCCATTGACTTCAATACAGTTTTGTGAAATAAAATGCTATACTAAACAAATGCATTGCTGTAACATTATGAAACTCAGAATTTGCCAACAACACCATCCTCTGAAGGTACTCAAAAGATTTCGAGATAGCGCCACCTGTTGGTCAAAAGTTATAATTAAATTTCCCAAAATGCTAATAACTTTTGAATAAATTTGCCTGTTGAAATGCCACTGGTCTTAATAGATTCCTTGGGTCAAGCTGAGAACATTGATACCAGGTTTTCCTTTTTTGGCCGAACTTCCTGTCCGCCATCTTGATTTTCAGTCAAAACCTACTTTTTCAAACTCCTC
The DNA here is from genome assembly GCA_026230005.1 of Gila orcuttii. NCBI lineage: Eukaryota > Metazoa > Chordata > Actinopteri > Cypriniformes > Leuciscidae > Gila > Gila orcuttii. The sequence goes on from JAPDVR010000002.1 coordinate 36,318,668, forward strand.
CTACACCGTTTGTTCGATTTTTACCAAAATCAAATCGTATCATCTCCAGACCGTGCCGACCAAAAGTTATAGATTTTGTGTCGATAGATGAAACCGTTTTCGTATACCGCAGCAGCAAAGTTGAGGCATGATGCTAAAAGCACTATTCAGGCTTCATCTCTGCAATGCCTTGACATATTGACACCAAACTTTATATGTGTCATTGTCACTTCACTCTGACCACATCACATCAGTTTTGTAACTGCGCCACCTATTGGTCAAAAGTGATAATCCATTAAATCATATTTTTATTTACAGTTTCTATGATTTTTCAGCCATTTCACCTACAATTGTCTTTAAATGTCTTTAATGGCTCATTGTTGCAGTTGGTCTGACACTTTCAGCAATGTTGGCATGTCTTGTCGTCTGATTGTGCTTGGCCCCGGTAATTGCTGCTTGCAGCTATATTTATTATTATTATTCTTCCGACTGGGCGTCTATGGCAGCCCATAGAACCGTTTCCGGGAAAGTTGTTCTGATTTGACATTCTGATAGAGGACAGTCCCAACAGAAATTGCACCAATTTTGGTGTCTCTAACTCATTTCCTCTAGCGCCACCACCTGTCCAAAGTTTCAAAATCATTATGCTAATAACTTTTGAACCGTAAGGCCTATAAACAAAATTCTTTTTTCATCTGATTCCAGAGCTCATGACAATTCGATTGCATCCTATGACGTCATTTTCCGTCATAAAAATATGGCCGCCATTTTGAATTGACCAAAAAACCTACTTTTGCGAACTCGTCCGAGACGGTTTGTCCGATTTTCACCAAAATTGCACCAGATCATCTCCAGGCAGTGCCGACAAAGAATTATGGAATTCAAGTCGATTCGCTTAACCGGTTTTGATAAACGCGCAAACTAATTTTACATAACACTTGCGAAAACATACGTAAGGCTGTATCTCCGCAACGCTTAATCGTATTCAAACCAAACTTGGTACATGTCATCACAAGCATGACCTGAGGCTACATGCTGTGTTTCGACGCAGCGCCACCTACTGGTCCGGAGATATGAAAAATGGCTATTTTTGCTTAAAACTTCTGATTGGTTTGTCCAAAAATCATAAATGTGGTCTCGTTAGATTCAGGGCGTCATGCCGAGTTGACTGATATCCAATTTTCCCAGATCGGCCATTTTGGCTGTCGGACATTTTGAATTATGTGAAAAAATGCTGTATTTTTTGAACGCATTAACGAATTGTTACGAAACTCGGTATGGGTCATCAGTACGATGCCCTGAAGGAGCCTGTGAAGTTTTGAAACAGCGCCACCTAGTGGTCAAATGTTCAAATTAAATTTCCAAAAATACTAATAACTTTTGAAAACATATGCTTATTGCAATGACACTGGTCTTAATAGATTCCTTGGGTCATGCCAAGAACATAGATACCAAGTTTGATGTATTTGGACGAACTTCCTGTCCGCCATCTTTATTTACTTTCAAAATCTTTTCTTTCGAACTTCTCCTAGACCATTCGTCCGATTTTCACCAAAATCGAATCATATCATCTCCAGACCATGCCGACTAAAAGTTATGGATTTCGTGATGATAGACGAAACCGTTTTCGTATACCGCAGGAGCAAAGTTGAGGCATGCTGCCAAAATGACTATTAAGTCTTTATCTCTGCAGTGCCTTGACATTTTGACACCAAACTTTGTATGTGTCATTGTCACCTCACTCTGACCACATCACATCGATTTCGTAACTGCGCCACCTATTGTTCGAAAGTCATAATCCATTAAATAGTCTTAAAAGTTACTGTATATATGATTTTTTAGCCATTTTCCCAAAATTCTCTTAATGTCTTTAATTGCTCCTTGTTGCAGTTGGTCTGCCACTCCCACCCATGTTGGCATCTGTTGCCGCTTCTTGCGCTTGGCCCCGGTAATGGCTGCTTGCAGCTATATTATTATATCTATTATTATGTAGTAGTGTAATGCAGACAGACACTATCACAGCTAAAATAGTTTTTAATTTTTCTTTGTTCAATTTGCACACTGATTATGGGTTGGAGCTCTTAATTTTTAACTCTCAAAGTGCACCAGATTGATGAATTTAACATTAAAAAGCACAAGTTTTCTTACGGGGGGGCTCCCCCAAACCCTCCTAAAGGGACAGAGGTCCACCCACCACAGATTTACCAAAAATCCTGTGTCAAACACTGGTATTGCAATGCCAATGCAGCTTATAGCCTGTTTTAGGATTCATCATTGTGGAGTAGTTCGATTGTATTTTACAATTAGTAGTTATTTCATCTATTAACTCTTACTCATTCCTACTCACTCATTACATGGCATTAGTGGTTTTAATAGGAGTTAGTATACATATTCAGGGGCATGAAAAGATCGGTTGTGTTTATGATTATATGTAGTGGGCCAGTCTGGGCCAAAATGCCTGGGCCGATTTTTAGTCCCAGTCCAGCCCTGTGTGTGTGTGTTTGGTGCGATCGAACAATGGAGACATAAAATTATTCTCCGTCATTTTGTTCAAACAGGACATCTGTAATAATGTTCTTTGGACGGAGGGAAGAAGACAGGGTCGGTGTACTGAGGATCGTGGGTCCTTTATTATTTCTCAAAATAAACATAAAACGTGCGCACACTGCGCTGCAGATAAACTCTTCTCAAATAACAAAATATAATATTATTTTCAGCTTTCCAGGCTTTCCTCATTGATCCCAACACCCACGAATCCTCAGTCAGTCAATCTCTCTCTCAGCCACCATTCCTCAGTGGCTTTATACGATCTCTCCGCGCCAATTACTGCAACAAGACACAGGTGTTTGTCATTATGCACTTTACCTACTTACTCACCGCTCGTCTCTCTGCTCTCTCTCTCAGTGAAGACCTCGCTGAACCATGCCCACCTCGCCACATACCCCGACTCAGGCCAGGGAGCCATCCGGCCTGCAGCCCCCATCCCTCCATTTCTGGAGAGAAAGTTAGCTGCAGCCATCTGCCCCCGGTCTGTGGACCACCTTGAACTTAAAAGGCTGTAAAGCTAGATACCAACGGGTGATCCGCGCTTTGGTATCCTTCATGCGGTGGAGCCACTGCAGGGGGGCGTGGTCCAAACAGAGGGTGAATTCCCGTCCCAGAAGATAATAGTGGAGGGTGAGGACGGCCCACCTAATCGCCAAGCATTCTTTTTCGATGGTGCTGTACATCGTCTCTCTCTTAGAGAGCTTGTGACTGATCGCCCTTTCGCCTGATTCGCCCTTTCAGGGCTTGGGCCCTAATAATAAATAATCCTTAGTAAAGCAATAGGCCCTTCGCCCTTTCAGAGCTTGGGCCCTAATAAATAATCCTTAGGAAAACAATAGGGACTTCGTCCTTTCAGGGCTTGGGCCCTAATAATAATAATAATAATAATAACCCTAAGGAAACCAATAGGGCCTTCGCCCTTTCAGAGCTTGGGCCCTAAAAACGTCTCGGTTACTTACGTAACCTCGGTTCCCTGAGAACGAGTATTGCATCTTTGCTAGACGCTATGGGGAAAACTCCTTTTTCTCTGAATTTTGAAGTCTTTTATTCAAAAGCGCAGTGCCTACTGCACAGCCACAACAGAGCGGTGATCTAAGCGTGCTCATTGGCTGCTCAGTGAGAACTGCACAAACCTATGGCGAAGCAGTGTGTCTGAGCCAATTGTGGCGCATCCCGCAGAGTGAGCGCCAAGGGGGCATCTGCCTATAAAGCAGCTCATTTCGCCATAGGAATCAGGTTTAATTCGACTGAATCGGCAAACACCAGTAGTGAAGCGTCATAGCATGGCCGACTTGCGCAAGACTCATTCCCGTTATCTAACAGTGATGTGCTATGTGAGCAGAACTACATGTTCTTTCGCCTTAGACTGAAACGCTCCATTGAGGGTCCCTAGGTGGTAGGGCTAGGGAAGAGCAAGATATGCCTACACAGAAGGGCTCTGATTGAGGTCAGAGCCTATGGAAGGGTAACAGCGGGTTGAGCTAGCCCTGAGGTCAACTCCAGCTAGACAAAGAGGATTTGTGACTGCAGCGCAGGGACCTCCAAATTGTAAAATCTGGCGAAGGTGGACACGAGAGGACCATCTGGCTGCCACACAGATGTCACCAATAGACACGCCACTGGATCACGCCCTGGAAGAGGCCATGCCTCTGGTGGAGTGAGCTCTGACTCCGATGGGGCATTGAAGGCCCACCGAAGCATAAGCCAACAAGATAGCGTCCACTATCCAATGGGATAGTCTCAGCTTCGTGATCGGAAGCCCATTGGTGCAGCCACTGAAGCATATAAAGAGCTGCTCTGACTGCCTAAAATCGTCAGAGCGCTGAATGTATACTCTTAAGGCCCGAACAGGGCAAAGTAAGTGAGTTTGAAAGGAGGTCTTTCCTCAGGGGAATTGGCCATGCAAGCAGCTGAATCAAACGGGGAACCACGGTTGGGTCCGCCAGAGAGAGGCCACCAGAAGGACGGCACACCTGTCTTCTCTGATCCGTTTGATGACCTGAGGGAGCAAGTTAGGGTTAGTAGGCTCAGCCGACGTCGATGTGTAGACGCGCTGGAGCATAGGATTAGACTCAGCCGCCGTTGATGTGTAGACGCACTGGAGTATAGAATTAGCACCCAGCCGACGTCGATGAGTAGATGCGCTAGGGTATAGGGTTAGACTTGGCCGACGTCGACTGTAGACGCGCTAGAGTATAAATATTATATGACGTAGTTAGGTTTAGGGGAAAATCTACAACAAAGTCTAGTTTCAGATATAATTATTTTGAAGTGTTGGTGCTTAATGTAACAATATATAGTGTAAATGATAAATCACGTTTGCGATTTGTGCTGGCTACTGTATACAGGCCACTAGGGCACCATACATAAGAAGAATTTGCTGACTTTTTATCCGAGTTAGTACTGGGTGCAGATAAAGCCCTAATTGTTGGTGATTTTAATATACATGTAGATAATGAAAAAGATGCATTGGGATTGGCATTTAAAGACATTCTTAACTCTAATGGAGTTAGACAACACGTGTCAGGACCTACTCATTGTCGTAATAATACTCTAGATCTAATATTATCACATGGAATCAATGTTGATACTGTTGAAATTCTGCAGCAGAGCGATGACATCTCAGATCATTATCTAGTCTTGTGTAAACTTCATTTAGCCAAGGCTGCAAAGCCGACTCCGGGTTACAAATATGTTAGACCTATCACTTCTGCCACTAAAGATTGCTTTATTATAGTGATGGGTCGTTCGCGAATGAGCCGGCTCTTGTAGATGAACGACGGGAGCTGGCTCGCATATCTGAAGAGCCGACTCCATTTTTAAAAATATAGCCTATAGAAATTAAATTATTATGTAATAATAAAATAATGAATGAATTTTATTTTATTTAAAATAATTGACTACTTCAAAGAACAAAAAAATTATTATATAGGCCTAAAGGCGCACACATTCTTTTCGACTGTCTGATGATCAGCCTCACATTCTGTTCGTGTCAATCATAAATGAGGTGTCAACCAATTATACGGCATGAGGGAGGGGCCGAGCCATCATACACACACACACACACACACACACATTATTACTGAGAGAAGAAACCGCCTCGAAAGTAAGCCTCAGCCCCTTGAAAGTAAGGCAGCTTGCATTTCTGAATGCAAATCTCTCATAAAATAAAAATATGATCAGCATTGTGTGAGTGTGTGTTCATGCTAGTTATACAAAACATAACTAGTGAGAGTGCTGGTTATAACATGCCAATAAAGAAGAGTGAAAAGGAAGGACCAGTTTAATCCTTTCAGTTATTTATTTTTCTTTAATATGAGTTCTATTATGTTGTTCAGATTCAGATTGTATTTGTTTTGAATGTTGTTTCTATACATTAAAAAGTTGTAATTTAAAGGGGTGGTAAAACGCATTTTTTCGAAGGCTTGATTTGTGTTTGTGGGGTGCACTGTAACGTGTTCATGTTTCGTTTTTTAAATATTGCATTATTTTTCATATATTTTACCTTTATTCTACACTGCTCTGCCCCTCCTTGTAAAAACGGTCTGATGGTTTCCTGGTTCTATGAAGCCAGTCCCTCAAAACTACGCAATGGGCTCAGATTGGTTAGCTGGCCCAGTGTGTTGTGATTCGCTAACCGACTAGTGCACGTTCTCCGGAAATGTCACGCCCCGTACCTTAACCGATAGCCTAGTTTGTGCTTTGGTGTATTAGGCCAGTGACACACTGGCTGAGTGGCGTGAGCGTGGGCGTTTCTGTTGCGTGTCAGCTGCGTGGTGGCGGCGTCGCGTTTTCTGTGTGTTTGCACACCAGAAACGTGTCTGACGCGGCGCTGCTGACACGGATCACCCTTGTTCGACATATGGGAGAGAGTTGTGGAAGCCCTATATAGCCTACTTCATGTTAAGCATAAATATAAAGCCTACTGATAAAGACATTGTCAGCAGTATTGACAGCAGAATAGACTACAGAATATTTCGTTCTGTATTGACAGGTGCAATATTTGAAAATTGATAATTATTTATTTATTTATTTTTAAATTATATTTATATCTGAATTTATGTCAAAACCTAGACTTTCAACCATCAAAATGTAATTTATTAATACGTATTCGTGTACAAAATAACATATAAACATATTTTCCTTCTGGAAACGCTTCCAACACGCTTGTGTGTCGCTTGAAAAATAGGCGAAATTTCTAGCATGCACGCGTTTTCCGCGCGGCTCAAGCCGTGCCTGAGACGCACGTCACGCAGGCAGTCTGCAAGCTCTAACCTGTTAACATGGGAGCCGAAATAAAAACGGACACGCCACGCAGCCAGTGTGTCACCGGCCTTACCCCTTATTTACACTGCACACGTCTGTAGCGCATTACGGCTCCGACAAGGTTTTATTCCGTCCTCCACGCGGTGCCAACTCACACCAGGAGCATTTCAGAAGCGAAGCAACTGGATGCGTGACGGTAGAGATCCACTTTTGCGACACGACTGTAGCGTGGTGTCGCGACGCCTCCCCACATTTGTACTTTGATGGGCGTTCCTCAAGTTTACCGCTATGGGTGTGGTTTTGAGCCAGCGGCCAGTCTAGAACAGAGGACCTGCGAGAGACTTCCCCCCGTCTACATATGCTCTGCTTCTATTGGATAGTCGCGTCCAAATGAAGCGCCGCCTTCCCGGGATGCTTTGCGGGCGCGTTAAAGTCGCGTGACGTCATCCATAGGAATAAAGTGGAGCGCGGCGCAACAGAAGTGTCACACGGAGAAGTGGATCTGCACCGTCAGACCACGTGATTTGCCTGTCCGACGTGGTTTTTCTTGATTTTTGGGTTTTTACCTTACAGTCTATGGCTTCTATCAAGGATATATTGGTGTGTAATACAATTGGGAGTCTGCACAGGGTGTTTATTTTGAAATTGACAGTGTTTTTTTACTTTTATTGTGTATTTACGGTGCGGTTTGGATGCGCGTCCGTCGAAAATAGACTAGGCGCCTATCTTTAGCAAAGCAGCGCGGAGAGCCACTTCTGGGACGCTTCTGAAACGCGCCCCGTAGCGGCTGGTGTAAACACAAGCATTGACTAAATGGCCGCGATCAGCTCCGGTAGCCGTGTCGCAGCCGTAATGTGCCGCAGACGTGTGCAGTGTAAATAAGGGGTTATAAACAATGAAACGTTAGTGAAGATGATCGAGCAGAACCTGTTCAAGAACGGCTGTTAAACGACGTTTCAGAAAGGTTTGTTTTTTGTTGTTCTCTCATTACTTTTTAGATACGCTGTTATTTAATTGTAGCCTACTAATTATAATAGAATTACAAAAAAATAAGCTTCATAAACAAGAATTTCATATAATCGTTCTAACAAATTATACCACAGTCCTCAAAGGGATTTTTTTTAGTAAAGACTGCGGATCTATCGTTACTGACTGTATGTCACCGTTACTTTTGTATTTTTAGAACGATTGTAGACAAATATCTGTCGACAGAACTATTAACCCAAAACGAACATTAAACATCGGCTGCCAAATCAAACACAGAACCATGTTCAGCATGCCTGTAGATAAACAAGAAGGCGGAACCACACCATTTCAAGTTCTTGGTCCAGTCAGTGTATGATGTCCTTCCTAGCCCTGCCAACCTGTTCACCTGGGGCCTGGTGGACTCACCTGCTTGCCAACTCTGCCAGAAAAGGGGATCATTAGAGCATATCCTCAGCTGCTGCTCAAAAGCCTTGGGAGATGGGCGTTATCGTTGGCGCCATGACCAGATCCTGAAGGCAGTAGCAGACGCCATCAGCACTGGCATTGACATTAGCAAGCAGCATCATCCAACCAAGTCTGCAATTGCCTTTGTTCGAGCAGGAGAGAAGCCTCAGCCCCCTAGAAAGACCCAAGGGGGCGTCCTCGCAACAGCAAGAGACTGGCACCTCCTGGTGGATCTGGGGACTCAATTGAGGTTCCCAGACACCATAGCAGTTACATCACTACGACCGGACATGGTCTTGATGTCTGCAGCAAGTAAGCAGGTGGTGTTACTGGAACTAACGGTCCCCTGGGAAGATAGAATGGAGGAAGCCCAGGAAAGAAAGAGGGCCAAGTACGCCGATCTGGTAGCGGAGTGTCGGAGGAATGGGTGGAAGGCCCGCTGTGAGCCTGTTGAAGTGGGCTGCAGGGGCTTCGCAGGTCAGTCTCTACACCGGGTCCTGGGACTCTTAGGGATTTGCTGACTGCACAGGCAAAGAGCCATCAAGAACATCCTGGAAGCCGCTGAAAAGGCAGCACGGTGGCTCTGGTTAAGGAGGGGGGACGCGTGGCGTAGAGCGCTACCTGGACACAAGTCGGGGCTTGATCACCCCCGGCTGGGTCGCCCGGGTGAGGGTGTCTGATGTAAGACCCGAAACACCCTATGACACCGGGAGTATCACTGACGATGTGTCCAGGTTGCACCACAAGGTGTATTCAAGTACTAAGCCAGCATGGCATCGCCATTGACTTCCAGGAAAAGGCTGGATGACGACCTCGAAAGTGTGGTGACTGCTGGAGAGACAGTGGACAGCGCGGAGAGACGGCAACCAGGGCAGGGCGGGTTAGCACCCCAAACTGCAGCTCCTGAGAGGGAGCACCCAAAACACGCTACGAAGAACCCGAAGGAGAAATACCCCCAGGGGCGCCCGAGAGGGGGGGAGAATGAGCGCCCCGAACGGACTGTTTTTCTGGTAACGACTAATGCAAATGGACAATCGACTACGAGTGCAGTCTGCAAATGTGGCAAGGTCTGCAAAAACACGACTGGTCTAAAAATACACCAGACCAAGATGGGCTGCCTAAGGAAGCTTGTGACGCAACGCACAGTGCCAGTACTCAGTATAGCACCTGGTGAGACGGAGGAGGAACCAGGCCCGGATACACACCACAGTGCCCAGAGCCTCCAAGCACCACAAGCTACACCCCAAAGCAGACCATCAGAGCGGCGTCGGTTTTTGTGGCCTGCTGCCAACAAAGAGTCAGTGTGGCGACAGTTTGATGAAGATGTTGATGCAGCCCTTGAAGTAACAGCCAAGGGTGGTGTGGACCAGAGGCTCCGAACCATGAGCACGTTCATAACCAGCATCGCTTCAGAAAGGTTTGGCGCCAAGGAACAGAGCGCCACCAAGACGTCTACTGCGGCACCAATTCCGAACCGACGAGAGGTCAAGATTACCCAATATAGACAAGAGCTGAGGACACTCAGGAGACAGTACCGGGAGGCAAGCGATGAGGAGAAGGTAGCCCTGGCAGAACTTAGGGGGGTGGTAAGGAAAAGGCTAATCACCCTTCGGCGGGTTGAGTGGCACAGGAAGAGGGGCAAGGAGAGGGCCCGTAGGCGCAGTGCCTTCATTGCAGATCCATTCGGTTTTACAAGGAAGCTGCTGGGAGAGAAACGCAGTGGTCAACTCTCATGTCCTGAGGAGGATATCAACCCCTATATCCGTAACACCTATAGCGATGGCATGAGGGAGCGCGACCTTGGTCACTGTGCAGCCCTTATATGTCCACCTGAACCTAGCACCCTCTTTAACATCAACGAACCCACCCTGAAGGAAGTCAAAGAGGTTATCAAATCGGCCAGAACATCATCTGCACCGGGCCCAAGTGGAGTTCCATACAAGGTCTTCAAACACTGCCCCAGGCTTCTGGAACGTCTTTGGAAGATTCTAAGAACTATCTGGAGAAGAGGGAAAGTACCACAGCAGTGGAGATATGCAGAAGGCGTGTGGATTCCCAAGGAGGAGAATGCGAGTAACATCGAGCAGTTTAGGACAATCTTCCTCCTCAGTGTTGAATGCAAAATCTACTTCAAGATTGTTTCCAATCGGCTGATGGGGTTTCTCCTTAAGAACAGCTACATAGACACCTCGGTGCAGAAAGGAGGAATCCCAGGGGTCCCAGGGTGTATTGAACACACAGGGGTGGTGACACAGCTGATCAGGGAGGCACGAGAGGGCAAAGGGGACTTGGCAGTGCTGTGGCTGGACCTTGCCAATGGTTATGGATCGATACCACATCGATTGGTGGAATTGGCCCTGAGCAGATGCCACGTCCCAGAGAAGATTCGAAATCTCATCCTTGACTATTATAACAACTTCAGTCTTAGGGTGTCCTCTGGGACTTCAACATCGGAGTGGCATCGTCTGGAGAAGGGCATCATTACAGGCTGCACAATCTCTGTGACTCTGTTTGCACTGGCCATGAATATGCTCGTGAAGTCCGCAGAAGTGGAATGTAGAGGTCCACTGTCCAGATCTGGCACCCGACAACCCCCGATTAGAGCATTCATGGACGATCTCACGGTCACCACAACCACAGTGCCCGGATGCAGGTGGCTTCTGCGAGGCCTTGAACAGCTCATCACTTGGGCAAGAATGAGCTTCAAGCCCGCGAAATCCAGGTCCTTGGTCTTGAGGAAAGGAAAAGTAGCTGATCAGTTCCGCTTCATGTTGGGAGACACCAGAATTCCATCAGTGTCAGAAAAGCCAGTGAAGAGCCTGGGCAAGCTCTTCACTTACAACCTGAAGGACACCGCTGCACGGAAGGGAACCAGCGATGACTTAGACACATGGCTCTCGGCAGTGGATAAGTCAGGGCTTCCTGGTAGGTTTAAGGCCTGGATCTACCAACATGGCATCCTCCCTCGTCTCCTCTGGCCACTGCTGATATACGAAGTCCCAATTACCACCGTGGAGGGCTTTGAGCGGAAGGTCAGCCGATTTCTGCGCAGGTGGCTGGGCCTGCCACGGAGCCTAAGCAGCGTTGCTTTCTTTGGCCATAACACCAAGCTACAGCTTCCCTTTAGCAGTCTGGCAGAGGAGTTCAAGGTCACCCGAGCCAGAGAAGTCCTGCTCTACCGAGACTCAGTTGACACCAAGGTCTCTTCAGCAGGGGTAGAGGTCAGAACAGGAAGGAAGTGGCGCGCCCAGGAGGCAGTGGAACGGGCGGAGGCAAGGCTGCGGCATAGCACCCTGGTGGGTACGGTGGCTACTGGGCGGGCCGGGCTTGGGAGCAATCCCAAGCCATGCTACAGCAAAGCCAGAGGAAAGGAGAAGCGGAAGCTTATCCAGGAGGAGGTACGAGCCGAGGTTGAGGAAGCTCGCTTCAGCAGAGTGGTGGGCATGTCCAAGCAGGGGGCCTGGACAAAGTGGGAGCAAACAGCTGGCCGTAAGATCACTTGGGCAGAACTCTGGAAGGCGGAACCACACCATTTCAAGTTCTTGGTCCAGTCAGTGTATGATGTCCTTCCTAGCCCTGCCAACCTGTTCACCTGGGGCCTGGTGGACTCACCTGCTTGCCAACTCTGCCAGAAAAGGGGATCATTAGAGCATATCCTCAGCTGCTGCTCAAAAGCCTTGGGAGATGGGCGTTATCGTTGGCGCCATGACCAGATCCTGAAGGCAGTAGCAGACGCCATCAGCACTGGCATTGACATTAGCAAGCAGCATCATCCAACCAAGTCTGCAATTGCCTTTGTTCGAGCAGGAGAGAAGCCTCAGCCCCCTAGAAAGACCCAAGGGGGCGTCCTCGCAACAGCAAGAGACTGGCACCTCCTGGTGGATCTGGGGACTCAATTGAGGTTCCCAGACACCATAGCAGTTACATCACTACGACCGGACATGGTCTTGATGTCCGCAGCAAGTAAGCAGGTGGTGTTACTGGAACTAACGGTCCCCTGGGAAGATAGAATGGAGGAAGCCCAGGAAAGAAAGAGGGCCAAGTACGCCGATCTGGTAGCGGAGTGTCGGAGGAATGGGTGGAAGGCCCGCTGTGAGCCTGTTGAAGTGGGCTGCAGGGCCTTCGCAGGTCAGTCTCTACACCGGGTCCTGGGACTCTTAGGGATTTGCTGACTGCACAGGCAAAGAGCCATCAAGAACATCCTGGAAGCCGCTGAAAAGGCAGCACGGTGGCTCTGGTTAAGGAGGGGGGACGCGTGGCGTAGAGCGCTACCTGGACACAAGTCGGGGCTTGATCACCCCCGGCTGGGTCGCCCGGGTGAGGGTGTCTGATGTAAGACCCGAAACACCCTATGACACCGGGAGTATCACTGACGATGTGTCCAGGTTGCACCACAAGGTGTATTCAAGTACTGTAGATAAACATAAAAGCTCTAATCAAAGAATAATTTACACTAATTCCAAGTTCGCTGTTGAGATTAAAAAAAAGTTTGTAACATTAGGTGTTTGTCGGATAACGTTAAGTATGAATGAGCATTTAACAAACTGGTTTGCAGAGCCAAACAGCGTTGTCATTTGTTTACTTCCTTGCTACAACTTACGAACTATTACAGGAAAACACATAGACGAAAAATAAATCATACTTACAGGTTGTGGCCCGTAAACAACAGCTTCTGTTTTTAAAGTTGGAACTGCTCCATCTTTCAGAACAAGCAGATATGCGAATCATGCATTGAGCTCGTGAAGATTGTGAAAGCTTTCCTCCGTAACATGTGCAGCACAGAGAGCGAGATTTGGGTCATAATTATGAGGGACCGAGTTAAAAATAAATTTTAACCATTGATCCCTAACTCCCTCGTCCCTAGGAAGGCTGAACAAAGTGGACCTGCAACCGGGATGAAAATAACAGCAGCGTTTCAACGGCATTTACTCATCTCCAAAACAGCAATATAAAATGGCCTTGCCCCACTTATTAAGTATTCTCAGAGGAGGGGTTTATGTAAATAATGGGATATGCTGACGTCAGCAACTCCGGAGAAATGTCGTGTAGTCCAAAACCGGCTGTTTTCTGTAGTCCTTAGAAATTGAATTTTTTAAAAGCAAATATCTCCCTTTCCTTAGAACTTTGAGTGCTGTAACTTTGCAGATGTTGTTTATACTCAAACAGCAACATTACACACTAGCTAAAGTTAGAAAAGTGAAATCGTGTTTTACCACCCCTTTACATGCAAATGTTTAATAGTGTTCTTTTTTCATAACAAATCAATGCATTTTTAAAGAAATTGTGTGTCATGGTTCTGTCACTTCTGCTTTTGTTACTACTTCTCTGTTGGAACAGAGCTATGACATTTCCTGTCTGTCTCGTGTTTATGTTAGTCTAGTTTCATGTGAGCACATGGCTCCTGATTATTCCTGTGCCATGTGCTTTCTGTCTAATTGTTAGCTCCTCCCTTTTCGTTATCTGTTTAGTAATTAACATTCATCACCTGTTGTCTCGTTACCCTCCTGTGTGTGTTTCCTTTATAGCCTCCTTTGTGTTTTTAGTCCGGTGCTGGTTCGTTTGTCTAAGTTCCTGTTTCTTGTTCCTAGTGTTTTTGCCTTGTTAGTATTTGTTCTGGTTTTTCCCCCACACGGGAGTTTTGTTTGTACTTTGTATTTTGTTTAGTTGGTTAATTAAAATCTTACCTTTGCTTTCCTGCAATTGAGTCCTCGTTTATGTTTCCTGATTATCACGTGACATTGTAAGACATTGTGAGTATGATTTCATTTAATAATTTAATTAGAATTGTTTTCACACCTATCATAGTCAAAACATTATTTTTTTTAAAGAGCCGTTTGTGAGCCAAAAGAGCCGGCTCTTTTCAGTGAGCTGAGTCAAACGAGCCGGCTCACGAAAAAGAGCCGGAATGCCCATCACTACTTTATTAATAATCTTCCAGATCAGTTTCATCATGTCAGCATCCCAGATAGCTTAGAAAAACTCGATATTGCGACAGAAACTTTTAACTCTCTCTTTTCTATCACTTTAGACAAAGATGCTCCTTTGCGCTTAAAGAAGATTAAAGAAAATAGTCCAACGCCATGGTACAATGAGCACACTCGGGCCCTTAAGAGAGCAGCCAGAAAAATGGAGCGCAACTAGAAGAAAACAAAACTAGAGGCATTTCATGGAAAGAGAGCACGATTGCATACAGAGAGGCCTTAAAAGCTGCTAGATCTGCTTATTTTTCAACCCTATTAAAAGAAAATAAACAAAACCCTAGGTATTTATTTGAAACAGTGGCTAAACTAACGAAAAATAAAGCTTCTTGCCCAGACGTTTCCAAGCTGCACAGCAGTAATGACTTTATAAACTTCCTTACTTACAAGATTGATTATATCAGGGAGAAAAGTATAACTATGCAACCGTCTACTACAGTATTGCATCAGGCAGTGCACTGTAGTCTCCCTGATGAAAACTTTGATTAATTCATTGCTATAGGAGAGGAAGAATTTCTAAACTCGTTAAATCATCTAAATCGACAACATGTATGTTAGACCCTATACCGACTAAGCTACTGAAAGAGATGCTTCCAGAGGTCATAGATCCTCTTCTTAATATCATTAATTCATCTTTGTCATTAGGATATGTACCAAAAACTTTTAAGTTGGCTATGATTAAACCGCTTGTTAAAAAAACGCAACTTGATCCTAAAGAATTGGTCAATTACAGGCCGAACTCGAATCTACCTTTTCTGTCAAAGATACTAGAAAAGGCAGTATCTTCACAACTATGTTCCTTTTTAGAAAGAAATGATATCTTCGCGGATTTTCAATCAGGATTTAAACCGTACCATAGTACTGAGACAGCTCTCATTAGAGTCACAAATGATTTGCTCTTATCATCCGATTGTGGCTGTATCTCTCTATTAGTGTTACTCGATCTTAGTGCTGCATTTGACACTATAGACCACAACATTCTTTTAAATAGACTCGAAAATTATGTTGGCATTAGTGGAATTGCACTAGCATGGTTTAAATCATACTTATCTGACCGTTATTAGTTTCTAGCAGTAAATTAAGAGATGTCTTATCTATCAAAAGTTCAGTATGGTGTACCCCAAGGCTCAGTAATAGGACCGATGCTGTTCACTATGTACATGCTACCCTTAGGTGATATCATTAGGAAGCATGGCACTTCCTTTTCACTGTTATGCTGATGATACTCAGCTCTATATTTCTTCACGTCCTGACGAAACTTACCAATTCACAAAATTAACGGAATGCATAGCAGATATAAAAAACTGGATGACTAGCAATTTCCTACAACTTAATTCTGAAAAAAAACCCAGAGATTCTAATTATTGAACAAAAAACGTCCTCACGTAATAACCTTGTCACGAAATGCACACAAAAGGTAGGATCCAAGTGCAGTTTATTAGGGTAATCCAAAATCATACGTCAGCCAGGCAAAAGGTCAAAATCCATATAACACAGTCCAAAAACAAGAAACAAACTAGACAAGAACTCCGAGGTGCACATAGACATCAAACAAGGACTCGACAACTAACACAGAAACAGACAGGGTATACATAGTCCAGTGCAAACAATGTGAGTGAGAACAGCTGTGTGTAATGATCAGTGATGAGTGACAGAACAGGATGATGGGAAATGTAGTACATGAGGAAATGTGACGATATGGGGAAGAGACCTCTAGTAGACACCCAGGGAAACACACCAGACACTGTAACAAACCTAGAATACTGTTTAACACTTGATGGCTGCTCTGTCAAGTCCTCGTCGTCGGTTAGGAACCTGGGTGTGCTCTTTGATACAATCTTTCATTTCAAAGTCACGTGTCTAGTATCTGTAAAACCGCATTTTTTCATCTTAAAAATATATCTAAATTAAGTCATATGCTCTCAATGAAAAATGCAGAAAAATTAGTTAACGCGTTCATGACATCAAGGCTAGATTATTTTAATGCTATTATGGGTGGTTGCCCTGCACGCTTAATAAACAAACTACAGCTTGTCCAAAATGCAGCAGCTAGAGTTCTTACCAGAACCAGGAAGTATAACCATATTAGCCCGGTTCTGTCAACACTGCATTGGTTCCCTATTAAACATCGTATAAATTTTAAAATATTGCTGATTACTTACAAAGCACTTAATGGTTTAGCTCCCCAGTACAGTACTTGAGCGAGCTCTTAACGCATTATAGTCCTTCACGTCTATTGCGATCTCAAAATTTCGGCCAGTTGATAATACCTAGAATATCAAAATCGACTGTTGGCGGTAGATCCTTTTCCTATTTAGCAGCAAAATCTCTTTGGCCTAGCATACACATAAAAAATTATAGACTTCTATAATTCAATGTTAGGCTGCATAGTTTAGATCAACTGGAACCGGGAACACTTCCCATAAATCCTGATGTAGTTGCTACATCATAAGAAGGATGGCGTCTACGCTAATATTAGTCACTCTGTTTATCCCGAGGTTTACCACAGTCCGCCGAATCCAGGCCGTATCCAGATCTGATGATGGACCAGCGCCTGGACACGACGACAATGCAGTCCTGAAGTGTCAACTAGTCTCTCTCCGTGAAGGCTTCCTTCCCTTTACCTCTGTACAGATAAAACGTTGTTGGGTTAATTCCGGTTCGAGTGGCTATGCAGACTCGACAAAAAAGGGCGTTAAGGGTTTTTCTGTTAGAACGTTGTTGTGTTAGCGGCCCCTAAGTTAATAAATAATGAATAGTGAATCAATCAAAACTAACTTTAGCTGGACAATAACTTTATCCTAGAGCTGTGGTAAAGCCTAAACAATCTGTTACGGTAATTTCTATTATCACTCTAAAGCTGCTTTGAAACAATCCATACTGTTAAAAGTGCTTTATAAATGAAGGTGACTTGACTTGACATGAGGGCGTGATTTAAATGTCTGATATGGGCCTGATGGGCCTGAGGCAGCCATCCTTCTTGAGAACGAGGAAGTAGCGGCTGTAGAAGCCTGACTCGCTGTGGGGAGGAGGAACTGTCTCTAGTAGGGTGGTCTGCGAGCAAATTGAAGCGAATGACCTTGTATCACCGTGTTTAGCACCCATTCTGACAGGCCAGGGGTGGCTTTCTAGGCAATAGAGCTTGGTGGCTAGGGGCTGAATCAGTTCAGACGGCAGCTTGCCGCGCTGGGGCGGGGAGCTGGCGTTCGTAGAAGTAGTGTTTGGCAGATGGTTTTATCACAGAGAGAAAACAGAGAGCGGCTGCTTCGTCCGATGAAGCTTCTTTCACAGGGTTTTGGCTGCTTTATTTTTTGCTAAACACCAGATGGCGCTGTTTTGATACTCTCGAAGCTTTGATTCTATTCCCGGAACAATCAGGGGAAAGCCTCTGTGCTTAATTAGGCTTCATTTGCCCATCCCTATCGCTCAGATCGCCGCTCTGTTGTCGCTGTGCAGTAGGCACTGTTATTTTGAATTAAAGGCGTCAAAATTCTGAGAAAAAGGAGTTTTCCCCAAGAATAAATGCTTTGAAAGGGAACTAGATAAGCCTAAAACAGGGCTAGGGGAAAAAATGCAGCAAAATCTATAACTTGACAAGATCAAAAACTATCAAGAGGCAGGACTAGATTATTAAGACACAAGGCACACAACGAACCAGCAAAGACAAGAGGGAAAATGGCACAAGAGGACCAGGTGAACACAATTAGTGAAACAAGGACTGACAAGGACTAAACAAGAGGGTGTGGTAACAGGAAACAAGGAGGCAAGACAAGAGAAGCAGATGGCAAACACAAACAAAGCCATGTGCTGACACAAAACACAAACATAGACACATGAAACAATGACAATACAGACAATGCTGCCAGGGCAGAACTCTGACACCATGGAATAGAAATAGAAGAACTCTACATTAAATAAATATATACAAATATAATCGGGAGATAAAACAAATCTGAACATGTTCAAAGAATGTACCAGCCTTAAATAAGAGATCTTTGAGATCCTAAATCTTCTAAGTCAATATGTATCTGGAGTTATATATATGTATCAAATAAGACACTATATAACTGATTCATAAACGCATAAATCCACTATGAATGGAATGTGTGAGTCATACTTATAAGAGCATGGCCACAAAATTATAATTTTACATACATACTTAAATGAGAAGCAAAAATGCCACTCACGCTCAGATTCTTCACCCTTGAAGTAGCCGATAAGGCGTATGTCTTCATCCATTCGCTCAAAAGCGCGTTGTTCCATGGGGTTACTGATCAACTCCACTGGGTCCTCCAGTAGCTAAAGAATGATGTGACACACACAGAGAAGGGAATAAAAGTAATGTCAAATGTTAGTATATTCCATTGAGCCACAGTATTCACAAGCCTAAAGTTTGTGTATAATATTCCTGCAATAAGTATCCAAAAATTACAATAATGCTGATCCAGAACATGAATCTGATTATTATAAATACATGATGTTACTGAAGAATTAAGATAGACTCTGCAAAGATATCATAAAATCAACTACAGTCAGAGACCTGACACTTATCCAGCCCAGCAAATTTCACTCACATCCAGCACGAATTCAACCAGTGTATCTGCAGAGAGCTCTCCATCAAACTCGATTACTCTTTCATCCTTAAAAACATAAATGCTTCCTTCTTCCTTCAGACCTAATGAACAAAGATCACATTTCAGTCAGGACCCAACCTCAAAGATACCAAGACGTATCAGGCATTTTTATTAAATGGGTAAGACAATTTGATCTACAAAGCAATGTTATTATTAGCACAGTAATTCAAAACAAAACTTCTTACCAAGCTTTTTGGCAACTTTAGCATCTTTATGTGAGTCTACCATTCCAAAACCAATATCCTTGTCTTCGAGAACCTGAGCAGCAAGCTAGTGATGCATGGAAGAGACACATCAGTACATTCATTGTTTGAGGAATTAAGAAGTAAAGGCATACCACCTTGCCAGTCTTTACAAACACATTTAGTCTGTAATAGCAATTCAGTCTGGGGCAACATTTCCACAGTATATCTAAGAAGGAGTCTTGAACCTGGATCAGTTTTGTAGATTGTGATGGCTCATATTTGTATAGTCATAAGTATACTTGACAGCTCTGTTATCATAAGCAGACTGAGCATTGTTGTTTGTGAAACCTTTGTCAGCCTCCAAATTAGGTCTGTCTCCACATTAAATTGCACATCAGGTAGCTTACTGTATAGACACAGAAAACAGATGTACAGTCTGACCCCCTGGTGCAATAAATTGTAGCTCTTTGATACATTTTATTTGGAGTAAACATCTCAAACAAATGTTGATTTTATGTTTAAATTATTAAGAGAACGGGCATGAAATTTAGTGGATGAATAGGGACCGATATATTGCATGGTATACATTTAGAACATACCATCATATACGTTGAACATATTTTTTTTCAGTGTGTGTGTTTGTGTTAGAAACTGAAACCTGTTCAGCGCATTTGATTTTAAAAGACATACCATGCAATATATCAGTCCCTATTCATCCACTAAATTCCTTAGCCATCCCCCTTCTCTTTATAATTCCTTACCTCCAGAACCATCTCCCTCATGTGAAACTGCTGCTGGAGCTCCTTATCTGAAGACAGGGGTTCGTGATACAGCAAACACATCATGTCATACTTCTTTAATGCCTTCTTATAGTTCCTTTCATTGACATTAAGAACTCTGTCCCTGCCATCAAAACTGGGAAACTCCAGACCCTCTTCTGCAGAGGTGTACAAGAGAAAATCCATGCAGGAAGCCAAGACAATCCAGACGGACAGCATAGTAGCAATGATTAAACAGGAGAATAAAAAGATGAGTCTAATGAAAAGAGTCCAGGTGAGATCTTGCAGGACAGTGAGTCTGACCACCAAAATGACTCAATGTGCAGTTCTTCAGCACAAAAAAAACATGTTATGCTCTCTTTCTCATTCTACCACTTCACCTCTTCTCAAAACGTAGGCAAAGACATGATAGGATAAGATATTTGATAGACTTTACAATGAGTATGTCCCTGGTGAATTTAGGCCTCTTTTAGTGACCCAGTCATTTAAAAGCTAAAAATAAATGATGGTCTGAAGAAAAATAGGACAGACATGAGTACCATAGGGAATCACAGCACAAGTCTCTCGACATACAGATTAATAAAATCTAAATATAGGTCACCTGGGGTTGCATGACATGCAGCCGTATACAACGCACACATAGAAAAAAAACTTACACACTACCTTACACACAACAGGTATGTGGCTGTGTTCAGAATTAGCCTAACTAATCATCAAGCTCATGTGAAAAAGTATGGTACAACGGGGCTAAAGGCTCCACTGGACCTCCTAAAAGACTCCTTTGATTTTATTTTCCTCTAAACCACTAGATGGCACAAAAACTTGCTGCAGACTTTCCAAAACATTCGCTTTTCAAGATGCACGTGGACTTTTGCCTGATACTTGATGTGATCGCGGACAAAAGCGCAAAATTGATTGTGCGCTACTTAAATATACAACATTTAAAAATAACATTAAATATTAGATCTAAGTAACAAATGAGAATTGCTAAAATAATTGAATATATTTTGAGACCAAGGTCTTGTTAATGATTTTCAGTTCCCTTTCAGTCAATAACGTCAGACGTAGTTGACGGTCGACTGAATGGGGATCACGCCAGGGAGCCTATCATCTTCGAGTACTATTGAACGAGCCAATGGAATTGGCGTGCGTAATTTGCATCACACACTCCACCCCCGCGGCGCGGGTATAAATACGGAAGTGGATGCACGCACTAGTTGCCTTTCGCTTCGGAGCCGATCGTCTTTGATGTCTCTGAAGAGTGCTGTTGTATTCAATGAGCGAGTGTGTCGGTGTTCTTGCGGGAAGACCTCTCAGTGTTGGTGTTCTACAGCGTGGTGCAGCGGTGATCGCGAGCTTCTCAGCTCTCAACTGCTGTTTTAACAGCATCAAATTTCTACTGTTTTGTTGTGTGTTGACGATTGGTTAGAGGGCGAGAAGTGAGTGCTTCACTGTTTTGGTTGAAAGATAATTCAGTGTTTGCCACAGTCATTCCCTGTGTGCTCCGGCACTGGTGACGGTCCTATTCCTAAAAGAGCAATACGGGTGTCAGTGTGTCTTTTTCAAGATGCCATTCCATCCGTGCGTTTCTGGGTGCGGTATGGCGCTGTCTCCCTCTGACGGTCACGAACGCTGTGTCACATGTTTGGGCTTACAGCATACTGAGGCAGCTTTTGTGGATGACTCATGTTCCCATTGCGGGAACATGGCCATCTCGGTGTTGAGATCTAGACTCGCCTTCGTCAAAAGCGTTGGTGCAGTCCCCGCCTCTGGGCCCCGCCCTTGTTCTTCCTCTGGGTTACCTTCCCAGAGAAAGACTGGGGTGCCGTCCAAGCTGGGTGATCTGAGGATCACAGTGAGGGGTAATCCGCCCGGCCATGCCCCGTGGATCCCTCACTCCTCTTTCGCACCACAGCTGGTGGAGCTCCCCAATGAACCTGCTGGTCCCTCTGTAATGGACCGACCGGTCGTTTCATTTGGGGCCCCTCCAGGAGACAGTATGTCTATCGCAGCGTCGGAGGGGGAGCTGGACTCTGGAGATGACGACTCGGCTGCGCTGCCTCCTCCTGGGAGACCAGTGTTGTCCGAGCCAGATCCAGAAATGTCAGCTATGCTGAAAAAGGCCATCGAGGCGGTTGGGCTCGTGTGGAACCCTCCACAGTGTCCAGAGCCGTCTCGGTTGGATGATTGGTTTATCGGGGCGGGCCGTGCTGGTTCTCAGCCCGCCGCCCCGGTACCTTTCTTTCCTGAAGTGCATGAGGAGCTGACGAGGGCATGGATGGCACCTTCCTCTGCCAGAAACCGCCTAAGTAGCTCCTCCCCCTCACTACCCTTGACGGGGGAGCGGTGAAGGGTTACGAGGCTATCCCTCCAGTGGAGCGCTCTGTCGCGATGCAACTGTGTCCGGCGGCCGCTGCTTCCTGGAGAGGTGATCCTCGTCACCCCTCTAAAGCCTGTAAGTTCTCGTCCGCTCTTACGGGCAAGGCTTACAAAGCTTGTGGGCAAGCCGCTTCCTCTCTGCATGCCATGGCGTTGCTCCAGGTCCACCAGGCCCAGACACTCATGAACATGCATGAGGGTAGCCCGGACCTTGAGCTCATTGGTGAGCTCCGCACCTGCAACTGACCTCGCCCTCCGGGCCACGAAGGTTGCAGCTCGTGCAGTCGGTTCGGCAATGTCCACGCTTGTGGTCCAGGAGCGCCATCTCTGGCTCAACCTGGCCGATATGAGAGAAGCGGACAAGGTTCGGTTCCTGGACTTTCCCATTTCCCAGGTTGGGTTATTCGGCGACGCTGTGGAGAACTTCGCCCAGCAGTTCTCTACAGCCCAGAGGCAGACAGAAGCTATCCGACACATCCTGCCCCGGCGGGACGCTGCTGCCTTCACCCACCCGCCGAGGTCAGATCCTCCGCCTGCTCGTCGCCGAGGGCGGCCGCCTCAGCTCCCGCTGGACCATCGCAGCAGCCTACACCCAGGTCCCGGCGTGGAGCTGGCCGCGGGAGGGGCGCCCAGCCCGCTCCAGGCGCTGCCAAGCCAGGTGGTAAGCGACAGCGAAAACGTTGAACTTGGTCGGGCCCTCAAGGGATTGAGAACTTGCTCTTGGAGTGGTAACCGATCCACTCCCTCTGGCCGGATGGAGGGCTGGCTGGAGTTTTTTGTTGTGTGTGTGTCTGTTCCGCCGCTGACTCCTGTAAAAAGGGGTCAGCGGTACCCATATTTTCAGAAAAAGAGCAAATTTCTCTGTTCCTGGGTCCCAAGAGGACCAGTTGGCGAGTGTGACCCTGTATAGCCTTACACCCCTCAGCTCGCCCTCGATCGCCAGCAGGCAGCATGGTGCGTTCGAGGACCCGGTCTCCGCCTTCTCACGTGCCCCCTGCCGCTAGTGGAGTACTGTGTAGAGGTCTTCACAGTGCAACCGAGACCCGTTGACCCGGGACCCGACCCGGGACCCTTACGGGTTCGGGTCTATATTTTAAATGATCAGCCGGGTCCGGGTCGGGTCCGAATCTATTACTTCGGGTCCCGGGTCTGTTTAACATTGTGTGTAATACCCGTGTGATCGGAGTCATCGGACTCGATCAGAGTCAGAATGAGTCAGTCAGCACTACTTGTGTTTTTTTGCAACTTGTAAAATTAGGTAAAGAAAAGTGTGAACCAAAAAAAAAAAAAGAGCGATCTCACTCTCTCTCTGCCGTTAGAAGCAGAGCGCGCAGTCTCAAGTGCGTGTCATGTTTCTATGGCAACCAGAGCTTCCGCCAAACCGCGCTTTACATTTTCTCCCATTTTTATAATAACATAAATGAACCGTCTTGTTTAATCTTAAAGTTTTGGTGGTCAGATTCAGACTCAATGCAGAGCAGAGATCACAGATATGATAGCAAATAAATAACGTCAGCGGCCATGGCACTGAACGAGCAATCGTTATTATAGTTCAAAAGGGCAAACAGTTAAAGTTATTAACTTGAGTCAGAATGTACATGTGCAAAGTTGCATTTGTCATCCATCACCGTGACATCAAGTGGACTTTTAAAGCTGAAATAATAAGTGGATTAAGCTTGGAACAACGAGAGAAATAACATGGATAGAACTTTCTTGTCGGTGGATTGTAATGCATCACAGTCAGTCAGGTAACGTTAACGTTACAAGGAAGTGAGACGACGGCTACTAAAATTTTTCGCAACTTGTGTGAAATAATATGTGACAATCGGGTCCAGTCGGGTTTGTGTCTTCCCGCCGGGTTCGGGTCCAGTTTTCAAATAATAGACGGGTCCAGGTCGGGTCCGGGCAGTACATTTATGGCATTTCTCGGGTCTGCACGTGTCCGGGTCCAGCTTTTGAAATAATAGACGGGTCCGGGTCGGTTCGGTGTAGCACATTACGGGTCTCTACCGGTTCGGGCATGAATTTTTGGACCCGTGAAGACCTCTAGTACTGTGCACAGCACACTAACACCACACTCTCCACTTTGCTGCCCCACTTCAGGCTCTGCTTCGTTTTCAGGTCAGTGATAAATATCACACTTGTGTTGAGCAGACGTGCTCCTGGACTCCAGTGATATACATCACACCTTGTGTTGAGCAGTGCTCCTGACTTGTGCACGTATATCTTGTCTTCTGGCGAAGGGCTTGATTAGCCGCCTCCAGCCGGTATGAAAACTAGTTGTAAACTCATTCTTCATGCTATTAAGTGGTGGGTCGTGACCATCCTGGCCCAGGTTTGGTCTGCAGCTTAGACCTGAATGACGTGCTTCAGATCTCTACCTGCCGCGCCGCAGGCCATCTTGTGTGTTGCGCGTGAGGGTTGAAGTATCAGTACAGAGTCCTTCCCTTCGAGTGCTCCAGAGTCCGTTGGGTCTTCAGGTCAACTGGGAAAGAGTAATCTCGCCCATGGGTTGAGTATCTCTTTTTCAGTTTTGGAGTGGACTCGGTCCAACACGTCTCTCCAGTGAGAGTCTGTTCAGCTGGTGCTTATTGAAGTGAGAAAGGGTCTCTCTGAAAGGAACTTTCAGAGGCTCCTGGGGCATATGGTAGATGCAGCCACTTGGCTTCCTCCATATGAAGACCGCTTCAGCGCTAGCTTCACGATCGAGTCCCGAGGTGACCGTGGCAGAGCAGCTCTCCCTGTGTGACTACGTCATCCCGGTCTGCTGCCAAACCCTCAGCAACTGAGGGGCCATATACAAAGGGCGTGTTTTAACGGGGGCCTGGGCGACCCTTGACTACACAGGCATTCGTGCCTCGAGTTGTTAGACATTGCGACCGTTGCACAAGCTTCCCTTGCATGTCACAACTCACCCGTCACCTCCTCCTTGGAGTCTCAAGCTTCTGAGGACGCTTTGTTTCACTTTCCCTGCTCTACTCAATCGTGCCGCCGACGAGCATCACGACAGTTACAGCCGGGTGAGTGGAGACTCCACCCCCTGGGTACAGCTGGGTCATGACCACTCCGGGGCCGCTCAGTTGCCTCTCCGGGTTCGTCTCCCTGCCAGTTGTTTCTGTCCGAGCGGACAACCCTTGGACAGACACTGGCTCCCAGTTGCCCCAGGGGCCCGCAGAAATGCGTTTCCCCAGTGAGCCTCCTAAAAGCGACTGCGACTCGGGGTCGCCTTGCGCCTGCTCAGGTCAGTGAATTTAATCACACTTCATGTTGAGCAGAAATGCTCCTGAAACTCAGTGAAGTTCATCGCACTTAGGTGTTGAGCAGCAATGCTCCTGTGGCTCAGTGAATTCATCACACTCAGGTGTTGAGCAGAAATGCTCCTGAAGCCCAGTGAATTCTTTCACACTCGTGTTGAGCGGAAATGCTCCTGTGCTCAGTGAGGTTCTTCGCACTCAATTGTTGAGCAGAAATGCTCCTGTAGCGCAGTGATCTTCACATGTCGTGTTGAGCAGTGCTCCTGTCTTTTGCGCCCGTCGCTTGCACCTCGGTGCCAAGTCAGGAGGGAACAGGTCTTCGTAGTTGCCCCTTCTGGCCCAACCTGACCTGGTTCCCGTTGACAGCCTTCCTGACTTCCCCTGATTCAGGGACGGGGCACGATGGCACCCGCATTTTACCCCTGGAGATATCCGGGCGGTTCTACATCTGAACGTGGAGGTTCAGGTGGCTATCACAGAAATGTGATAGTTACCATCACTTCTGCTAGCACCCCCTAAGAGGTGGTGTGCTTACGCATTAGAAGTGGAACCTAGTCGTTGAGTGCGTCTTCTCTCCTGAGGAGGTCCTGAAAGCTTTCGATCATTTCAGTGCTCTCTTTCCTGCAAAATGGGTTGGAGTAGGCTGTTTTCCTCCTCCCTCAAAATAATGTTGTCTCTGTATATATTGACGCATCATGATGCAGAAGCATTGGAAGCATGTCCTGATCGTCAGGTTCCTGAGGAAGCAGGGTATTGTAAAACTTTGTGTCCCTCTTTATCCTCTTGGGCCTTATCTCTGGTGCAACTGCACTGCAGAGACCGCCCCTGAAACACTACTGGCAGTGAGTTAAAAATTCTGTTAAATCAGTTCTCCTGCTCGCTTGGTCTCTACTAGAGGGTAGGGACTTGCTCGCTTTCGGTCAACGTATTGTGCCTGGAGTTCAGGCCAGATAACTCTCATGAACCGAGACCCCGGCCTGGATTGTGCCCAAGGTTCCTACCTCTCCTGTAATGGGTCAGGTGGTGAGCCTGCAAGCGCTGCCTGGAGGAGGCAGAACCAGCCCTGGCTTCTCTGTCCGTCTGCTTCTTAGCCATAATAGACATGTACAGAACGCAGCCTTAGACCTCAGACCAGCTCTTATCTGTTAGGAATCAGCAGAGAGGGAAGGCTGTTTCCAAGCAAAGTGGCCCACTGATATGGTTGCCTTATTTTCTGTGAAAAATTCCGAGATGCTCTTGTCCTCTTAGGTGTCGAGCTCCTCTATGATGAGTATTTTTGCTCCGCCTGGGCGTTGACAGAGTGCTTTGCTGACAGATTTAGAGTTGGGGGCTGGGCGACACCTATTGAACCGCTGCTTCCCGTGGGCTCCCTTCTTATGAAGCCAGTTTCACCGTGAGCCCGGTTCAAGTGTCGGCTTGCTGTGCCATTCCCCTCCTATGGACTGGATACGTGCGCTTTCTACTCCAGTTGAGTTCCCTTAAACCGAATCCTGTTGAGTTCCTCCATACCCCTCCGACGTCAGACGTGCGGAAAGTCTGTTTTCCGGCCTACCACTCGTAAGCAGTGTGGAACCTGTGTTAGGCTGGGTCCATATGTTGCGGTCCCTATGGTGATCCCATATGTGTATTCTTCCACGATACGACTCCCTACAGCGAGCCCGTGTCTTCCCTCGGCAGAGCCTGCCGTCACTGTCCGGTGAGTCTCCCCCGTCTTAGGATGGAGCCACCCCAGTGACATTCCATATGTTATACTGCCCAGTCTCCGCCCAGTTCATATGTGTATTCTCCACGTTACCTCCCTCTGGGTTGGATGTGGCTTCCGCAGCGTCCCTTCCATCCAATGTACGGGGAATGCTTTTCCAGTGGTCCTGTAGGAACAGCAGTGACTTCCCTGGCCTAAGCCCTGTCCTTCCCCGCCTTAAAATTGCGGGGGCATCAGGAGGCTTTTGTCTAGGCACTGGAAGGTGGCAGCTTTAGTGTCATTTTCAAAGGTTATCCCCATTCAGTCGACCGTCGACTACGTCTGACGTTATCGACTGAAAGGGAACGTCCTGGTTGCATATGCAACCCACCGTTCCCTGAAGGAGGGAACGGAGGACGTAGTCCCCTTGCCACTACCGCTGGACCACCGCTGACCCGGATAACGCTCGGCTCCTCAGCGAAAAAGCAACTAGTGCGTGCATCCACTTCCGTATTTATACCCGCGCCGCGGGGAAGGAGTCCCCGCAAATCACGCACGCCAATTCCATTGGCCCGTTCAATAGTACTTGAAGATGATAGGCTCCCTGGCGTGATCCCCATTCAGTCGACCGTCGACTACGTCCTCCGTTCCCTCCTTCAGGGAACAGTGGGTTGCATACGTAACCAGGACGTTTTGTTCAAGCTAAAAAAAAAAACAACAGTTCCCTTTTGAGGGAACTCACACTGCGTCATAACGACACTTTGGGGAACGTCCCCCAGTGTAGCACCTCTGAAGCATGAATGAAACTAAGCCAACCGTGATTGTTGTTTCAACATGACGTAATGTGTGACAGCATACACGGAAGCTGCAAAGGGATGCCGGCACACAGCAGAGTTAGCTTTCTGTTCTTCAGCAAGCGCTCTCTGTCATGTCTGCCATATTTGGTGTTGTCTGTCTGTTGCAAAGCACACAAAAAAATAAAATATAAATATAAGAGAATGGCGAGTCAAGAATACAAGGGGTGTGTGCATCCCTGCCCTCGTTACATTATGGGTGGGGACACACACCAATTGTGTGTACATTGTTTTTTGAGCACAGCACACTCAGGCAGCTCTCGAGGGTGCTGCTTGTGAGGATTGTGAAATGCTACCGATCCAAGTGCTGCGCTCCCGCTTTAAGCCATCTCTGAAGAGGATGGCCGGCGGCGCACATCATGGTGTTCGCAGATGGATCTGGCATGGGGATCCTGAGACTGCTGAGGCACTTTCTCAGGAATCCTCTGCCAGTTCCGATGTTCTCCCGCCTCGTGTGGAAGCCCATCCAGCGGCTTCTTACTCATGACCAGAGAACCCGATGCTCGAGCTGTCTGCTTCCGAGGAAGTAGATATGATCAGCATCGAAGGCGGGGATTTTGAAGAAGACTCGCCACTCCATGTCCCTGCATATGAGGAGCTGGTAGAGGTTGTCATTCGTGCCATGGCCCGTCTAAACATCAGATGGTCACATGAAAGGCAAGAAGCGCAGGAGAAATGCAAGTTGGACGAGCGCTTCCTGCAGCACAGAGAGCAGCCTCATCACCAATGTTTGCCGTTCTTTCCAAACAACAAACCACATTCCTCTCGCTTGTCCAACCCACCAATATTAGATTACAGCAATATTGTGGGGGCGAGAGAGAGCAGCTATGGGATAATGCCTCGGGTGGAAGAGCCTCTGACCAGTTATCTTTCCCCCAACGCTGTGTAATCCCTAAAGACCCTGGTGCTGCCCAGCAAACCCTGCCACGATACATCTTCTTTGGTGGGCAGGGCTTATATGGCTCCCTGAGAAGGGAACAAGACACTGCATCCCTTTGCCATGCCTCCCCCTGCCTGGGAGAGACTTGCTTCATCATTAAAAGACAACTCTGTTGTGTGCCGACGTCCCCTTGTAGCTTCCATGTATGCTGTCACACAATATGTCGTGATGCAACACCAATCACGATTGGCTTAGTTTCATTCATGCTTCAGAGGCTGGGAGACGTTACGACACAGTGTCTCGTTCCCTTCTCAGGAAACAAGGGTTACAGTCGTAACCCGAGACGCTTTTCAGTAACACCAGAACAGGTTCAGACCATATTCAATGGGGGGGGACATTTAATTTAATATTCAACAATATTATTGATCTGCCTGCAATGACTCCATTAAATGAGAACTGAACTGAGCTGGACGATGACATCAAATTTTTCTCCAGAGTGGCTACATATATAAATTAACTAAATTAACAACTTTTTTACAACAAAAATTAAACATCACTGAGCTTACTTAACCTGGACTGTAATGTTATTTTCTTCTGGAAACAAACTTTGTTGCATTATTTTCGTGTTATCTTTGTAAAGCTACTTTGAAACAATCTGTATTGTAAAAAGCGCTATATAAATAAAGGTGACTTGACTTGACAATGTTCTGACTGTTTTTTTACAGGGTAAAGCTGTCCCTATAAAGTCATTTCAGAGACTTCTATGGTTGATGGCAGCTGCAGCCTTAGTTTGCCGATTGGGTTTGCTGTACATGAGGCCACTGCAACTTTGGCTAAAAGATTGCTTCCCATGAAGAACGTGGAAAGCAGGGAGAATGGGTGTTGTGGTAACTTGTACGACCAGGGAGTCAGCATGGGCAGGCGGAAGGTGGTCACCATGGATGTGTCGCTAAATGGCTGGGTAGCCCTTTGCGAAAACAGACCAGCATTTGGCACTTGGAAGAGCGACCAGAGGCAATGGCATATAAACTGCCTGGAGCTGAAGGCTGTTCATCTGACTCTGCAAGAATTCCTGCTGTACATGAGAGACCATCATGTTCTAATTTGAATGGACAATATGATGGTGATTACATCAATTGCCAGGGAGGTATGTGTTCAGGCGTGCTGCAGAAGCTGACGTTTCCTCCTATGGAAACGTCAGCTTCTGACGTTTAGGAGAAAAGCAATTTCTCCTAATCCGAGCAGTTCATGTACTGGGCAGGTTAAACTGCAGGGCGGACATGCATTTTATAATGGGAATGGAGGCTGCACCCGCAGATGGTGCATTTGATATGGAACCTCTTTGCCTCGAGAATGCCCACTCCCCTCTGTTCTTACATTTACATTTAGTCATTTAGCAGACGCTTTTATCCAAAGCGACTTACAACTGAGGACTAAAGACAAGTTAAGTCATCATGAAGAGGCAAAAACAACGCAAGAAGTGCTCAAAATATAAAGTTCAGGCATTGCTCAGAGTAGCATAAGCCAGACAAGGGAGGATTTAAAGGAAAAGGAAAGTTTTTTTTTTCCTATGTTAAGTGCTCACAGAAGAGATGAGTTTTCATTTGTTGTTCTTCTCTCTGATGAACATTCCAGGTATGCGTTTGCCGGGTATGCGTTGACGAGCCACTGGCCCAGGAAAAGAAAATATGCTTTCCCTCTGGTGAAGATAATTTCATTAGTGCTGCACGAAAGCCATTAGCCAGTGTACCTGCTTGTGGCCCCTCCGTGGCCCATCCCTCTGAGGAGAGACCTCCTTTCACAGGCGAGGCCCACCATTTGACATCCCAGGTGGGAGCTATGGGATTTGCATGTGTGGCAGGTCAGCACATCGGGTACTGGCTAGATGTTCTGCAGCGAGCGCTGAACACAATAGCAGAGGCGAGGGCTCCATCAACAAGGCATTTACAGGTCCTTCTCAAAAAATTAGCATATTGTGATAAAGTTAATTATTTTCCATAATGTAATGATAAAAATTAAACTTTCATATATTTTAGATTCATTGCACACCAACTGAAATATTGCAGGTCTTTTATTGTTTTAATACTGATGATTTTGGCATACAGCTCATGAAAACCCAAAATTCACAAAAAATTAGCATATTTCATCCGACCAATAAAAGAAGTGTTTTTAATACAAAAAAAGTCAACCTTCAAATTATGTTCAGTTATGCACTCAATACTTGGTCGGGAATCCTTTTGCAGAAATGACTGCTTCAATGCGGCGTGGCATGGAGGCAATCAGCCTGTGGCACTGCTGAGGTGTTATGGAGGCCCAGGATGCTTCGGTAGCGGCCTTAAGCTCATCCAGAGTGTTGGGTCTTGCGTCTCTCAACTTTCTCTTCACAATATCCCACAGATTCTCTATGGGGTTCAGGTCAGGAGAGTTGGCAGGCCAATTGAGCACAGTAATACCATGGTCAGTAAACCATTTACCAGTGGTTTTGGCACTGTGAGCAGGTGCCAGGTCGTGCTGAAAAATGAAATCAGATGGAAGCATGAAGTGCTCCAAAATCTCCTGATAGCTAGCTGCCTTGACCCTGCCCTTGATAAAACACAGTGGACCAACACCAGCAGCTGACATGGCACCCCAGACCATCACTGACTGTGGGTACTTGACACTGGACTTCAGGCATTTTGGCATTTCCTTCTCCCCAGTCTTCCTCCAGACTCTGGCACCTTGATTTCTGAATGACATGCAAAATTTGCAGTCATCCGAAAAAAGTACTTTGGACCACTGAGCAACAGTCCAGTGCTGCTTCTCTGTAGCCCAGGTCAGGCGCTTCTGCCGCTGTTTCTGGTTCAAAAGTGGCTTGACCTGGGGAATGCGGCACCTGTAGCCCATTTCCTGCACACGCCTGTGCATGGTGGCTCTGGATGTTTCTACTCCAGACTCAGTCCACTGCTTCCGCAAGTCCCCCAAGGTCTGGAATCGGTCCTTCTCCACAATCTTCCTCAGGGTCCGGTCACCTCTTCTCGTTGTGCAGCGTTTTTTGCCACACTTTTTCCTTCCCACAGACTTCCCACTGAGGTGCCTTGATATAGCACTGATATAGCAATAATTTATTTCTGTGTCTTACCCTCTTGCTTGAGGGTCTCAATGATGGCCTTCTGGACAGCAGTCAGGTCGGCAGTCTTACCCATGATTGCGGTTTTGAGTAATGAAACAGGCTGGGAGTTTTTAAAAGCCTCAGGAATCTTTTGCAGGTGTTTAGAGTTAATTAGTTGATTCAGATGATTAGGTTAATAGCTTGTTTAGAGAACCTTTTCATGATATGCTAATTTTTTGAGATAGGAATTTTGGGTTTTCATGAGCTGTATGCCAAAATCATCAGTATTAAAACAATAAAAGACCTGAAATATTTCAGTTGGTGTGCAATGAATCTAAAATATATGAAAGTTTAATTTTTATCATTACATTATGGAAAATAATGAACTTTATCACAATATGCTAATTTTTTGAGAAGGACCTGTATATGCTCTCAAGTGGAATGTGTTCTCAGCCTAGTGTGCAGCCAGGGATGCGAACCTGGAGGCCTGTTTCTGCGGGACCGGTTGTATGCTGGAGGTTTGCCCTGTACATTGAAGGTTTATGTAGCCGCTATAGCTGCTTTTAATACTGCTATTTAGGGGTGCTCAGTTGGCAAGTACGCCTTAATAACGGGCTTTCTACGGGGCGCGAGGCGATTAAATCTTCCTCGCCCTCGTTTGATGCCAGTCTGTTTGCTGTGATAGTTCTTGCACAGGTGTTCGTTGTGGGACTATGCGCTGGCTCTCTATATATGTTCCTTTTATTTTGAACAAATATATTCACCGCACAACGTACAAATCTGCGTTGGTATTTTCAGGGTGGTTAGGGGCTCCAGCTGTGGCTGCCTGCCTCACTGTGTGTGACATTGCTATTTTTACCTGTGTCTCGACTCAAAAGACTCAAGTCTCACCCCAGAATCATTCTAATCTACATCTCTTTACCTCCACCCCCAGTCTCTCACTCTCGTGGTGAGATCACCTAAAACTCATCCAAAATATATATGGTTTTAATGTGAACAATTATCATAGTTTTATACATATTTGATATCATTTCAAATGTCTCAGTGCGACTGGTACAAATGTCTCATTCCCAAATAAGTAAAACAAAAGGTAATAAGGTTTTAAAGAGTTTAGGGATAACTGACAAAGGAATGTGGTCTCTAGACAAATGGTCTCCTACCACCAAAAGGTGTGACCTCCGAATGCAAATATCCATTGTTTAGCACATTTTACCATGTGAAAGAGGTTCTGGCTATATAATGGAATGCAACAAAAAGATCAGGGCCTTTTCTGTATCTCAGATCAGCCCATGAGGCTGAGAGCCGAGCCTCTCAGCCTCACGTATTTCTAATGTTGGGTAAACATTTTTCCTCTTTGTTCTAGAGCATTTGATGTTTTGCATTGATTATCTTTGAATTGATTATGAAATTGTAATGATACATTTACCTGACATAATAAATTGTTATATTTGATTATTCTAATTGACTTTGACATTATTTTCATTCAAGAGTTTAAAAAGAATAGTAAAACATTCGCTCACACTTAATGATGCACAGATATCATTAAAACCTTTTCATTTATGGAGTCAGATGAAATAACGAGTTAATACATATGACAAAATGTATTGAATTTAACCAAAAATACTTAGCCGTGAGAAAAGACGCAACACGCAGAGACCTTCACCCGCTGATCAGAAGACCCTCATTGGCCTGATCCAGCGCGGCTTTACAAGCTTATGGGCTGTGTTGAGTAATCCACTTGTTTGAGCGGATTGTGTTGTGAGAGCACCAATATTTTGTTGTTGTTGCTTCAATCTCCTCTCATTGCATTGCATTGGTCTAATTCCATGGCTTTAGCCCTGTGTTGGGCGGTGCTGGAGGCAATGACACTCGGTGGCGAGCTTATATAGAGGTTTGACCCGCCCCTCACTCGAGCACGTGAGCGCCATTGACATTGGCTATTGCAGTTACAATAGCGTGATTCAATCAGGCTTCAGCATTTTCAGAGAAAGGCAGTTTCCCCATACTGTCAGCTGTGACAAAGTGTCTCGTTCCCTCCTTTTAGGGAACCATGGATACGTTGAGTAACCCGAGATGTTTTCTTACATATGAGTGTAGGCACGGGTGTAAACTGCCACTTATGTTAATGTGTTTTGTACAACCACAGTTTATTAGGCTTGTTTTTGGGCAACCCGTGCCTTTGAGTTACCATCTATGAAGAAAAGCTGTCACTTTGCTCTTCAAACGTGTGATCAACTAGGTATGCTATGACGAGGATGCAGATGCTGTCTCTTCCCTCCCATTATGTGACATAACTTCTATACAGGTGATTCAGCAAGGTCCGCTTTTCAGCAAGGTCCTGCATTTAAAAACTTTGAGCCACACCAATTGCTTCGCAAAATGATTCACTGTTCACTTTTTTCCCTGGTGACACCTGCTGGTCAAAACAGTGTAAATGCAACAAAAACTTGCATAAACAAACATGCATAAAAAATGTTTTATTAAAAGCATAATCTATCAAATGCAATTAACTAATCATATAATACCAGTAAATATTAATTGTCTGTATAATATGCGTTATTTTATTAATTTTCAGGGCTTGTTTTGTTTGTTCTATCGATGGCTCAGGTAAAAAGAGACTATTAACTACTATTATCCCTTTTAATTATATAAATGTCTCATTAAAACGTCTACAAATGTATAAAACTGATCAGAGATCAGGTTAAGGCGAGACACTACAGGTGAATAGGGTAAATTTTTTAAATAATACATATCACCATGAAACTTTCTCAGTTGATTACTTACAAAAGTATATAAAAAAATGTATTACAAGTTTTTGAAATTTGTATGTTTAATTATGCAAATTATGCATTATCTCATTAAATATGCACAGTTTTGCATATATTTTCGGTAGATAGACCTGACCATATGATAAAGCCAGGTGCAAAATTATTTTTTCATTTTGTTTACACACAAGATGAAAAAAGAATTTCAGAGGGATTTAAGGATATATGCTTTCATTACCTAGAAAATCAAAATATACTGTCCATAGCCTAAAAAAAATCAATTCTCGCCATATTTTTTTAATTAAAATGTCACATAAATCAGGCCAGGAATGATTTATAAACAAATCCCTCTGAAAATATCTTCAGAATACTGCTAAGTGTATAACTGGAAAGTTTGGTGTACATAGGTGCTACACAGGCTGAGAAGTTTCTACTGGAGAATGACAAAAAAACTAATTTTGAGAAAACAGCATTTAAAGATTTGTAATGTAAAAATTCATACTTTTTTTAGTGAAACAACTATTTACAGACACAGTATCTTATCAAATCATTAGCAACAACAATACAAACCACCTAAATCACATTACAACTTTATAACACAGCATTTATGGCCTTCAAATGAACAGAAAAACAGTCAAAAACACACATCTAAATGCCAGAGCACGTCACGTGATGCATCTGAACGAATCACGTTGTCAGAAATTGACATCAGCCAATGAGATTTCGGTTTTAGAGTTAAATGCCCATTGTACTTTCACGATTGGTTGCTATGGCGGCAAATCAATGCCAATAATAACCGAGGGCACAACTAATGCTGGCGCGCGCGGTAAATGACTTTCGCAAGAGGATAACAGATCTACTCGCGAGCTCATTCATACTCTGCGCGCGCTCATGACATCTCCTCTGCACGCAATACAAGCCCTCGCGTAAGTAAGTTGTGATTGGATGCCTGTCCAATGACTCGTAGGCTAATTCACTTGACTTGAGACATCACTTAATTTGTTTTTTATTGTGGTTTGTTAATGTGTAATGTGATTTAATGCATTGTTAATGTAGAATATATTCTTACCAGATACTTTATTAACAGAAAGTCTTACTAGTGATTGCATTGTGTTGTTAAGAGATATTTACAGACTGTAACAACGCATTTCCATGGTTATTAGCATTGTAAATCTACCAAAATTCTTATGCATTTTTACATAATATAAATGGTTCATTATATTTTCTATTAAATGTAAAAGGGGTTCTGGCTTCGTAAGTTAAGATACAGTACACAGCATTAATTATAACTTACAAATGCCTTTTCAGAATTTGCTACCGAATACAGAGGAACAATATTAAACCCAGCAAATTATTAAACCCATCTTAAACCCAGCAAAGTAGCTATTACAACATTATATAGTGATCTTAATCATCTAACTTTTTGTAAGCTACATTGTACTTGCCTCATTACCATGAAAAGAAAGATACGCTAGAATCAGTGAACGTACATTAATATACTGACGAAATTAGCAGGGTTTGGGATTAATTAAAATCATGTCGGTTTAAGAGCACGACATACCTTTAAAATGTTATTAGTTTTATTATAAAACTAATACAGTTTTATTACATACTGAATTGGTCGATGTGTCTCGGGAGTCTTCTTTATTATGTTGGCTTGAGAAAGCCAGCATATATTTAAACATTATTAGTATTTATTATTATTATTGTGAGAAATTGACTCCGCCTAGAACTTTAATGCTTCACCAAACTCGGCTCAGAACTTCAGACTGGTTAGACTCGCTTATATCTTTTCTGACTGGTCAGACCAAAAAATCCCATTGATTTGCGTAATCTGAGCAATGAAGGCCGTAATACTTAATGCTGTCCACTAGAGGGGGCGACAGGTTAATAAATCTTTTCTACTCTCTTTCCCTGTTTGCATCAGTTTAAATGACAAATACATGCATGAATTTCATTCATAAATAGGCCATATCTGTGTATGAGAACAAGCTTTACTCTGCAGAACATGATCCTCCAGGGTCAGGACTAAGTGTTAAATCTATAAATGAATGTGTAAAGTTGGGTGTCTGCATGCAAGTCACTAAGAGTTTTGGGTGTCTGCATTTGCTTGAAGTCACTAAGAGTTTTGTGTAAAACATTCTTTTTTTTCTCCACTTCCTGCAGTAACATTTGTTCAGTTAGTAAGGTTCAAGCATGTGATAAAGACAGAAATGTGATAAAGACATCTTCAAAAACAGTGCCGTTTTGTTTGCATGTGTTGTGAGAACAACTTAATAAGAGAAAGTATGAGGCAAGCACACAGCATAAATGATTACAACCCATCTGAACATAACATAGCCTATCTTAAAAAATAAAAGGCATTCATGCTGCCAGAACCCCTTTTACATTTAATAGAAAATATAATAAACCACTCAAAAATGACATAATAGTAATACACAGGATGAAAACAAAAAGCTTACACAACAACTCTTTTTTATTGATATAAACGATTAATTTATCTTTTATTCAAAGTCCTTGTTATATTTACAACTATTTAATGGACATTTTTTACTTTTTACATTCTGAGGTTCTCAGATCCAATTTAACTTTGGTTGGATAAACGTAAATAGCTGTAAATGGGGGTATAGTGGTAATGTAGTGGTGAACTACAGCAAATATGACTTTGCATTCACATTTTTCTCCAATTTCTTTTAGATATTTTAGATAGTGTTATAAATACAAAATGTAAAAATACATATGAATTTTGGTAGATTTACAATGCGAATAACCATGGAAATGCGTTGTTACAGTCTGTAAATATCTCTTAACAACACAATGCAATCACTAGTAAGACTTTCTGTTAATAAAGTATCTGGTAAGAATATATTCTACATTAACAATGCATTAAATCACATTACACATTAATAAACCACAATAAAAGACAAATTAAGTGATGTCTCAAGTCAAGTGAATTAGCCTACGAGTCATTGGACAGGCATCCAATCACAACTTACTTCCGGAAAATGGGAAGTAACCAATGACATTTGAGGTTATTAAAACAGGAAGTCCCGCCCCTCGACTGTCAAAAATAAAATTGTTCGAGCGAGCAAAAGCAGCAGGCGAGAGCAGATCAAGCGCGAGAGCGTGTGGAATGATCATGCGCGCGCGCGAGAGCGTGTGAAATGATCATGCGCGCGCGAGAGAGCGTGTGAAATGATCATGCGAGCGCGAGGGCTTGTATTGCGTGCAGAGGCGATTTCAAGAGCGCGCGCAGAGTATGAATGAGCTCGCGAGTTCCCGTTTCCTCGCGTGTAAATCTGTTATTCTCTCGCGAAAGTAATTTACCGCGCGCGCCAACATCAGTTGTGCGCTCTGTTATTATTGGCATTGATTTGCCGCCATAGGTTTCTGATTAAAAGGAAATGACCATATTTGGATTCGACAACAATGTAGAGGAGAGAGAGCTCTTTCCAACGGTGTGTGTGATGTCAGGGTGCAGATCGCGATCGCAGAGCAGCATGTTGATTTAGAACGACAACATTTTGTTGAATTTAGGAGAAATCTACAGACGCAAACAGACAAAGTGTAGTAAAATAAAGACCTAAATGTGTATTTTGGAATTTTTTTCACCACAAGTCTGAAAGAAGACATGTTATTGAAGACAAATAGCCCACAATCTCAAAACTGACCAGTGAAAAAAAAAACGATGTTTTTGCCTGCCGTGTCTCGCCTTAAAACCATAGACACTTCTTCAATGGTTTAAAACATTTAGAAACAGTTATGAAGTAACAAAGACTCGTTTCCTAAAAGCATTTGACTTTGGTAGTTTGATGCCTGCTCTGAACCACCCTTACGAAAAAGAAGTGTACTTCTAGTTCATTTTTGAAGTATATTTAAGTAATGTTTATTTTTATTATTAATGTATATTTTTAAGTATACTTTACGTAGTAAATATACTATAATGTCAATGTATTAGTAGTAAATTTGTTATTGTACTATTTCAATACTGCTTGGGACTAAATTGGCCCAATTTAGTATATTAAAGTATACGTTTAAGTGTACTATAAGTATAACAGTATGTTGTACTCTAATTCAAGGTTTCCAGGGTAACCAAGGTTAGGGGGTTGCGTGTGCGCATGCGTTGTGAGTGGATAATAGTAAAGGGGTTATCTTTCATGCTCTGGTGTGAAATTGAACTTCTTATTGAATAACTAAAACACTCCAACATAACATTGGCGACAAGGAGGAAAATTGCCCTGCTTTGTCATTGTCTCGGGCCGAGGGACAGAGAATATATCGTGCTCTTGGAGAAGCGGAGACTTACGAGGAAGCGGTCGCTTAGCTCGCTCTCTACTTCACGGGCCAGTAACGAGTCATACTACGCCGATACACGCTACGCAAACTGCTTCAGCGACCGGGTGAGTCCATGCAAGACTACATAACTAATCTGCGAGACCTGCCGAGCTCGTGCAATTATGGGACACTTCAAGATAAGATTGTTCGTGATCAGCTTATTGAAGGGATACTGTGTGAAAAGACACGGGAAACACTGTTGTTAGAATCTGACGAACTAACACTAAATCAAGCGGTTGAAATCGCGCTGCAAGTGGAGGCAGCTGTCGAATGCTCTACATTACTTACTGATGCACCCCCATTTATCTTGTCCTGAGTTGATTACTGATTGATCTCCACTTGTGCTAATTGGGTTAATTATCTGCACCTGCTCCTCCCGAACCTTGTTAATAAAACATCATAAAGTGAGAGTTAGGATGCAGGTTTACCAGTACATTTTGCACAGCTGCAGAGAAACCGACGCAGTTCAAGTTTTTGTGGCAACTGCGGCTCTATTCAAGAGCCCAAAATTGCCCAGCACGTGGACAGACATGTAGGAATTGCTTAAAAAAAATCACTTTGTAAAAGTATGCCGGTCGGCCCCTGCTACGCAAGCATCTCTGAGGAAACTCTCGCCTGTATGTAATGACTACACTGAGATTAGACATGTATCAGCTGGCCTGGCAGCTTTTAGGAAATGTACTGTGCTGCTGGATGAGTTGAGTCTCCAACTCCTCCTGGATACAGGTGCAGATGTATTGTTGCTCAATCCCAACACCTATCACAAGTTCTTATCCCATCTGTCATTACAGCAGCCCTGCACATCTCTCTGTGGCTACAACATTTCCAGGATTACTATGCTTGGCGTTCTCCGCGTCTCATTACGTTATGGATCCAAACACCTGCCATCATTCCCATTCTACATTTCTGAATGGGGAGCCAACCTTCTGGGGCTTGATCTTTTTATAAGCTTGGGGTTCACACTGCGAGACGATAAGGGCTCTGATATCCACCATGTCACCTTCACCTGGCAACAGAGATGGCCAGCGCTGTTTGACGGACTGGGCTGCCTTACAGCTTTCACCCACAAGCCTCTGGTGGACACTGGGGTATCGCCAGTCATACAGCCCCTACGCAGGATTCCTCTAGCTCAGGAAGTCACTACTGAGCTTCAAATGATGCTGGACATGGGGGTGATTAAGCCAGTCAATATGGCCCCCTGGATTTCTAACCTGGTCATTGCAAAAAAAAAAAGAATCTGGTGAATACGAGTTTGTGTTGACCTGCGCTCTGTAAATAAGGCTGTTATCCCTGACAAGTACCCATTACCCACAGCTGAGGAGCTGACCACTCACTTCTATCGTTCGACAGTCTTTACGAAACTTGATTTGCGGCAGGGTTATCTGCAGGTGCCACTCCACCCTTCCAGCAGAGACCTCACAGCTTTTGTCACACACGCTGGGGTATTTCGTAACACTCGTATGCCCGTTAGGCTTAAGCTCCGCCCCCAGCTGCTTTCAAAAGGTGATGGCCAACATCTTTGGTGGTATTCCTGGAGGTGCGGTCTTCCTGGATGACATAGTTGTTCATGCTCAGATGTGCAGACCCATAACAACCGTCTCAGAAGGCAAGGCAAGGCAGGTTTATTTATATAGCACATTTCATACACAATGGTAATTCAAAGTGCTTTACATAGAAGGAATTAAAATAATCAAAATAAATAAGAAACAGTTTAGAATAAAAAGGAAATAAAATACAGTGCAAACAGTCGGACGAACACTGGCACAGTGCTCATTCATTAAATACACAGCTAAACAGATGTGTTTTGAATCTGGATTTGAATGTGACTACTGTAGGAGCACATCTGATCTCCTCTGGAAGCTGGTTCCAGCTACGGCTGGCATAATAACGAAAAGCAGACTCTCCTTGCTTTGAGTGAACCCTCTGTATTTCTAGCTGATATGATCCTAATGATCTGAGTTATTTGTTGGATTTATATTCAGTCAGCATATCTACAATGTATTGAGGTCCTAGGCCATTGAGTGATTTAAATACCAGTAATAATACATTAAAATCAGTCCTAAATTTAACTGGGAGCCAGTGTAAGGACCTGACGACTGGTGTGATATGTTCATATTTTCTGGTTCTGCTCAGAATCCTGGTAGCAGTGTTCAGTATGAGTCTCATTGACTTTTTGGGAAGGCCAGTGAGGAGTCCATTACAATAATCCACCAGAAACAAAGCATCTAATTCTTGCAATATTTTTCAGATGATAGTATGCTGATTTAGTGATTGCTTTGACATGGCTACTGAAACTAAGGTCAGTAGGATGGTCAGTGGTCTCAATGGTCTCTTGGCACATAACCTAACGTTGAATGGACAGAAATGCACATTTGCAGCCTCAGCCATAGATTTTGTAGTGTTCCGTCTCACATCTAGGGGTGTTGCCCATATTGCCGCTCTTCAGTCAAATATCGAAGTGATTAAAAAAATCCCAGAGCCCACCTCAACCTCCCAGGTAGCCTCGTTTCTGGGCATGATGGCGTACTACCTTTGTTTCTTGCCTCAGTATTTCCGAACCACAGCACCACTAAAAAGTCCACCAGTTACTAAAAAAAGAGAAGCCATGGAACTGGACTGCAGCATGCTCCGAGGCCGTCCAGACACTGAAGTCCCAGCATACCACACCGCCTGTCCTGGCCCACTTCGACCCTGACAGTCAGACTATCGTCACCTGTGATGTATCTACACAGGCTCTGGGAGCGGTGCTGTCACAGGAGCAGGATGGAGTGGACCGACCAGTAGCATTCGACTCCAGAGCTCTGATCCCCATGCAACAGTGCTACTCTGTCGGTGAACGCGAGGCCCTCGTGTGTATCCGGGCAACTGAAAGATGGCCCCTTTTCCTCTATGGTCATCGTTTCATCCTCCGCACCGACCATCAGGCTCTGACCACGCTCTTCACGCCTGATCACGCCTCCGGCTCAGGTCATAAACCCTTACGTCTGCACAGATGGGGTGAGCGCCTAAGACAGTATGATTACCAACTCAAATTCACACCAGGGAGGGACAACGTGGTCGCTGATCTTCTATCTCGATCCCATGATGCGCCCACACCGACAGCTTCGCCAGGCAGTGATGACATGGAGTGATGACTCGCAAGTACGATGTACAATGTCAGGCACTGTAATTTGCTCTGGCCCCCTTCCTGTTCGAAGGAGTGATGTGGTAGTTAGTAGACTGTCTTCACTCAATGGCTGGCTGTCTAAGTGGTGTATAATAATAAATTATAAAATAATATAGAATTCATAGACAATTGGAAAAGTTTTTGGGGCAGACCTGACCTGTTGAAAAGAGATAGCATTCATCCCTCCTGGGATGGGATGGTGCTGCTCTTCTCTCTAGTAATATGGCACATAGTCTTAGAGCTCAAACAATCTGGGGCTCAGGTCAGGAAGCAGACAAACTGGCTAAACAAGTCATTGAGGTCAGATAAATCCCATCACATAGAGACTCTTTCACCTAGATATCATCATATAGAGACTGTGACTGTTCACCGAATTAGGAAGTACAAAAAACTTCCGAACCCATCTAAGGGTAAAAATTTAATTGATGTTCAACAACAAAAAAAATAGATATAATACAAATGAACAAATGATAAAGCTCGGGTTTCTGAATATTTGATCCCTTACTTCAAAAGCTCTTATTGTTAATGATATGATTACAGACTATAACCTAGATGTGTTGTGTTTGACAGAAACCTGGCTAAAACCAAACAATTAAATTACTTTAAATGAGTCCACCCCCCAAGATTATGGTTATAAACATGAACCTCGAATGAAAGGCAAAGGTGGAGGTGTTACTGTAATTTATAGTAATATTTTCAGAATTACTAAGTGTAGTTTCAAATATAATTATTTAATTATATATATATAAATATAATTATAATTATTCCTTAATTACAGGCCACCAGGACACCATACAGACTTTATCAAAGAATTTGCTGACTTTCTATTAGAGTTAGTACTGGCTGCAGATAAAGTCCTAATTGTTGGTGATTTTAATATACATGTAGATAACAAAAAAGATGCATTCGGATTGGCATTTAAAGACATTCTTAACTCTATTGGATTTAGACAACACGTGTCAGGACCTACTCATTGTCGTAATCATACTCTAGATCTAATATTATCACATGGAATCAATGTTGATGCCGTTGAAATTCTGCAGCAGAGCGATGACATCTCAGATCATTATCTAGTTTCGTGTAAACTTCATTTAGCCAAGGCTGCAAAGCCGACTCTGTGCTACAAATATGTTAGACCTATCACTTCTGCCACTAAAGACTGCTTTAAATAATCTTCCTGATCAGTTTCATCATCTCAGTGTGGCGAGGTGGTGGACATTTATAATAAATACATAATACCCACAAGGGGACCAATGATCCTATAATCAATGCTCGACTACGCCACCTGGAATACACCAGGAAAATAACAGCCCTACACCAGGGCACACAAGTTCGTTGCCAAATGGGGGGGGGGGGAGGTTGTGAGCAAGGATGTGTGGACTAAAATACACAAAGACAAGTCACTTTATTAAAATACAAAAAAATCA
Source organism: Gila orcuttii (assembly GCA_026230005.1). Classification (NCBI taxonomy): domain Eukaryota; kingdom Metazoa; phylum Chordata; class Actinopteri; order Cypriniformes; family Leuciscidae; genus Gila; species Gila orcuttii. The sequence goes on from JAPDVR010000002.1 coordinate 36,362,296, forward strand.
TGACAACATACAATACCTAATGCCACAGAGTTAATGGAAATGGCCAGCAGAAACACTTTGGATTTCCACCCCACACTCAATATCCAATACACACGCAAAGTGATAAAGTATTAAACGCACTACGTGCAAACACACAAATCAAATTATAACCAAGGCCAACCCCTCCCGTTCAACGATCCAATGAAACAATGAAAAGAATATACACAAAGAACTACTGTCATACAAAATAAGATTCTACCTTATAAAACAAAAGTACACATTCATAAATCAAAATAACAAATACATTCACTCAAACACAGAATTAACTCAATTTAGACAAAACTCAAGACAATACCAAAAAAAAGTAAGTTATGCCAACAAAAGCCATTCAATTGAGACCCAGGCAAAGCAGCAGTGCAGTCACATCAGTAGGTTTAAATTCCGCCATCAAATAAATTACAGGAACCCTTGGACATAGTCACACCTTCTGAACATAAGAAACAAAATTACTTAAACAGAATTAAAGACAAACTAATCTAAATTAAAATCATATTTACCACAGGAGGTTTGCAGCACTGTACTACACATCGTCACTCGAGCTTACGAGACAACACACTGAAAACATGCAAGCAATTCAGTCTCCCATTAACAAAGATCACTTAAAATATGGAAACTTACCTGGCAGCTATTGCAAGAGCCAGTGCACACCAGAGAGAAAACCAGAGGATGCATCAGACCCTCCTGCCAGCCACAAATATACCAGTGTTAACATCTCAATCAAGTTCAAAGTTTGAGATTCAAACCCAACGCTACTACACCTACCATTACTCACAACGTGAAGTTTACAATGGGCAGGACCCATAGTGACGCATACCTGGCCAACAAACCACTCACATTTTTATACCCCCCAAACTGGGCACTGATAGGCTCACAGCTCACAGGGTTAGCATGACACCAAACAATAACAGCAAGGGTTATACATCACCCTGCTACATCAGCATCCCAGATAGCTTAGAAGAACTCGATATTGCGACAGAAACTTTGAACTCTCCCTGTTTTCCAGCCCTTTAGACATAGGTGCTCCTTTGCGCTTAAAGAAGATTAAAGAAAACAGTGGCTTAACTAAAAATTAAGCTTCAAGCCCAGACGTTTCCAAGCAGCACAGCAATAATGACTTTATGAACTTTTTTCCTTACAAGATTGATAATATCAGGGAGAAAATTATAACTATGCAACCATCTACAACAGTATCGCATCAGACAGTGCATTGTAGTCTCCCTGACGAAAAATTCGATTCATTCATTGCTATAAGAAGGATGGCGTCTACACTAATATTAGTCTCTCTGTTTATCCCGAGGTTTACCGCAGTCTGCCAGATCCAGGCCATATCCAGATCTGATGAAGGACCATCGCATGGACACGATGACAACACATCCCTGAAGTGCCTGCCTCATCAGCCCTGTGAAGGCCTCATGGACACCTCAACAAACTTGTCTCCATACCGGTGTGATGACTCCGACCCCCAACCAGATGGAACTGGATAAATATTGTGAAAGTTCTGATCCAATCTGACTTTTGACCTATAATGCTGCCTGAATCATAATCATACACTGTTCCTTCATTGGCAAGAGGAGAACTAGCCCCCTGACTGAGCCTGGGTTCTCCCAAGGTTTTTTTCTCCATTCTGTCACCTGATGGAGTTTTGGTTCCTTGCCACTGTCGCCTTTTTCGCCTTTCTTCACCTTTGTCGCCATTGGCTTTTGGCTTGCTTAGTTGGGGACATTTAATTTTATATTTAACAATATTATTACAACATTATTTTCCTGTTATTTATTTAAAGCTGCTTTGAAACAATCTATATTGTAAAAAGTGCTATATAAATAAAGGTGACTTGACATGGAGCCAGAACTCATCCAGATGCTCCATGCACCTCTGAAAGCGTCTGTCTCCCTGGAGGAGTTGCAAAGGGAGTCCAAGTATGACCCCACACTGACAACACTCTGCACATATATACGCTTGGGGTGGCCAGCATGGATGCCTGAGGAGTTAACACCTTTTAACACCACAGCCTGCGTGAACGCATCCTATCAATGGCGCATGAGGGCCACTTGGGCATCGTTAAGCTCCAGCAAAGATGCAGGGACCTGGTCTGATGGCCAGGCATTGACCACGACATTGAACGGCTGGTAAGAGACTGTGAACTTTGTCTCCTCAGTGGGAAGACTGGACTACCAGCTCCAACCCGTCTTCAACTTGTTCCATGGCCATCTCGTCCATGGTAGCACCTTCAACTGCACATTTGTGGGGAAATTTATGACCATAGAGTTCCTCATCATCAACGCTTTCTGGTGGTCGTGTATTATCTCTATTCTAAATGGCCTGAGGTAATACCAGTCGGAACATCACATCACAGACCATCACACAGATACTGGACAGCCTGTTTGCTCGCTGGGGCATGCCCCGTGCCATCACTACTGACAATGGACCACAGTTCACCTCTGCATACTTCACGTTCATTTGCAATAAGGGAATTAAGCATATCCGGGCTGCACTCTACCACCCCCAAGCAAATGGCGGGGTCGAAAGGTTCAATAAGAGCACTGTGGCCTGAACGCATTCTTTCGGCTGCCTGTCTCTCTGCTGTGGAGATACAACCGGGTCTTGCGCCCGGCGGGACAGGTCTTCCTTTGACTGTGATGGAGAAGCAGCTGGGCCCTGATTCTGCCTCCTGCACTCCTTCTGGGGTTAATGGATGGTTGACAGCAACGCATGGCGGGACTGATGGCAGTCAAATAGCCCAGTCTGTAGATCCAGCTCTGGGACGAATGCAGACCCCCCCCCCCCCCCCCCCCCCATGGAGTACGGTGGTAAAGGATGGGCGCCGACTGAAGCAGGTACGACTGAGGCAGGTACCTGAAAACCCTGCCCATCGAAGCCCTACACCTCGCACTGTTAAAACTCCAGCAAGGCATGTGAGAAAGAAAACTGGCATAATCGGGACTGGTGTGGTTAGTAATAAACTAGCTGTCAAAACAAAGATGGTAAAGATATTTGCTACAAAGTTTGATCTCAGTGTAGATGCCAATAATCTCAGTGAGTATCTAAAAACAAAGCTGGTTCGGGAAGTGACATGTAGAAAAATAGAGGCGACACAGAGTAGATTCAGCTCCTTCTGTATCTCCGCTGAATGTAATGATGTGGCGGAGTTGTACGATCCGCAGCTTTGGCCCGCTGGGTTTTTTGTCCGACGCTATTATGAGCCTCGTCGCCCTAGAGGAGCAGACAGAGGTCCGTCTGGTTTAGAGGATGCCCCCCGCTCTCGAGATGAGGGGCTGTTGCATGATAACGATGCTGGGGTGCATGCTGCAGTTGGGGGGCGAGGATGGGATGAAGGCCAGCTGCTCCGCTGGGAGAGACAAAACATATTAAATGTGTGTTGTCTCATACAACACCCGCGGGTTGCGAGTAGGACATACTGCTAACGATAGTTCAAAACGTCTGGTTGTGGACACAATGCTGGACGAGTGTGAGATTCTGTGCCTGCAAGAAACCTGGATGGCGAAACAAGATCTGGATAAGTTGAACACTATACACATGAATTTCCATGGGGCTGGAGAGTCCACTACCGACCTCAGTACAAGGCTGGTTCGAGGTAGGATAGCTGGTGGTGTAACTATACTGTGGAACATCAAATATGACTCAATGGTGAATGTGATGCGCCTAAATGTTGACTGGGCCATAGGTCTAGAGTGTAATTTTAATTAAAAGAAATGTACTGTTTTAAATGTTTATACACCGTATGAATCATATGAGCATTGTTGGGGAATCTCCTCTGTCTCATGCACAAGTCTAAATTGTAATGCCAAGCAGAAAAACTAGGTCACAGGGCATGTAAGGATGGAAAAGTACCTGAAAGACCATGTACAAAAAATCTTATGCCGAAGTGGGTTTGGTGGAAGGTACGGAGAGGTACTAAAAAAACATGTATGAGATATTTTTTTTAAAAGCGCATGCACAGAGCTTCTCCACCAATAAAATGAAGGCCTCGGAACAGGTGTTTCTAATTGTGGCGAAGCTTCGAGGAGGAGCAATAAGAAAAAGATAACTGTAAGATAACTCATTGGGTACCAACGATAAGAAAAAGGTATAAGTCCTGAATGTTGACCATTGTAAGATCAGATGAACAGCTGGCATCTCACTTTGTTGAATTGCTCAATAAAGTTAATTCTTCTGAGACCTGGAACTTCGACTCTGAAAGATTTTCTTTGAGACCTGAATCGGAAAACTTTAAAACCTGCAGACCTGAACCAAATACTTTAAATCTGCCACAACGGCATGAGGACGAATTTCTGAACAGGCTTAGCCTGGCTAACGTCAGACCTAGACTCATTGAGACGTGGGTCTGGGAACCACATGTTCATTTTATAGTATTTGAGGCGTGGTTTACGAATGCCCAGAGCCGTTTATTGGGTGCTACGAATGTCTATCAAATGCGCCTGTACGTAGCTCATAGCCAATCGTTTCAATTATACCAGATGACGTATGTAGAGCGAAAGAAATTAGACGAGGGGTCAGAGATTTATGTGTACACGATGGCGTTCAGCAACTATTGCCGTTTGTGCTGCATCGAAAGGTAACTTCGCGTCTGCTGCCATGTTGGATCCACAGGTATAAACAAACTGCTTCGGTGTGTCGTCATTGTCTTGCTGCTCCCTCCCCGTTCTGTGATTGGTCCCCTCGCTGAGACGAAAATCTGGTCTATGGAATCCAGACTTCCTAGCAGCGTGAATAAAATCGCGCTGCGTGCAAGGCAGCATGGGGAAACCCAGGCTAGAACAGGCTAGCTTTTATTCAGTCATTCATAGAGGATAATAACTGATCTTGTGTCTATGTTATGGGTGAATTTAATGCTGACATGTCAGATAGCAAATCTTTATTTGCAGCACACCTGCAGCAGTTTTGTAATGAGTCTAAATTAATTCTATCGAGCATAGCTTTGTTGCCTGACACAAGTTGTACCTATGTTGTACCTAGTTGTACCTAAGTTGTATCATCACTTCCTGCTCAGCTACTGTTCGGACGCTCTTGTTTACTGCTCTGCGCTTTGCTCTATCGCTTTTATATTTTTATATTTTATCTCCTTTTATCACCTAATTTTAACTTCAGCAAATCAGCACAGTGCTCAAACGATTGGATTACTACAAAAAAAAGCAGAATTCTTTTATTCGACCAGCCTCCCACTGAAAGCTTACATTCCGGGGAAGAGAAAACACAACTGCCATTAGGACATTCATAAGGATAAGAAAATGCCTCCTCTGGAATCTACTTGATGCTCTAACTGCCACAGACTTTTACAAAGGATTGCAGTTCTTGAAACAAAGTTAATTGCGGGACCACCAAACCAGAGACGGAACACACAACAGAGCTTCGTCATGGACGCCATCAGCATACAGCCGGTGAGTCCCATGAATCTAGTGCTCCTCGACAGGCTATACTGAGTTTAGAGAAACAAGCCGATCGACTGACAAATCGATGGCACATACAGGGAGCGAGACCCAAAGGCACTCGAGACATCAGATTATCACGAGCATCACATATTGCCGCAGTAGCATCCTCTACCCCAGATACGGCTCTGACAAGGATTGCAAACACTGGTCTCCTACCACCGCCTATACATCTTGAGAACAGATTTGAAGTATTAATGAATGAGGAATCCCCAAATTTGATGAATGAACACAGACTGAATCAGCCAGTAGCTAACACTGATGCATACTGGGTCTCAAGGTCGAGCAGACAGCGGTACTCAGCAGCCGAGCCCAGGACTCCAATAGTGGGGGACTCCATAATCAGAAACATTAGCAGCAGGGATACAACTACGTGCTGCCTTCCACAAGCAACAACTTCTGATGTAAACAGGGAACTTCAGAACATTCTTATGAAACATAAGACTGCAAATCGACTCTTCATTCATGTGGGGAAGAATGATATTCATAAAGAGCAGTCGGAACTCCTTAAGAAGGATTTCAATGAACTTTTTGAAACACTTAAAAGACTGAAAGTTCAAACATTCATCAGTGGACCACTCCCAGCAAGAGGAAGAAACAGGTTTTCACGGTTGCTTGGGCTTAATACATGGCTGCAAAAAACCTGCAATATAAAAGGAGCTGTGGTAAAATGGCGGCTGCGGTTGCAGAAAACAGCAGCAGCTTGGCAGGCGCTGACTCTTCACCTATCCTAAAGGCATCTAGGAAGCCGCTTCATATAAGACCTGCCGTAACAGTCTGGACATTGTGGCCATCGACAAAAGATTTAAATGCCCGGGCCATAAGTATGCAAATTGTGTTGCTATACCTCATGGTTCTCACTGCTGCGCAAATGTTTGGGAGCTGGGTGGTTGCTTGTGAACGTTCAATCTCTCCCGGTGGTGTGCCAAAGACACTCGTTGCTCCCCTGGACTCGTGGAGCCAGTATATAATCTACTCTAACGTGCTGGACGGTGGGCGAGCCGTTCACCTTGGGAAATCACCGCGATCAGCTAGGTGCACGGAGAGTGGTTCGTCACGCAAAAGTACAGCGAGGAAATGCGATGATTCTTTGTATTATGCTACTATTATGTGGGGATGTTCATGCAAATCCTGGTCCTATGGTTGGACAACACTCACCGCAGCTGAATGCTTCCACAGCGACACCAACGATCTCCATGCTACAAGGTAACATCTTAGCACGCGGTGCGCTTAAAACTTTAGAATTCAGCGCACTGCAGACTTTTGTCACCTCCAAACAACGAAATATTAAACTTTTTCAAACAGTTAATCATGCATCAGTGCTTTGGAATCCTAAAACAAAACCGAAAGGAATATTTGGAGGACATATAAACATACGCAGTGTGATTGCAAAAACGGAACAGTTGGAACATTTACTTGTGGACTCAAATCTTGATTATCTGTGTCTTACAGAGACTTGGTTAACATCTATGACTCCTTTATCCGTGTTTACAATCCCTGGATATAATGTTTACAGACGGGACAGAGGGAAGGGGAAAGGAGGTGGAGTCTTAATCTATGTGAAAGACAGTATTGATAGTCATCAAATAGACATCCCAGTGCAAACCTTGGAGTGCGTTGGTGTTACTATAACCCTTTCAGCACAGATGTCATTCATTCTATTTGCTGTATATCGACCACCAAATGCGACAAATGAGTTTTATCTTGGTTTAGCTGAAATACTTAAAAAGTATGAAAGAAAAGAAACTTTGTTAATGGGTGATCTGAATATAAACTGGTTGGATAAATTAAGAAAGAAAAAACTTAAGGATATCACAAATTCGGTGCAAATTACTCAAATGATAAACAAGCCAACTAGACTAACAAAAAACTCCCAAACTTTGATTGATCTCATATTTACAAATAAGCCAGATAGGGTTACCAAAACATATAATTTAATAACAGGTTTGTCAGATCACAACCTTACTCTAGTTGCTAGAAAAATTAATAAATCTAGGTATAGGGACAAACTGCAAATAAATAATCAAAATAAAATTTTTCATATTCCTAAGAGAAATCAAATTGCACTGATGAATGATTTAAATGAAATTGATTGGGAGCATAAAGTTGATAGTAAAGGCTGTGAGTATACATGCAATAATATTACTTTAACTTTACAGGACACTGTCACTAAATACACAGAGTTAAAGAGAAATAAAACTAATAAATTAATAAATTGCCATGGTTTAGTAACTCTCTCTGGGATTTAATGAAGCAGAGAGACCTAGCACTTAAAACCTTTCTTAAATCAAAATTGACCACTGATCATTATATATATAAAAGTCTAAGGAACAAGGTTACCATGCAGCTTAGAAATGAATGAAAGTATCTTCCCCACAGCTTTGAAAACAGCAATAGTAAAGCCTATACACAAGTCAGGAGACAAGCTCCAGGTCTCAAATTATCGACCTATAAGCATTCTTCCCACTATCTCCAAAGTCTTTGAAAAAGTAGTCGTATCACAGTTAGTGGAACATCTTGATTACAATGCTGCATTACATCCTCTCCAGTTTGGTTTCAGAAAACGATACTCAACGGAGACAGCATGTTGCTATTTAATAGAGGAAATAAAATCAAGTCTAGACAGCGGAGGAGTTGTAGGGGCGGTCTTTCTTGACTTGCGTAAGGCTTTCAATACAGTAAACCATGAATTACTGATAGATAAATTGACACATTTCTCTATCAGTTTAAGTACAATCAATTGGAATAAATCTTTTCTCAGTGCTAGGCAGCAATGTGTATCGATAAATAATGTTTCATCTCCCTTACGAGCATGCACTATGGGTGTGCCGCAGGGCTCTATATTAGGCCCCTTGTTGTTTTCCCTTTATATTAATGATTTTCCATCTGTGTGTATCGATGCTAAAATGATAATGTATGCTGATGACACAGTGGTGTATATTCATGGTAAAACTGTTAAGGATGTTGCCCGAAAGTTAACTGAGGAAATGAAAAAGATTTCCATTTGGTTAAAAAATTCTCATTTAACTTTGAATGTTGAAAAAACGGTTTCTATGTTTTTCATAAACCGTCGTAAGATCTCATCATGTAAAACTGAACCAAAAATCGTTATTGAGGGACAGGAAATTTTAAGAGTTGACCAAATTAAATATTTAGGAGTCATTCTTGACCCAAATTTAAATTTTAAAAAACATATAAAAAAGATTACAAACACGCTGAAACTTAATATAGCACATTTTAGATATATTAGGAACTCTTTGACCACAGAGGCATCCAGTATATATCTAAATGCGATGATAATTCCGCACTTTCGATATTGCATGACGAGTTGGTCACAGGCATGTAAAACAGCATTAAGGCCCCTTGAATCATTGTATAAAAGCTCTCTTAATGTTCATGACAAGAAATCTCGATTATTTCACCATTGTCATATTCTTAAAAAACATAGTATATTAGGTTTTGAAAACATAATTATATATTCAAACATCTGTCTTTTTTTTAAGATAATAAATGGTATCGCAGCCCCTCCGTTAAGAAAGTTTATTTCACTCAGCTCAGAAATTACAACAAGAGTCACTCGGTCGACTGTTCGGGGCGAGTGTAGGATTCCTCAGTGTAAAACAGCCCTCGGCAGCTCAGTTTTCTCATGTGTGGCTATCAGACAATGGAATACGTTCCCAACAGAGTTGACCACATGTGTAAATTTTAACATATTTTCACATCGGGCCAAGAAATGGCTACTTTCAAAACAAACATGTTTACATAATGTATTGTAATTGATGTGTATGTGAGAGTCTATAATGTATTTTTAATATGTGTATTTGTTATATGTAATTTTAATATGTGTATTTGTATTTGTATTTGTTTACATCAGCCTGGCCAGGGACTACAGGTGGAAATTAGCACATGTGCTACAACCTGGTAAAATGCATCTCTACTGTCTACGGTTAATGTATATTTTACATTGTCCCTGTCAAATAAAAAATAAAAAAACTTCATTGACAACTTCAATCTTTTCTGGAGTCAGAGGCAACTGTTTCAACAGGATGGCCACCACCCAAACAAACTTGGTTCAAGAGTGCTAAAGGACAATATCTACTTCTCCCTCCGTCATCCTTCTGCAGTGTGTGCCAATCCACTCAATCTGAATGGCACACACACACCTGGATACAGTATGAATGACCACAGGACTTCACTTCAGCACCTGAATGGACATGCGGTTGACACATCACACAAGGACATTGATAACACCACTCAGCCACAACAACTTCTGCTCACGGACACAATCTTAGCTGAGCCCTGCCCACAGAGCTCACCACAGACAGACTGTGACATACTAGCACTGCTCCAAGATTCAGCACCCAAGGATGACTTTCTGGAAAACAGCCAAGGAAACCAGGACAGCATATTACAGCCTCCAATAACACCAGAGCAACAGACCCTCTCACCAGACATGTTATCCCTCTCTCCAGCATCTCCACTCCTGTGCTTCTCAGAGAAAATGGAACAACTGGTGTATGCTGGAACCAAACTATCCCACTCTTTTGCTGCAAGCCCCCAGATACCAACCAAAAAACGGCAGGCCCCACAACCACCAAAGCCTGCTGGCCCAGCTCGCCCTCGCCCTCCCCCTGTGAGAGCTCTTCGGCCTCTGCCACAGCGCCAGGGCCCACACCCTCCTCCAGCGGCTCGAGGTGAACCAAAAACAACTGATACCAGCTCTCAGTGATATGTGTCGGGTCCCCGCTATGATAACAATAACTTTCTCAAATGTTTACAAAACAAGCGGGAACCCAGTGTGCCTGTATCTTTCTCTATGGCTGTTCGATTACATGATAGAAAGTCTAAGGCCTTCAAAAGCCGTACAGCAAACCCATCTAATCTGGTGCCTATTACACGACAAACTAAGATTGCTGTGGGGACAAAAAGTAAGACTGTTAAGTTAGCACTCTTAAACATCCGCTCACTTAAAAATAAATCACTTCGAATCATGACTTAATAACCACATACAACCTGGATTTTATGTTGCTAAATGAAACTTGGCTAGAAGACAGCTGCAGTGCAACAGTCCTCAATGAAACAGCCCCTCCTAACTTTACTTTTATGAGTGTCTGTAGAGCTGTCAGAAGAGGTGGAGGTTTAGCTGCTCTTTTTAAAGATGTCTATCAATGTAAGCAAATATAATTTGGGAATTACCCGTCTTTCGAATATCTGGGTATTGTGTTAAAAGGTGCTCCACGCATTTTACTTATCATTGTTTACAGGCCTCCAAAATACTTTCCAGCCTTTGCTGAGGACTTTACAGAACTGTTATCCAAAATTTCCTCAGAGTTTGACTGTTTTGTCAGTGCTGGAGATTTTAACATTCACATAGATAATGCAGAAACCAATATGGCAAAAGAAATCAAAACTGTTTTAAAAACTTTTGATCTGACTCAGCATGTACATGGACCCACACATAATCGTGGACACACTCTAGATTTACTTATCAGTAAGGGTCTAAACATTTCATCGATTGTTATTAACCCTCTGAGGTCGGCTATCGCGCCGGTGCGATAGTCTCGCTTTTTTTCTTATCAGTGCAAAAGAAACTCAATAACTCCGTCGATTTTTGTCATACAGACAAGTGTTTTACATTTTTAAAAACTGTTAAATGTCTTCTTTTTTTGTGTACACTAATAATAAAAATAAAGTTTTTCGTAAAATAAAGAAAAAAAACATGATGCACGTTCTGTCTTCTCTCTCAATGTGAAGTTCATTCTGAAACGCGACAGAAAATGATCTTTAACCCTTATGTGCTGTTGTGGCTTTTTTCAGCCACTATGGGGTATTTTTGAGTCTTAATTTGTCCATAACTTTTTCTGTGTTTCAGCAAATGGAATGATTTTTGGTGACAAATCTTATTTTAACACATATTTTGGGAAAATGCTTTGAAATTTTTCAAAAACTCAACAGTACACTGTGGGCAAATTCACTACCCTTTCGTTATGTTAGTGGCTGAAAAAAGCCACTACTTTAAACTGCTGTAAAAATGTATCAGATCATTTTTTTTTTTTTCATTTTTTTGCATAAATCTATTAATCAACCTCAGTCCTTTTCAAAACTACTATTTTTTTTTAAAAAAAACAGGATTTTAACTCTTTAATTGCCAAATTCAGAAATGATGTCACTGATTTGGGAAAAAAACAACACAAAATGACTTATTTTCAATATAAAATGTAATTGTAGACTGGATTTTTTTTTACCTTTTATCACAGTCTTGGACATGTCAAAGATTAGAAACAACATTGGTTTTGAGGCATTGTTAGTTTTTGTGCAGCAACAGATTTTAACTTTTTCTCCCTCATTTACTGTTCGTGGCTGTTTTTGCCCCATTGACTTCCATTATAACCACATTTTTTGATTGCAAAGCCATGACAACATATGATCATGCATTTTTGATTGTTGGTGGTTTTCCCTGTTGGGAAGAGGTCAAATTTGTAATTTTTACTGTTGATAACCAGGTGGCACCTTTAACCCTTTATAGGCCTGTGCAAAAAAAAACAAAAAACACTCAGCATCTGATCAAATTTATGAACACTTTATTATGAACCAAAATGCAACAACAACTTCAAATAAACTTAACAAAGGTTCAACAGTTGAGGATGGATGAAGAAATAAACAATTGAACAAACCACAAACTCTGTGTGTGTGTATTTTCAGTCATTCCAACAGGACTTGCAGCATACCACTTGGTGCTTTTTGCATATGTGTCCACCACAACGGATGCAAGTGCTGAATGTTCTTTTTTTTTGTACTGTGCAGCACTTGCATGTCCCCCTCTTCACTTCTGAGCTGCTGGTGTCTGCTGGGGTCTGTGGATTTACGTCTTGCGGGACAGCTGCAGGAGACTGAATTTCTCTCACCAGTGCAGCAGCAACTGGTGCGCGAGGGAGGCGCTCTCTCCTCAATATGGCGGCAGAGACCAGAGAATTTCCCAGCTCTTCAAGGAAAAGCCTCCTCCGAAAGAGCTTTGCCTGGTTCCAGGTGGGATCCACAGCAGTGAAGATGACAAAAGCATTATATGCCGAGACGTCCACCATATTGAAAAATAACGCCTGTGGCCACCGATTGGTCCTCCTTCTGCAGCTGTAGGTGCCGACAACCTACAAAAATAAAAAATATAAAACAAGAAAATAATAAGTACAGATTTCATAATAAGTATTTTTGAAGCTGCACATGACAATGAGAATAATCATGCAGACATTGTCAAAACACAAACAGTATCTCCTAAAATTATCTCTAACAAGCAAATGTATTCAAGTAAAAGTTAATAGGAATAGGATGCATGTAGTAACAAATGTGTAATGGCACATACCTTGTCTAGATTGTCGACACCTCCCTTGCAGCGGTTGTAATCTGCAATAATCTCAGGTTTCTTCTTTGGTCCCTCCATCACCACTGCTTCGCGGTGCCTTGTGCTGATGAGGAGCACATTCCTCCCCCGTTTCGGAACATAGCTCACAGCCGTGGTGTTCTTTGTGAAGGCTAAAAACGCTGGAGAGGGCAGGCCGTCCTTTAGCCTGCACCAGGTTGGGTGGCAGCTCAGGTTTATTCTTCCTGATCGTCCCGACCAAGGCTATTTTTTTCCGCAGAAGCTCCTGAGCAAGTGAGTAGGTGGTAAAAAAGTTGTCACAAGTGACAGTGACGCCCTGGAGTCCCTCTGTCATCTCCATGGCAACACGCTTTCCCTGACCCACCTCTGCAGCATTACCTATCTTACCCAGGTAAATGTCACACCTCCAGGCATAGGATGTGGCAACATCAGCAGTCACCCAAATTTTGAGTCCATATTTGGCTGTTTTTTTTGGCATGTACTGCCGAAAGCTGCATCTCCCTTTGAATGGCACAAGCTGCTCATCCACTGTGACATCTTTGCCAGGGTTGAATAGGAGGGGAAGGCGATGCGTCCACATTTCCCACAGGGATCTGATCGGGGCAAGCTTGTCGTCTCTACGGCGAGCTGGTCTCTGCAGCTTGTCGTCAAAACGGAGAGCTCTGCTTATTTCATGGAATCTTGAGAGGGACATGGTGGCTCTAAAAATCGCACGACCACTGCGATCATCCCACAGGCAACGTGTGGACTCCCCTCTGGACTTGTACACGCCGGCCAAAATCAGTAGCCCCATATAGGCATGGAGATCTGTGGAGTCCACAACGGTCCAGTTTCTCATAGTGCGGCGTCCATGGAGGTTGGTCATGCTGATAATGAGGTCAATCATTTCCTCCGTAAAAAACAGATTGAACACAGAATCCACACTCTGGACCCTTGCGATGGCATAGCGCGTCGGCCCTGGAGTCACGCCTCTGGCAGGCTGTAGAAAGGGTGTTGTCTCCATGTTGGTGGAATACCACACCTCGCCGTTTTTCCCAATCCACCCAGATCCAGGATCCACAGAATCCTCCTCACCTTCAGTGGAATCTAGAGAGGATGATGAGGGCGCCACATCCAAATCAGGATCTGACTCTCCTGAGTCTGTGGTGTCAGAGGCAGAAGACAATATCTCATCCTGCAGCTCGCTGGAGGGGTCAGGCTGCATAATTATGTCTAAAACTTCACTACAAGTCAAGCGCTTACTCATGATGCTGCTCCTCTCACCATCAACTGACAAATGACCAGCAGGCTTGAATGCAAGTGTTTAAATCCACTTGCTTTGTTTTTGTTTAGTCTGCATTTCTCACCATCAAAAGGCAGCAAATGCCACTTAGACTTACTTTGTTTTTGTTTACTCTATGTAGTTCTGAGAGTTGAGGTGCATGTTTTGATTTTCTCAGACGCATCAAGGTGAGTTCTCACACTCTCTCTCACACTGACACTCACTGACACTCACACACACACGCACACTTTAATATGCTATTATACTTCATAATCATGCAAAAGCCATGCTTTACACTCCATGTAAAAGCCAGAAACTAAGCTTTATTTTTGCACAGGCCTATAAAGGGTTAATGGTGCCACCTGGTTATTAACAGTAAAAATTACAAATTTGACCTCTTCCCAACAGGGAAAACCACCAACAATCAAAAATGCATGATTATATGTTGTCATGGCTTTGCAATCAAAAAATGTGGTTATAATGGAAGTCAATGGGGCAAAAACAGCCACGAACAGTAAATGAGGGAGAAAAAGTTAAAATCTGTTGCTGCACAAAAACTAACAATGCCTCAAAACCAATGTTGTTTCTAATCTTTGACATGTCCAAGACTGTGATAAAAAGTAAAAAAAAATCCAGTCCACAATCATATTTTATATTGAAAATCAATCGTTTTGTGTTTTTTTCACCCCCAAATCAGTGACATCATTTATGAATTTGGCAATTAAAGAGTTAAAATCCAGATTTTTTTTTTTTAAATTAGTAGTTTTGATCAGGACTGAGGTGGATTAATAGATGTATGCAAAAAAAATTGAAAAAAATATTTATCTGATACATTTTTACAGCAGTTTAAAGTAGTGGCTTTTTTCAGCCACTAACATAACGAAAGGGTAGTGAATTTGAACAATGCACAAGGGTTAACTCAGCCAATACTTGCCACCCACACATGAAAGTAATGTCTTTACAAAGTTCGAAGTCTCCTTTTTTAAATGAAGTAAATCATATCAAAAACAAATATTCTCGGTTTAAGAAATCCGTATGAAAGCAACAACATGTACAGTTTCTCCAGCCCGAGCTCATTAACTTTAATTTGACCACACCCCCACGCGCGCAGTTGTTCTCATTCAAATGATCCACGTGAAGGAACGCAGAGCTGTTAACGCCCTCATCAGCTCTAAACAAAGAATCAGCGACAGCGTCTCCAGTATTTCTCTACTTTTCATCAGTTTGGAAGACTGTTTGTGCTGTGGATTTACCTTGGATTTACCTAAGAAGGACACATTTTTATTATGAGAACAATTTTTAAGGTAAGAGACATATTAGTAAGTGTTTTATTGTTGCATAAACTTTACATTGTAGCTACTAAACTCAAACTGGTGCAGCCTAAAATGTTAAGAAATGAGATACAAGTAGGCCTATGCTAGTATGAATGTTTATTCTAATATGGTGAATATTTTAATGTTTAGACCTGTGTTTACTGTTAAATACTGTGTTTGTGGATATCTGCTCAAACATAGATGTATAATGTAACAACAATGTTTCATAGTTTGGAGCGGCTCGATTGCTGCACGCGCTGAGTTTGGGTCTGAGTCACGCTGCGTGTTTGAAAAGCAAAACACGCCACACATTAGGCTTCACGACAAACTCATCTCATTTCATAACGAATAGAAATATTTGAAGTAACATATGATAAACAATATATGTTTGTCTAGTGTAGTGTTACTGAAAAGTGTTCATTTTTAACGATTTATAGGCTGCCTGCTATCTAGGCTATTGTTATTATTTTATGCAGCCCTACACATGCCTATATACAAGGCACAACAAACTAGGTGTTCCTATATATATTTACAAAATACATATACATATATACACTGCCGTTCAAAAGTTTGGGGTCGGTAAGATTTTTAATGTTTTTAAAAGAAGTCACTTATGATTAGATTATTTTTCAGATAAATGCTGTTCTTTTGAACTTTCTATTCATCAAAGAATCCTGAAATAAAAATGTAAATAACTGTTTTCAACATTGATGATAATGAAAAATGTTTCTTGAGCATCAAATCATCATATTATACTGATTTCTGAAGGATCATGTGACACTGAAGACTGGAGTAATGATCACAGGAATAAATTACACTTTACTATATATTTACATAGAAAACAGCTGATTAACATTGAAATATTATTTCACAGTATTACTGGGGTTTTTTTGTATTTTTACTCAAATAAATGCAGCCTTTGTGAGCATACGTGACTTCTTTTAAAAACATTAAAAATCATACCGACCCCAAACTTTTGAACGGCAGTGTGTGTGTGTGTATATATATATAAATATATATATATATATATATATAGTGTGTGTATATATATATATATTGTGTGTATATATATATATATGTATATGTGTGTGTGTGTGTGTGTGTGTGTGTGTGTGTGTGTGTTTGTGTGTGTGTGAGTGAAAAATCTAAAATGTATTCCCAGAATCGTGCAGACCTATAGTTTGTCTTGATATCAACATGTTTACAAGTGTTTATTTATTTATTTTTTAGAAAGGGACCAGATGCCACTGGATGAGTCCTGCTGACTTCAACATTCACATGAGTCTCTGTACATGAACATGGTAAAATGAAAAGTCAAACACCTTGGACATGACAGGTATGTAGGCTACTATGTTTCAGGAATGGCACAAAGGTGTGTGACTGTTTAAGTCTTTGTCTTTACATCAGTGTGTTTACTAATGTGCTTTTTGTCCTTTGTTGTGTATCTTTGGATTATGTTGTGTTGTAAATAAATCCAGACAATCTAAAAGCCATTCTTTTTTTAATTTCTCCTCATTCTTTGTGCAAGGCTTCTCATGATGATAGGGCCTGATAGCCCCTAATAGGGCCATTAGGGGAGGGTCTTTGTCTTTCTCAGGTGTAAAATGCATTCATATTAATGAGATACACGCCCCTTCGCATAAAGCTTTCTCACACAAAACACGTCATACAAATTTTAAATCAATATATTGTCTTCTCTAAATGAGTATGCAGGATGATTTTCACATAGTTTTGGAGCAAATATTCTAGGCTACGTGATACAATTTTCAAAAGTCTTGTGAAGAAATAATCACTGGGTTTTATGACCTTATTTCAGTGACATTTGTTTTTGTTTTTTCACAAACCACGCATAAACATTATTATCTTAAAAATACAAACATGTACATACATGTTGCTCACATCACTTTGCCATTAACATGTTTATAAATAACTGAAAAAAGCACAAATGTCAGAGCATGTCAGAACACCTCCAGGACCCAGAAAACACCTTAGACCTCAGAGGGTTAAGGATGTAGCACTGTCTAATCATTTTTGTATTTTCTTTGATATATTGATCTCTCCTGCCATTGAAGCTAGATCTGTGTCTGTCAAGAAGAGATGCTTAAATGAGAACACTAGTGTACTATTTATGAAGGCTATATCTTTAACACTAAGCATATCTGCTGACTCTGTTGATTTTCTCCTTGATTCTTTTAACTCAAAAGTTAAGTGTGTAATTGATGATATTGCTCCTGTGAAAGTCAGGAAGAAGAATGGCAGACAAAAAGCACCTTGGAGAAACTCAACAGCAGTGCAAAATATGAAAAGACAATGCAGAAAAGCAGAGCGCATGTGGCCGAAGACAAAACTTGTAGTCCATTATAATATCTACAAAGACAGCATCCATGCTTTCAATAAGAAACTAGGCAAAGCTGGACAGACTTTCTTCTTGAATATTAAAAACAGCAATATACACAACACACGCACTCTTTTTGCTACTGTAGAGAGACTGACAAACCCCCCAAGCCAGATTCCCAGTGAAATGCTCTCAGAGAGCAAGTGCAGTGAGTTTGCTTCTTTTTCTCTGAGAAAATCAATAATATCAGAAAGGTGATCAGCTCATCCTTGAGTTGCGCTGGGCTCAGGCAGATCAGACAACAGCCTGAGAAAGTAGTCACTATGTCTGATTTCGAAGAAATGGATGGCAAAATTTTGGAAGAAACCGTACAGCACCTTAAAACATCAACCTGCGCCCTTGACGCACTTCCCACATCTTTTTTCAAAAATGTGTTACACAGCTTAGAAGCAGATCTACTAGAAGTGGTAAATGCCTCACTTCTCTCTGGGAGTTTTCCGAACTCCCTGAAAACTGCAGTTGTCAAGCCCCTCCTGAAAAAGAGCAATCTGGATAAGACCATATTAAACAACTATAGACCAATCTCAAATCTTCCTTTCAAAGGCAAGATCATTGAAAAAGTTGTCTTCAATCAGCTGAACAAATTTTTAAGCTCAAATGGATACTTTGACAATTTTCCATCTGGTTTCCGACCGCATCACAGCACAGAGACAGCGCTCATAAAGATAATAAACGATATTCGCTTAAATACTGATACAAGCAAATTATGCGTACTGGTACTACTCGACCTCAGTGCTGCATTTGACACTGTCGATCACAACATACTTCTTGACAGGCTGGAAAACTGGGTCGGGCTTTCTGGGATAGTCTTAAAATGGTTCAGGTCATACTTGGTAGGGAGAGGTTATTATGTGAATATTGGAGATCATAAGTCTGAATGGACACCCATGACATGCAGAGTCCCTCAAGGCTCAATTCTTGCGCCACTCCTATTCAACCTGTACATGCTCCCAATGAGCCAAATAATGAGAAATAACCAAATCGCTTACCACAGCTATGCAGACGATACACAGCTCTACTTAGCCCTATCGCCTAACGATTACAGCCCCATTAACTCTCTGTTCCAATGCATTGATGAAGTAAACAATTGGATGTGCCAAAACTTTCTTCAGTTAAACAAAGACTGAAGTCATTGCGTTTGGAAACAAAGATGAAGTTCTCAAGGTGAACGCATACCTTCAGTCTAGGGGTCAAACAACTAAAAATCAAGTCAGGAATCTGGGTGTGTCTCTAGAGTCAGACCTTAGTTTCAGTAGTCATGTCAAAGCAATAACTAAATCCGCATACTATCACCTGAAAAATATTGCAAGAATTAGATGCTTTGTTTCCAGTCAAGACTTAGAGAAACTTGTGCATGATTTCATCACCAGCAGGGTGGATTATTGTAATGGACTCCTCACTGGCCTTCCCAAAAAGACCATAAGACAGTTGCAGCTCATACAGAACGCTGCTGCTAGGATTCTGAGCAGAGCCAGAAAATATGAACACATCACACCAGTTCTCAGGTCTTTACACTGGCTGCCAGTTACATATAGGATTGATTTTAAAGTATTATTACTGGTATATAAATCATTCAAAGGCCTAGGACCTCAATACATTGCAGATATGCTCACTGAATATAAACCCAACAGATCACTCAGATCATTAGGATCACATCAGCTAGAAATATCAAGGGTTCACTCTAAGCATGGCGAGTCCACTTTTAGCTACTATGCCAGCCGCAGCTGGAACCAGCTTCCAGATGAGATCAGATGTGCTCCTACAGTAGTCACATTCAAATCCAGACTCAAAACACATCTGTTTAGCCGTGCATTTACTGAATGAGCACTGTGCCACTGTTCGTCCGACTGTTTGTACTGTATTTTATTTTATGTTTTAATTATTCTGATTTCTTTTGATTATTTCTGTATTTTATCTTTTATTCTAAACTGTTTTAATTATTCTGATTTCTTTTGATTATTTTAATTTCTTCTATGTAAAGCACTTTGAATTACCATTGTGTATGAAATGTGCTATATATATAAACTTGCATGCCTTGCCTTGCCTTGCCTTGCCTATGTTAGTGAAGCATGGAACACAACATCTTGGTTAGACCATATTGTGACCACAGCTGATGCTCATGGCTGACTGGTAAATGTGGAGATTTGCTATGAACTTGCCACCTCTGATCATATACCTATTGCCGCTCTGTTAGATGTTGAGAATGTCCCTCTGTTGTCCAGAAATAATAATGCTGCTTCTTCAAGTAAACTGGACTGGTCAAAACTGAGTAAAGAGGTGGTGGTTGAATACTCATTGCGAACAGAAAGTTCTTTAAATAAGATTGCTCTGCCTCATGAGGCCCTAATGTGCTCAGATATGAATTGTAAGAATGTGCAACATGTTGAAAAACTCTATCCCATGTATGATGGTATTGTGAAATGTCTTAATGCTTCCAGAGAATCCTTTTTTAAACATAAATGTAAGGTATTTACCATCAGACCTGGGTGGAATGAGTTTGTGGCTGAGCAATATGCTGAGGCAAGAGAGGTCTTTAGACTCTGGTCAGAGGCAGGTAAGCCTAGACATGGGGTATTGCTAGATATAAAAAAACGGACAAATGCTAGAATTAAGTATGCACTCCGTTTTATTAAGAAAAATGAAAACGCAATGAGAGCAGACTCGCTAGCCAAAAAGCTACAGAACAACAACCTTACTGACTTTTGCCAAGAGGTCAAAGTAATGAATACCAATAAAACATCATTACCGGCCGATATTGAAGGTATTAGTAGCCCAGAAAAAATAGCTGAGCTTTGGCATGAGCACTACCGTGACCTGTTTAATTGTGTTAAAAGTAACCCAGTTAGAATCAATCATGAATATATTGATTTCTCAGCAGATATGATAGTTAGGGAAGCATATATTCATGGTGCCATTAATATGTTGGAGAACAACAAAGACTGCGGTATGGACTGTATTACTGCAGAACATCTAAAATATGCCAGCCATAAGCTCTGCCCTTTGCTTTCCATGTGCTTTAATAGTTGTCTGGGTCATGGTGTCCTGCCAAATGATATTGTTGTAAACCTTTTTCTTCTTAAGTGTAGGAGACTTAGAAGCGAAAGACCAGGAGACGTTGGGATATCTTTCAAAGCAGAAGTTACTCTTTATTGAGGACTTTGCTGTTGCAATGCTGTAGTCATCATCCAAGTCTGAACTCAATAGCTAAAACACAGTGTTTATATCTTTTCAAGGGGGAGGGATTTACATATAGATGGGGACAATCTGAACAAAGCATGTAAATGAAGTATACAGGTTTAGGAACCTGCCCTATACTGAGAGTGTTACCATTCCTAATCCAATCAGCATAAAAGTGTCATGTATAGATGGTAATCCAATCAGCCTGATTGTATCACCCATACCTTCACATTATCATAGAGACAAAGACACCGCTGCATCTTGAGCTTAATGGCCAGGAAGTGTCACGGTGCATGAATTCACTGTCTCTCTCTAGTCTCGCAGCTGTGTGTGTGTGTGTGTGTGTGTATCTGTGGGCGTGGTCACTGATCATTGGTGATCAGCAGCGCCAGGTGGTTTCAATCCGTTTGTCCCTTTATATGTTCAGTAACTGGTGTATCATGTTGTCAGATCGTTGTTCTTCCCGGTGTGTTCCTGTTCCTGAGCTGTTCGTCCTCCTGTGGATTACCCTTGTTCGTCGTTGTGTTTTCATCGAGTTCCCTCGCACTTCCACGGATTCACCGAGCACCTCACTGGAGATTCATCACTGGACTGGGAGCACCTCACTGGAGATTCATCACTGGTTGTCCACCGAGGTCCCTGCGTCACCCACCATCTGCGCTGGTGTCCATCCGACCCACCATCTTACCTGCTGTGTTGTTTCCCCTGTGTTGTGTGCCTGACTGTGTTGTTCATATACTTACCTTCTTTAATAAAGCATTTTCCTATTGCATCCTTCTCCAGTCTCTGTCACAGGAAGTGCATACAGACAAAAGCTAATGTCAGACACCTAAATTGCTTGACTTAATCTTCTTTGAATCTCATCTATGCCTCAAAATGGAAAACATTGTGCAGAACTTTCTCAGTTAAAATACTATTGTATTGGAACCTAAATTAAATATTTTAATAAATTTGTAACTACAATATTATGTATGTAATGTTACTGCCTGTGCTTAAAGACAAGGCTGGTAAGCTCAACAGTATTGACAATTATCGACCTATTACATTAGCCAGTATCTTGTCTAAAGTACTGGAGAGAATACTGTTAACAAAGCTAGAAATATATGTCCTTACTACTGACAATCAGTTTGGGTTCAAAAGAAAGCATGGACCTGTGTATCTATGCTCTTAAAGAGATTATGTCCAGGTACACAAGTCTGAATACATCTATATTCCTATGTTTTATTGATGCGTCAATGGCATTTGATAGAATTAATCATGAACGATTGTTTGTAAAATTGCTAGATAGAGGTGCCCCTAAATTTTTAGTGAGAATTTTTGTGTTTTGGTATGCCCATCAAACATTTCTGGTTAAATGGGACAATGTTGTATCTGCTCCTTTCCATGTTAGTAATGGAGTGCGGCAAGGAGGAATTATGTCTCCTATTTTATTTAATGTTTATATGGATGAATTATCAAACCACCTAAATAGGTTAAAAACTGTCTGTCTTGTGGGCAACGCTATTGTTAATCATCTTATGTATGCAGACGATTTGGTCCTGCTCTGTCCATATAGTGCTTGGCTGCAGCAGATGCTGTAGGTGTGCTCTCAGTATGGCCTTGATTATGACAAAGTATAACTCTAAGAAAAGCCACATAATGATAGTTAGAAGCGACGAGGACAGGAAATTAACTTTCCCGACCTTTTATTTGTGAGATAGCCCTCTTGCTGTGTGTGAGGAAGTTAAATATTTAGGTCATGTTATATCCAATGACTGGACGGATGACAAAGACCTATACCGTCAGCGCTGTAAAATTTATTCTCAAGCTAACATGCTCATAAGGAGGTTCCCTCGAACTCGAGCTGCGTCAAACACTGTGGGAATGCCCCTGTGAGAGTGCATCCTGAAGCACGTATGGAATCAGTCAATGGAGAGACGGAACATCATAGACGTGTGACGTCATCAACCAGGAAACTACAAAGCACCCCAGAATCACAACCGCTTCAGCTTCTGTGCCTTCAGCAAGCGCTCTGTGTGTGAATCATTGTCCAAAAAGTGTTTTTTGTCTGTCCTTAGTTGCTACTAGGCAGGAGTTTTTTCACAAAAAAAGAGAACGATATATATATATATATATATGTATATTATGGCGAGCGAACAACTCTATAGGAAGTGTGTTCATCCTTGCACTTGCTTCATTACGAGTGGGGATACACATCAACTATGCGTTGTTTGTTTGGGAGTGCAGAATGCCCAGTCAGCTCTTGAGGGGGTTGATTGTGAGCATTGCGGTTTCTTCCGCCCAGACTGAGGCTCCGGTACTGCAATTATCCAGTTCTGAGGAGCTGGATGTTGTGAGTATCGAGAAAGGAGATACTGGAGACCCGTCACTTCAGTCTCCTGAGAGTGAGGAGCTGATGGAAGTGCTTACTCGTGCTGTTGCAAAATTAAGCATTGAGTGGCCAGCAGTTAGGCAGGAGTCTAGATCTAAGAGCAAGCTTGATGAACGCTTTCTGCCTTCCCGTTTGCAACCTCCACGCTTCCCGTTTTTTCTGGACCTCCACACCGAGGTGTCGAAGTCCTGGAAGAAACGGGTTTCCGTTCAGACATCTACTTATTCTAATATTGTGGGGGCTAAACTCTATGGTTATGGGGCGATGCCTAAGGCTGAAGAGACGCTTGCGAGACATCTCTCCGCTGAATCGGCATCGTCCTTCAAAGCACTGGCATTACCCTCCAAGCCTTTAAGAAACACTTCGGCTTTGGTGGGTAAGGCTTATTCGGTGGCAGGTCAGGCCGCGGCATGCCTGCACACTATGTCCATACTGCAGGCATACCAGGCCGACCTATTGAAGGACATGAGCGAGAGTGAGGAGGTCAGCACTGACGTGATTCAAAAATTGCGTCAGGCAGCAGATTTATCTCTACGTGCCACCAAGGAGTCGGCAAAGTCAATAGGCCATTCTATGGCAGCCCTGGTGGCCGCAGAGAGACATCTCTGGCTGAACCGCTCAGGAATGAAGGAGAAAGAAAAGACCTTCCTTCTGGACGCCCCTCTCTCCCCTGCTGGCCTATTCGGTGACTCAGTCAATACGGTCATCGATAGGTAGCGTACCAATATCGTGTTCTTTCATTCGGTCTAGCTTTATCACCCCGCACCTTCACGAAGTGCATGGATGCAGCGTTAGTTCCACTACGCCTCCAGGGCATTCGTATTCTAAACTATATCGACGATTGGTTGATTCTAGCTCAATCGGAGCATCAGGCGGTTCGGCATCGAGATGTCATCTTCGCCCACATCAAAGAATTGGGGTTGAGGCTAAATGCCAAGAAAAGTATTCTATATCCATCACAGAGGACCGCTTTTCTAGGCGTTATATGGAATTTGACGGCGATGCAGGCGCGCTTGTCCCCTGCTCGTATCGCTTCTATTCTCTCAGCCGTGAAACAAGTGAAGCTAGGCCAGCTGATCACTGTAAAACAGTTTCAGAGACTGTTAGGTCTGATGGCAGCAGCGTCCAACTTTATAGCTTGCGGCCTACTGTACATGAGACCGTTACAGTGGTGGCTCAGGACCAAGGGGTTCTCCCCGAGGGGAAACCCACTCTGCATGATTAAAGTCACGTGGCGCTGCCTTCGTGCTCTGGTCATGTGGAAAGAACCTTGGTTCCTGTCCCAGGGACACGTGTTGGGAGTTCTTTGTCGTCGTGTAACGCTAATGACAGATGCGTCCCTCACAGGCTGGGGGGCGATCATGAGTGGTCGCCCAGCCCAAGGTCTGTGGCAGGACCATCATCTCTCGTGGCACATAAATTGTCTAGAAATGTTGGCGGTTTTTCAGGCTCTGAAACACTTCCTCCCAGACCTGAGGGACCATCATGTGCTTGTCCGGTCAGACAACACGGCGGTGGTCTCTTATATAAACAATCAAGGGGGTCTGCATTCGCGCCCGTTATACAAGCTGGCTCGCCAGATCCTCCTATGGACCCTCCTATGGACCCAGGGGAAGCTTCTTTCATTGACGGCAATTTATATCCTGGGGTATTGTAAAGACTCAGGGGCGGATCTAATCCGTGGGGGGATTTGCATATCATAATTAATAATTGGTCATTAATAATTATTCATACATGTTTGGATTAGATCAGTCTTACATGTTAATAAATCTCCTGATAAGGGATGATATGTCATTTTACCTGCATGCATGCATGTGTATCTTTGCAATTAACCACAAGTTGATTGTAATTAATTACACGGACCACGTCCTACAAAACAGGCAAAATTAATTAGCTCAATTGTCAGAATAATATTTGTGGGGATCCACAATATCATCCTACTTTATAGGATTTCAGGAAAAGCAATTCTGTGGCCACAAGAATTGGGTTTCCTGCCCTATAAGCAAATACTCTGTAAAGTATCTTTAATTTGTAAGCTTGTAAGATCTTTTGACACTTAAGGGGCTTGAAAGTGAGCTAAAAGCAGTACATCAATCAAATGAATATAATGAATTTAATAAGGCAGAACTACTTATGTATTTACTACGGTTACATGGGATATATGTATTTACAAACATAATAAACAACAAGACACGATAAGGCATCGATGAACGAGAAATGCATAGAGACAGAGAGAGAGAGGAAATGTAGAGAGTTGCAGTTATGCAAGAGGGAGTTTAGGAAGACCCGAGGATCTTTCTAAATAGCAAATTCACATAGAGAACAGAATTTTGAGAGACAACGAGACTTCAACAAATCTTAAAAGCGTGATCAAATACGGATACTTGCACAGGTAATTCTTTGCATGGCTTGTGAAGAAGCGTGTGTGTCTCTCGGTCCGGCGTGTTTCTCCTTCAAAGCGAGCGCGCGCTCGTTTAAAGGTCCCTTGTAGATGGATTTGCTGAAGAGATATGTCACGCGGTGTTCTTTTCACTCGTCGATTGGAATTAAACACGGAGACTTATCTAAGACTGAAAAAACACAAACTAAACTAGAAACAAATAAAAGAAAGGCGAAGAGCTCGCCCGGAGGCGAGACGTTACATTATGACACGAGGACAAGAGAAGTAAGAGCGAGATAAACTGGTATTCAGTCCTTTTGAAGACCTGACGTTTCCGCCTTCTTTTGGAAGAGGGTCCAATCAGGAGCTGTCCCTTTGGAGGGAATTTTTATGACCCTTTGTGTTTTAAAAGACATTTAAATCTCTAGTTTCATTGGGTGTTTAAGAGAAGAATCTTCACAATTCTTATAATACTAATGTGTCACAAAGTTTAGCAAAATGTAATGTCAATTAACAAATGGGGAATGAAAATCGGAGTTTATCGAGACCAAACTTGCCACAAATGGATTTGGTTAAACATTAGTTGGCAAAGTTTGAAACATTATCCCATTAGAGTTGTCGAGAAACATGGACCAAACCACAAAAAGGCAACTCATGAAATAGGGAACTTAGATACATTGTTCATACAATTCTCAAGTGGATATATAATAGCATATATATATATATGAGTACAGGATTCATTTCTCCTCCTTGGTTAGAATTCGGAGAGAGCCACAGCTCTGTGAACATTCCTTTGGGTCGTAAACGCTGTTATCTAAGAACTCCAGTGATGTTAGTTTTGGTCTCTTTTCACTCCAAAGATGGAAAACATAGTAAACTATATTTTACTGGATATTACTGTACGTATTCTGATTGATCACACCGAAAGCATTCTGGAGGTGTCCAGAACTATGTGTACAAGTTATGGGAATAGACAGTTATATTTAACATGCATAATGAAGGTATTTATAATTCACTTTAAGCTGCGATAAAATCATAGTCATTCCAATGTGGCATGGGCAAATGGACACACATAAAAACACATTGAATATATCTGGTTAAATGTCTTTTAAAAAAGAGAAGTTTCTTTCTCTTTAGAATCCTTCTTTGGGACATTCCAGTCAGTCATAAAAATGTCTCGTAACTGGACACCACGCTCTGTCCTGAGCGGGCTTCACTTGTGGGGGATGCGTGTGTGGTTGTGAGTGTGTGTGTGTGTGTGTGGCTGGAGAGGTCCTGCATGCAGGCCACCTGGGTTTGCCTGCAGTGGGGGAAGTTTGTGAGTTGTTCGGGGACACATCACAGAGTCGTAAATGTTTCAGAAACAGTCTCATCTAGGCATTCTCATGGCAATGTCCATAATTTACATTCATTCTAAAAGACCTTGGGTTTTAGGAAGAATGTGCTTCATTTGTTTCAGAGGGACTGAGTCAATGATTCACCCAAATACCCTACAATCCCCCTTTTCGTCAGATGATGTCCCTGTGTGTGGACATAATCGGACGACAAATCATCACCATGGGCGGATGACAGGTGAATCATGATGGTCGAGTAGCAGGTGGCTGTTAGGCTGAGGGCTCAGCTTGATGAAGTTCGACGCAGCCTCCAGCGTGGTACCCTCTTTCTGAGGGTGCCGTGAGCTTGGCTGTGGATGTTCGCATCCCGTTGAGTCTCCGGTATAGGATGAAGGCCAAGCCCAGTGTCAGGGTGTGGCTGAGTACCTTAGAGCTACACAGCGCAGTGTCCACTGTGGTCCAGGCCTGGACAACAGGTGGGGTAGTCAAGTAGAGCAGTTGAGACAAAGCTCGGAGGGCTGTGTTGATAGACGCAATGTCAATTCGCTGGGACCCCCCTTTCGCAGACCACAACTCCCGTTCTGGAGTTAGGGTGAAAGTGTGGTTCCTGGAGAAGGATGGGATTTCCAGTTCTAGTTTGTGCTCTTTGCTTGGTACCATGCCAGGTCGTCAAGGTGAAGGATGGCGCCTTTCGGTACTTGGATTCACATGCTCTGGTGGAGCGAGGTGACACAGGTGTCAGTGTCATTCTGGTCGTAATTGAGTGCAGCTGTGCGCACAGAAGTGTTAACGAGCCCTGTCACCTACAATCTCTGCTTGGGTCTCGATGACTTGAGTGCGAGGCTTAGCTTCGGCAGGGCAGCGGGTGTCGCTGATCTGCAGCCTGCAGATTCCGTCAGTGTTGTCTCTGAGGAAGGGTTTGTTAGGGCAGAGATAGTGAGTGTCTTTGGTCAGTGTGCACATGTGTGGATTCGGAGCTGGGGACAGCTTAGTGTCGCTGTCGTGCAAGTCAATCACGTACGGCGTACGGATCTTGATGTGAGTGTTACCTTTCAGAATCTGACATTGACAATGTTCTTGAGCCGGTGGATTCGGCTTGACTGTGATGGGTAAGTTCAGGAGAAAGCCCCCTTTTCTCTGCTTGTGGTACACGCAGAGTGGGCTGGCACTAACCAGTGAGTAGGCAAGGTGTATTTGTAGAGAGTCAGCTGGTGTGGTGATGGCGGAAGCCAGCACGGTTTGCACAAGGCTTAAGGGTATCAGGTGCGGTGGAATTCTACCCATAGCTAGGCTGTCAATGGAGTTCACCTCCGGCCGCGTGTCTGTCATCAGGGCTGTTACCAGCTGAGTTTGAGCAAAGTCATTCTGGAAGACAGTATGACAGCTGTTTCATGGAGTTCACTGTCTGGGTCAGCAGAACGCTGTGAGTGTTGAAAATTACCACAATTCCCTTTAGTGTCTTGTCGATGGTCTGTAGGGGTGCACTCTGTGTTGTGAGTTGCTCTTTTATCTGTGGAATCTCAGTCTGAATTTCGGCTGCATGCCGCCTCACGGTGGCTAGGTTCACTGTATTCACACTGGACATACAAGTGTTAAACAGAGTGGCGGCGGCTCCGGGCAAAGCTCCCCGGAACTGTTTGGAGCGGTGGTTGTGTCCACCTAACTCTGCTTGTGAGATAGTCATTTTCTCAAGTTGGCTGAGCATGTGCATCGGCCCCGGCGTGAGTGAGGGAGTCTGTCCATCGGGCACCTGCCCAGCGGTATTGGGCTACTGCGCTGGGGTAGGGTGCCCTGTAAACATTGCAGGGGTCGAGACGAACATGAACTTTCTGGGTGTGGGTCCTGAAGTTGGTAGTCAGGAGTCCCGGTTGTTCCCTCAGGATGGTGCCTGATGCCGGGCCTGGGGAGATGCTGTTCAATGGCGGTGGCTGCCCTCTGATTGGCCGAAGGCACAGGATGGTGAACCACAGCAGCATCCTGGTAAAGTGAAAGGGAGAGAGAGAGAAAGGGAGGAAAAATTTCAGCAGGTGTTGTCCTTGGTTGGCTTGGACAGTCTTTTTCACGCCGGTATGCCACTTGCTTCGGTGTCTTGCAAGTGTCTCTGGTGCTGCGGTGTGCAGCACATGGTGCATCATGAGCATACATTGGCATGACCCCCCTTTTGCACTGTGGCATTACAAGCTGTGGCGCAGTGATGGCATCAGGTGCAGAACGCTGAATGTTGTCTTGTGCACGCAGCATGTGCAAGGTGTATTGCAGGTGTCTGGGGCACCGGTCGTCGGTGGGTTCAGACGGCGTGCTAGGGTGGTTGGAGGGGTCTGAGAGGTGGTTTCTCATAATGTCCATTGGTAAGCTGGAAGGTTAAGGTCAGGTTAAGCAGAGGCTCTGTGACATTTTGTCACACTTGTGGTGAGAGACAAATGCATGACCCTAAAAGTTCAGAATCACGGTTTAACGGGTTCGCTAGGTATGTAGCATAAAGCTAGGTGTTTCATGTGTATCTAGCTAGTGATGTGTGTCTTGTATCCTTATCATCTTAGCTGTGGATGTTAGGAGGCTAAGACTCATGTGGTTCCGAGAGTATTTCCTGGAAAGGGCATAGCCGAAATAAATGACTCAAGATGGTTCTTATGACAAAATTATTTCTCTGGACTGAACTAGTGGTTCACTACGGCTTGACGAAGTGAATGATAGGGGGAAAAAGGACAGCTTTCATATTCAAATTATGCTTATTATCAATGCTCAGGACCTATAGTTATGCCCTAGTAATTGTTGAAATTACTTGTGTTGCAGGGTCACAAAAATGAGTGCACTTGTTGAAAATAAACAAAATCACGAATAAAGGTGCATCTGTTTCCTTTCTGGGCCCTGTGGGAAATGGAACCACATTTGAACAGGAGAGGAAATGATATTAAATCATATAGATGACCGAATAGCCAAGGGAATAGCTGACTGCTATTATTATCAAAGTCAAAGAAATTAAAGAATTAACGTAGAGCAAAAAAAAAATTAAAAGCAAAAAGGAATAAAGTGATCAAAACAACATGAATGATCTGAATGTGAGAATAATCAGAGGCATTAGTGAATAAACTTTGGATTTGCCTGGACCACCACTCCATAGTGGGTTGCAGCGGTTGCGTGTTCAAGACCACTCTGTGTGTGTCCCTCCAAAGGTTTAGTCACCATGCTGATGAAGATTCTCATTACTATACGGATACTTCTCTAGCTACACATTATACATGTAATTAAACTTAAGTGTAAATGGCGGGGCATCTGCAAATTTAGCCTACAGTGCTCAGCAAGGACTATGCCTAAATTAGTGAAGGTGAACTTTAGCTGAGAAGAATTGAAAGTATGGAAAGTGAAGAATCACAAACCCTAACTGGGGTTAGGGAAAGTATTCTAGAATACTTTGCACTGTATAAACAAAAGCTGTAATTACGGCTTCAAGTAAATTATGCTAACTGCTAACTGTAGAAGTTATTGTATAGCTTAGCCTAAGCTGGATGGGTGCTAGGTTAGCTTAGCCACCTAGGCTGGTTTGTTTACAAGGTGACATCACGAGTTAGCGCTTCCTGTGACAAGTCGTTGTCATGGGAACCAGAGCACGTCAGAACAATTCGACAGCACCTGAAGAATGTCTGCACCTTTTAAATGAGTTATGCATGTTTAAACGGGTTAAAAGGGGCGCCTATATTTTAAGTCTTTCGAGAACTTGATGTTACCTTAAGTAAAATGCGACTGTTTTGGCATTTGCTAATTTTACTCATGTAACTCTTCTCTTTTAGTTTACACAACTTATTCTATTTGTTTATCGAGTAAGGAAATAGATTTGCTGTAAGTCAAAGGTTGTCTAAGCATCTATAGTTACGTCCCTCTCATGCACAAATGCTGACTTTTCGGCGAGTAAACAGTTTTGATCGCTAGGTAGCTCTCTGCTTGTAGATGCAGCTAAAATTTAGGTGAATTACATTAATCTAACAATAATTTGTAAGGCCTTTACATTGTAGAAAGGGGAGCATCACCCAGGTCTACATATATATAACTCTGTCCTGAGCTTTCTTTGTCAGAAACAGGTTTAGTCATACTGCAATTTGGATTTCTTTTTAACCAAAGCAGAATAGATATCGGTACAGATTAGAGGCTGCTGAAATGAGATTCCTTTGTCACACAGACTTACGCTTTACGGCTGAACTTACTGATATTAGTTGGAAATCTAAGACTCTTTTACTTAAAGTAGAGATGTCAATTCCAGGTATCGTTTTATCTGCATTTAGACAAGCCAGCGATCAAAAATGCGTATTGCACGTTGTGTTCTAGTTGGATCGCAAAGATCAAATGCACGCCTGTAGGTTAACAGTAGTTTAAGGCTCAGGTGGTTTTACTACACTCTGACGCCAGGGTGACGTATGCCCTATTTGGAGCTAGTGTTTGCTGTAACCCTTCATTGTCAGGAAGCCTAATGTTTAGCAGTGCCAATTCAACCAGCATCTAGAAACTGTTTGTTTCAAAAGAGTCGTGCATAGTCTGTTGGCCGTTGAGATTTACTCGTACATTTAAGATTCTTTTAAATCAGTAAAATTATAATTTTACGAATGCAGAGTCTTGCAACTCTTTGAGCACACCTTTTCATCTACTTTTACCAGTTCTATGTCCTATGCTGATCAGGGACCTTTTTAGCAGAGTCTTGCACTGTGTTCGTGCAGTGTCTTCTGGTTTTGCAGTTCAAAATCATTGGGGTTTTAGGAATTCTTTCTGAGGAGGCCTTTTGTGTTAGAGGCCTTCTGCATTAGGTCACGCATCGTTGAGTGGGCATTGCGTGGTCTTTGGCGAGCTGGAAGGTGCAGGGTAGCGAACTTGAACCTTGACTTGGTGGTGAGGCTGTGTACCCATGGATGGCTGCTGGAGTTCCGGGGAACTCTGTGATTTTGGAGTCTGGCTTTGTTGTAGTTCTCGTGACCTCTGTGACCGGAGGGGGCGGGGTTCTTGAACTTGGGCCCAGACGGCCAGGTGTTTATAAGTCTAATAAAAGCTCAGAGCAGTCTAGCAGGTCTTTGCCAGTCAGAAAGGGGTACGTGTCCATTTGTGAGATGTACACCGGGTGGGTAGGACTCAAAGGACCAGTTGTCAGGTACATGGGAGCTCTCTGTTCGAGCCTGAGGTCGTTCTGGCTATACGACTGCACGTTCAGCTCACACATTTGGGGTGTAAGAGTTTGATCTTCGCTCTTAGCTTTAGCACTGAGTCTTTCAAAGAGTTGAGCTGACATTAGAGTGAGGTCTGAGCCGGTGTCTACCAGGGCTTCAAGGCTCACCTCATTGTCTAGAGTGATGGGTAGGTAGAGTTTCCGGGCCCACCCCCTTTTGATCAGGTTCCCCAGGAGTCTTGGCGTAGGGGCTGGTGTGTGATCGACGGGTGGTTAGGGCCGGTCTTGTGTAGTTCTCTGCGGAGACAGGCAGACAATGCAGCATTTCTTGGTCTTTTGGGGTTTTGGACCCAGCTGTGGGAAACTGTGCTGTCTCGTTCAGGCTGTGCAGCTGTCAGCTGTGGTGGCTGTGTGCTGCTGTCACTTTGTGATGTGACAGTGTGCTCTGTGGTCTGTGGCCGACGAGCAGTGTTCTGTGTGCCTGTTGTGGGTCTTACGCTCAAGCATAGGATGTAAGGCTCGTACCTCTTGAATTTTTGGAAAGTCTTTTGTGAAGAAGCTTTTCAGCGACTTCAGGGTCTCGGCTGTCTCAGACGTGGCGGCACTGTGTTTGTCTGATGCGTGCTCAGACTTGTGCTTATTAGTGGCATGTTGAAAGGGGTACCGCTCCAGGCTGTCTGGGCTTTAGTCTCTTGGTGATGGGGGTCGGCTATTTCTGGGTCGCCGGCTGGCTTCCAGAATTTTTCAGAGCGCTCGCTCTGGTGTCTTGGATGAGCACCATCATGGTAGTGCTGCCCTCTGGAGGCCTGGAACGGTCGTGATTCTCTGTAAACAGGGCTATGGTGTTGTGGGGCGCCCTCTGGAGGCAGCTCTGAGTAGTGTTCAGAGACCGAGTAGACCTGCCGCAGTGGCTGGTAGTCTATAAGAGTGTTTCAACTCTGTGGGAAAAATGTCAAGTTCACGTTTGAGATCTTATCTCTGCTGAACGAGCTTGTGGATGGTAACATGGGCCTCTTGCGAGCTTCTTTCGCAGGCCGTGGCTTTCGAGTCTCTTTAAGTTCAGTCTCTGCTCTTTGCAAGGGGCTTCACTTTGTCGGAGTTTCTCGTTGAGTTCCTCTCTGGTTCTTTTCTCTGTCTGTGTCGATGAAGATCAGACAGGGCAGTTTGAAGTCTTTCCACTTCTTTCTGTAGCTCGGGGTCATTGTCATCCTCGGCTTGCATCCTCAGCGTTGCAATTTCGTGCTCCAGGGCGATGCGGCTCCTTTCGTGGAGACGTGCTTGTGCGATGGGCTGGGCAAGCGAGGTTTTGATGTGTCTGGCCGGTCTTTGTCGTGGGAGCTTTGGCTTGGTTTGTGCGCCATCAGCTTGTCCACGTCTGCGATGCTCTGGGCTCGGGGCTCTGAGTCACTGGCGACCTTGGGCAGGAATGGAGGTGTCATGAATCTCAGCCATGTCTCCAGATTGTCCCAGCGGGTTGTGGGACTGTAGGACCGGAACATACTGGCTTCACTGTGGGCGAGAGGAACACAACACACGCAGGGAGACCAATGCAAGTTCCTTCTACGTTTAACGAGCTATAATACGGGCTATGCTGTGTATGAAAATTTTGGTTAACTGATGCAGACAGTTAAATCATTCGGTGGGACAATTTGGGTAGGTCAACATGGGCCTAAATAAAGATTTTTAACGGGGCGGTAGCTTAGGGGTCACCTGTTGATGCTAACGGCTTGGTTGTCAAACTATTATTCAGCGTTCCTTGTTGTCTCAGAAAGGTTCCGTCTCTAGGTGAACTGAAAGGAACAGAGCACAACAGAAAAGAGCAATGGCAAGATAGCAAAGTTTGGAGTAACATGCAACCATCCAAGATGGAAAGGTCTGTAATGAAATTGCATTAATAGTACACAGGAAGTGTTACAGGGGAAGAGGAGGCCTAAGCCTGCGGTTTGTGGCTCGGAGAGGAGGAGGGAGCCAAACACTTCAATGACCGGGGGAATCTCTAGATCCTGTGGCCAATACTAAGTGGATGGATTTAATACCTTTTCTAGTTTCCCGGGGGTGAAATGAGGTCATTCAGGTTGGAGTCAGCATCGTGGTTGGTCTTTGTCGTCCCCAAACACTTAACAGCAGTGTCTCGGGCCCTTCCGTACTTCTGTACCGATGTGTGCCCTCACGCAACTTGACTTTGAACACAACCGGCAGTGCCAAATTGGTGATGTCGTGTTGCGGGCCGCACCAACGGAGAAATACAGGAAAGTCCGAGACTCGTGCTCAGTCAGCGCTGGTGACGCAGGTCAGACGAACCAGCTTGCTGGACCCCAAGCAGAGATGACTGTCAAATCACCACAGCACGAGAGAAATTTCTACCTACAAACACAAAACAGGATGAAGGACAAGTGAACCTCAACGTGAATTAAAGCTCTCTCTATCTAAATCAAATTGAGTGTCTATTTTTTGTAGAAAAATCATCAAAGGCAACGGCTTTACCAAAATTATGGTACAAACAAAAAGGGAATTATGACAATGTTAATTATCAGAGCAACCTAGCCTCCATTCAGAGAAGAGATTAAGTGCAGCAGGAAGAGAACAGGAGGAAGCAAGCTGTAGTGGCGCGTTTGGGCCACAAAGGGTTTGGGCCACTTCCTCTTAGTGGTCAACCTGGCTGACAGAGAACTTGATTTAAATTGCATTCAAACTGGTTTAAATACAATTCAAATCAAGCGTATGCATAGATGTTAAGTAACTTCTAGAATAGTAAGGATACCGTTGTCATAACGTATCAAATCAAAATTATTAAAAATAATTTGAAAAAGGAAATATAGAAATAAAGCTATTAAACCATTCCCAACAGGAAAGGAGACTTAATTCAAATTGATCTTGAAATTTGTTTGTTTCAAACCAAATTTGAATAAGTGTAGGAAATTAAAGGTTGGCATTATATTTGATGATGATCACGACTACGGTGAGGTATCAATGATAATAACCAAAATAAAACCAACTGGGAGAAAACCAATTCAGAACAGAATGATGTTAGGAACTAAGTGATGAGCTGACGTAGAGAGGGGAAGGCCACAAGGGGGCCGCACTCCTCCTAAGTGGTCATCAGAAACTGGTAATACTTACTTTTGAATTTTGAGTTCAAATGTGGTTTGAACCAAATTCAAAATAAGTGTACACCGTCAGGAGTGAAATCATGTTAGTAAAACTGGAACTTGCACATGCATTGAAAGTTAGAAACACACTTTCAGAAATTCACTGG
Organism: Gila orcuttii; assembly: GCA_026230005.1. NCBI lineage: Eukaryota > Metazoa > Chordata > Actinopteri > Cypriniformes > Leuciscidae > Gila > Gila orcuttii. Next base: position 36,397,787 of record JAPDVR010000002.1, read on the forward strand.
GAAAATCTGAAATTGTGACGATTGGGAAATTGTTTAGGAAAGGATGACCTTGTTACTAGTGTCCACACGATGGCGACATTTCGTTCATGCAGGATGAAATCAAGGGGGCGGAGCGTAATTCGAGAACTTTCAAGCACTTAGGCCTCAAGGCTGCCCTCTAGTGTTTGTCAGCGGAATAACATTCAGTGTGATTAAAATTTGAGCGTGCAGACGCTTTGTTTTCTGTAGTGATCACACTTATCAAAATTAAATCTCAGCCGATTTTGGTGCTATATTTCACAAGCATGTTTGGCAGGAATTTTTTTTGTAGAAGAAGACAGGAATTATACGTCTGTCGGTTGGATCCAAATAACATTTATCAAATAGCACTTATGATTTAAAATGTTTTTTTAGGTTTTGGATTTTTTTTTCTTTTTCGGTGCTATATTTTAACAACAAGTCTTGCAGGAATTTTTTTTTTCTGCGCTGTGTAGAAGAAAACAGGAATTATACGTCTGTCGGTTGGATCCAAATAACATTTATCAAATAGCACTTATGATTTAAAATGTTTTTAGGTTTTGGATTTTTTTTTTTTTTTTTTTTTTCGGTGCTACATTTTAACAACACGTCTGGCAGGATTCTTCGCTGCGCTGTGCAAAGAAAACAGGAATTTGTCGTCTGTTTTTCGACTCCCATAACATATATCAAATAGCACTTATGATTAAATATGCTTTAGGTTTTTACACTTGAGTAGCTACGTCAATGTTTAACCAGGAGTTTATTGTTAATCTAACGATTATAATATAAGGCCTTTCTTAAGAGTAGTGAAAGAGCGTCGTTTCACTAAATCTTGTCTTCACCCTGACGAATCTCGTTCGGACAGGGGAGTTTAACATTAAAAATGTCGTAATTCAAAAGAGGTTTCTTCGTCTTTTGTAGGACAAATTTAATACTATGAAACTGCAGTTTACTTTTTAGTTTTGCTGAACTGAGACGGCTTTTGCCTTTAATCAGTCAGCCAGTGAGTTCGCATTGCGTTCGCTCAATCGAGGCGCACGTACAATATTAAATCACAATATAGACATAGATTGAAACGGAATTGCACAAAAACAAGTTTAAAGTGTGCCAAACATATTCTCCACCAATTATGTAAAGACTCAGGGGCGGATCTAATCCGTGGGGGGATTTGCATATCATAATTAATAATTGGTCATTAATAATTATTCATACATGTTTGGATTAGATCAGTCTTACATGTTAATAAATCTCCTGATAAGGGATGATATGTCATTTTACCTGCATGCATGCATGTGTATCCTTGCAATTAACCACAAGTTGATTGTAATTAATTACACGGACCACGTCCTACAAAACAGGCAAAATTAATTAGCTCAATTGTCAGAATAATATTTGTGGGGATCCACAATATCATCCTACTTTATAGGATTTCAGGAAAAGCAATTCTGTGGCCACAAGAATTGGGTTTCCTGCCCTATAAGCAAATACTCTGTAAAGTATCTTTAATTTGTAAGCTTGTAAGATCTTTTGACACTTAAGGGGCTTGAAAGTGAGCTAAAAGCAGTACATCAATCAAATGAATATAATGAATTTAATAAGGCAGAACTACTTATGTATTTACTACGGTTACATGGGATATATGTATTTACAAACATAATAAACAACAAGACACGATAAGGCATCGATGAACGAGAAATGCATAGAGACAGAGAGAGAGAGGAAATGTAGAGAGTTGCAGTTATGCAAGAGGGAGTTTAGGAAGACCCGAGGATCTTTCTAAATAGCAAATTCACATAGAGAACAGAATTTTGAGAGACAACGAGACTTCAACAAATCTTAAATGCGTGATCAAATACGGATACTTGCACAGGTAATTCTTTGCATGGCTTGTGAAGAAGCGTGTGTGTCTCTCGGTCCGGCGCGTCACGTGGTCACGTGCGCGTGTTTCTCCTTCAAAGCGAGCGCGCGCTCGTTTAAAGGTCCCTTGTAGATGGATTTGCTGAAGAGATATGTCACGCGGTGTTCTTTTCACTCGTCGATTGGAATTAAACACGGAGACTTATCTAAGACTGAAAAAACACAAACTAAACTAGAAACAAATAAAAGAAAGGCGAAGAGCTCGCCCGGAGGCGAGACGTTACATTATGACACGAGGACAAGAGAAGTAAGAGCGAGATAAACTGGTATTCAGTCCTTTTGAAGACCTGACGTTTCCGCCTTCTTTTGGAAGAGGGTCCAATCAGGAGCTGTCCCTTTGGAGGGAATTTTTATGACCCTTTGTGTTTTAAAAGACATTTAAATCTCTAGTTTCATTGGGTGTTTAAGAGAAGAATCTTCACAATTCTTATAATACTAATGTGTCACAAAGTTTAGCAAAATGTAATGTCAATTAACAAATGGGGAATGAAAATCGGAGTTTATCGAGACCAAACTTGCCACAAATGGATTTGGTTAAACATTAGTTGGCAAAGTTTGAAACATTATCCCATTAGAGTTGTCGAGAAACATGGACCAAACCACAAAAAGGCAACTCATGAAATAGGGAACTTAGATACATTGTTCATACAATTCTCAAGTGGATATATAATAGCATATATATATATATATGAGTACAGGATTCATTTCTCCTCCTTGGTTAGAATTCGGAGAGAGCCACAGCTCTGTGAACATTCCTTTGGGTCGTAAACGCTGTTATCTAAGAACTCCAGTGATGTTAGTTTTGGTCTCTTTTCACTCCAAAGATGGAAAACATAGTAAACTATATTTTACTGGATATTACTGTACGTATTCTGATTGATCACACCGAAAGCATTCTGGAGGTGTCCAGAACTATGTGTACAAGTTATGGGAATAGACAGTTATATTTAACATGCATAATGAAGGTATTTATAATTCACTTTAAGCTACGATAAAATCATAGTCATTCCAATGTGGCATGGGCAAATGGACACACATAAAAACACATTGAATATATCTGGTTAAATGTCTTTTAAAAAAGAGAAGTTTCTTTCTCTTTAGAATCCTTCTTTGGGACATTCCAGTCAGTCATAAAAATGTCTCGTAACTGGACACCACGCTCTGTCCTGAGCGGGCTTCACTTGTGGGGGATGTGTGTGTGGTTGTGAGTGTGTGTGTGTGTGTGTGTGGCTGGAGAGGTCCTGCATGCAGGCCACCTGGGTTTGCCTGCAGTGGGGGAAGTTTGTGAGTTGTTCGGGGACACATCACAGAGTCGTAAATGTTTCAGAAACAGTCTCATCTAGGCATTCTCATGCCAATGTCCATAATTTACATTCATTCTAAAAGACCTTGGGTTTTAGGAAGAATGTGCTTCATTTGTTTCAGAGGGACTGAGTCAATGATTCACCCAAATACCCTACAGTATTTAAATCAGGGGGCAGACTTCCTGTCGAGGCAGGGGCCAAGGCCCAGGGAATGGAGACTCCACCCCGAGGTGGTGGAGCTCCTGTGGGAGAGTTTCGGTCACGCCGAGGTGGACCTATTCGCTTCCAAGTAGACATCTCACTGTCGTCTGTGGTTCTCCCTCAGTCATACAGCCCCACTGGGGCTGGACGCTATAGTGCAGCCGTGGCTGAGGTCACGTCTGTATGCATTTCCCCCAATTGCTCTGCTCCCAGGAGTTCTGGAAAGGGTTCGCCAGGACGCGGTCAGTCTACTGTTGGTAGCCCCGTACTGGCCGGCCCGAGTATGGTTTGCGGACCTAATATCCCTCCTCGATGGTTCTCCCCTGAGATTCCTATCAGGAGGGACCTACTCTCTCAGGCGAGTGGGATGATCCTTCACCCACGCCCAGAACTGTGGAAACTGTGGGCTTGGCCTCTGAGGGGGCCCAGCTCATAAATTCAGGTCTCTCAACCGAGGTTGTTGAGACCATCCTCCAATCCAGAGCTCCATCCACGAGGAAGATATATGTCTTGAAGTGGAAATTATTCACTTCTTGGTGTGGAGAACACCAGCTGGACCCAGTTAACTGCCAGGTGGGTGCAGTGCTGGAGTTCCTGCAGGAGCGCTTCTCCGCAAGGCTATCCCCCTCAACGCTGAAGGTGTACGTGTCGGCACTAGCTGCTTACCACATCCCTTTAAGTGGAGTTTCTATGGGGAGACACCCACTTATAACACGCTTCCTTAGTGGCACTTTGAGGCTGAGGCCAGCAGTTCGCACGAGGGTGCCAACCTGGGATCTGGCCATCGTATTAGAAGGTCTCTCCCTAGCTCCCTTTGAGCCCATTGAAGAAGTTTCTGAGAAGTTCATCACTCAAAAACTATCTTTCTTCTTGCTATCTCGTCTCTCAAAAGAATTGGAAAAATTCAAGCACTCCTGGTTTCTCCCTCATGCCTGGAATTTTCTCCTGGTATGGTAAAGGCTTTTCTCCACCCTAGACCGGGTTACGTTCCTAAGGTTCCTACTAATATTGTTAGACCTATAGTTCTGCAGGCATTCTGTCCTCCTCCTTTTCTGACGTCGGACCAGGAGAAACTTAATCTGCTCTACCCAGTGAGGGCTTTAGATGCTTATGTCCACAGAGCTGCCCTGTGGAGGAAATCTGAACAACTTTTCGTCTGTTTCGGGCCACCCAGGAAAGGGTGTCCCGCGTCTAAGCAGAGGATGAGCAAGTGGGTGGTCGAGGCTATCTCACTTGCTTACGAGTCGGCTGGTCAGCCCTCACCATTGGCTGTTCGAGTTCCCTTGAAAGGGAACGTCTCGGCTACGTATGTAACCCTAGTTCCCTGATAGGGAACGAGATGCGTCCCGATCAACTTGCTTCAGGCTATCAGACGCTGACGCGGTTGTGATTCTGGGGTGCTTAATAGTTTCCTGGTCGATGGCGTCACCCGCCTATGACGTTCCGTCTCTCCATTGGACTGATTCCATACGTGCTTCAGGACGCACTCACGCAGGGGTGTTCCCACAGCGTTTGATGCAGCATCTCGTTCCCTATCAGGGAACTAGGATTACATACGTAACCAAGACGTTTTCTATGTGCTCTGACTTTGTGAAGTGCTCTCTGTTTAGAACCTACATCACACCGCTATATACTGCTCAACTGTGGTCTAACTATAAGGAAAAGAGTATGCAGAGGCTCAAGGTAGCATACAGTGATGCAATGAGGCTGCTGCTTCGTGTCCCAAGGTGGCATAGTGCCAGTCATTTGTTTGTGTCTACTAGAGTGCCAACTTGTGAGGCACTCTTAAGACAACTGATGTTTAGTTTTATGTGTCGCCTGGACAAGTCAGTGAATCATATAATTGAAGCCCTAGTCAGTCCTCTGAAAAGCTGTTATAGATACACTTCTAGGTTAAGATGACATTGGTGCAATAGCCTGTATATCCTATGAGCTAATATGGAATTTTTATGTATGTATTTTCTATTTATGTATTTCCTTTTTGTACTGTATGATGTGTTATATGGACCTGTGTCTGCAATAAAGCTTTATTATTATTCTTTTTTATCAACACTTGAATGTGAATGTTTTTTTTTGTGAAGTTCCGTAAAAAAAAGGCAACATTTTAAACAAAAAGCTGATAAAATTTCATTTTTGTCAAAGACTTTGTCCCGACAGGATTCAGATGGAGTAGATCAAGTCCATCAACACCACCAAAGCTTCACAGTCCTACAGTATAGCTCGTCCTGGGTCGACATTTCCTTCAGTAACGTTAGGCAGTTTTGATTTGCATGCTTATGATGTTTAATGTTTGATGATTCGCATTATGTTACATTTGCATAAGGAATCTTCTATCACTTTCAGCTTCTTTTTCTCCTGTGTTTTGATTCGGAGATTCTGTACTCTTTCAGAAGATGTGTAATAGTGCCACCCTACCGTATAACAGTAAAAACATAGATAGACTGAAAATTCAGTCAGTGGCTGGGAAAGCGTAAAGTACTATAGATTTGAAGTAAATTCCTATGTAGACTAAAAGTGGACAAGCCTACACAAAAATCAGATACTCAGAATTAGGAACATATCCATTTTCTTTATAAATCAATATTTTCAAACAATGTAAGTTTATAAGACTATATGTAAAACTATGTGGAAAACTATTTAATAGGCTTCTCAATCAAAATATTAAATACAAGCCAAGTATACTTATAATAATAATAATAACTAGAATGTACATTTCCAGAAGAAAATGTGAAGTGGTGCTTGCAGTGGCAAAACTCACCACCCGGTTGCTAGGGTGTTCTGGGTGGTTGCTACGGTGTTCTGGGTGGTTGCTAGGCGGTTATTAGGGTATTCTGGGTGGTTGCTATGGTGTTGCTATGCGGTTGCTAGGGTATTCTGGGTGGTTGCTAAGGTGTTCTGGGTGGTTGCTAGGTTGTTGGTAGTTGGTTGCTAGGGTGTTCTGGGTGGTTGCTAGGTGGTTGCTAGGGTGTTTTGGGTGGTTGCTAGGCGGTTGCTAGGGTGTTACGGGTGGTTGCTAGGGTGTTGCTAGGTGGTTGCTAGGGTGTTCTGGGTGGTTGCTAGGGTGTTGCTAGGTGGTTGCTAGGGTGTTCTGGGTGGTTGCTAGGTTGTTTCTAGGGTGTTCTGGGTGGTTGCTAGGGTGTTGCTAGGTGGTTGCAAGAGTGTTCTGTGTGGTTGCTAGGGTGTTGCTAGGTGGTTGCTAGGGTGTTGCTAGGCGGTTGCTAGGGTGTTTTGAGTGGTTGCTAGGGTGTTGGTAGTTGGTTGCTAAGGTGTTCTGGGTGGTTGCTAGGTGGTTGCTAGGGTGTTTTGGGTGGTTGCTAGGGTGTTGCTAGGTGGTTGCTAGGGTTTTTTGGGTGGTTGCTAGGGTGTTGCTAGCTGGTTGCTAGGGTGTTCTGGGTGGTTGCTAGGTTGTTGCAGGGCTAAAAACTAAAAACTCCCAGCCTGTTTCATTACTCAAAACCGCAATCATTGGTAAGACTGCCGACCTGACTGCTGTCCAGAAGGCCATCATTGACACCCTCAAGTAAGAGGGTAAGATAGAAAGAAATTTCTGAACAAATAGGCTGTTCCCAGAGTGCTGTATCAAGGCACCTCAGTGGGAAGTCTGTGGGAAGGAAAAAGTGTGGCAAAAAAACGCTGCACAACTAAAAGAGGTGACCGGACCCTGAGGAAGATTGTGGAGAAGGACCGATTCCAGACCTTGGGGGACCTGCGGAAGCAGTGGACTGAGTCTGGAGTAGAAACATCCAGACCCACCGTGCACAGGCGTGTGCAGGAAATGGGCTACAGGTGCCGCATTCCCCAGGTCAAGCCACTTTTGAACCAGAAACAGCGGCAGAAGCGCCTGACCTGGGCTACAGAGAAGCAGCACTGGAGTACCCACAGTCAGTGATGGTCTGGGGTGCCATGTCAGCTGCTGGTGTTGGTCCACTGTGTTTTATCAAGGGCAGGGTCAATGCAGCTAGCTATCAGGAGATTTTGGAGCACTTCATGCTTCCACCTGCTGAAAAGCTTTGTGGAGATGAAGATTTCATTTTTCAGCACGACCTGGCACCTGCTCACAGTGCCAAAACCACTGGTAAATGGTTTACTGACCATGGTATTACTGTGCTCAATTGGCCTGCCAACTCTCCTGACCTGAACCCCATAGAGAATCTGTGGGATATTGTGAAGAGAAAGTTGAGAGACGCAAGACCCAACACTCTGGATGAGCTTAAGGCCGCTATCGAAGCATCCTGGGCCTCAATAACACCTCAGCAGTGCCACAGGCTGATTGCCTCCATGCCACGCCGCAATTTCTTTCTGTGTCTTACCCTCTTGCTTGAGGGTGTCAATGATGGCCTTCTGGACAGCAGTCAGGTCAGCAGTCTTACCCATGATTGCGGTTTTGAGTAATGAAACAGGCTGGGAGTTTTTAGGGAGCTTTCTAGGGAGCTGGGAGCTTAGGTTAATAGCTCGTTTAGAGAACCTTTTCATGATATGCTAATTTTTTGAGATAAGAATTTTGGGTTTTCATGAGCTGTATGCCAAAATCATCCGTATTAAAACAATAAAAGACCTGAAATATTTCAGTTGGTGTGCAATGAATCTAAAATATATGAAAGTTTAATTTTTATCATTACATTATGGAAAATAATAAACTTTATCACAATATGCTAATTTTTTTAGAAGGACCTGTATAGGCCTATATATTTTACTATACATTCTCTTCACTGTATGTACATGTATAATAAAATAAAATGACACAACCCTGTCTCTGTTTGTTAAATGTCAGTTTTAATGATCAATAATGTTTCATATTTTCTAAATGAAAACAAAAAGAACCAGGGTTGTGTTTTATATTTCGTGTTGTTATAAATATATGCAGTGAAGATAATCAATGTGCATTGCCTGAAACACATTTGTGTGGCCATTAATATGTTGAAGATTTTTTTAAATGAAAAGAGGCAGAGTGGTGTTTTATTACATATTTCGTTTTATTGTTGATGAAAAGAGGCAGAGTTGTATTTTATACCATATTTCGTTTTATTGTTGCCTAAATTATACATAAGGAGATAACTGGATTAGCCAGAGCGTGCTGAGTGACGCGATCAAGAACGCCGCTGTTCCATTTGCAGAATAACCGGACTTGCGTCCTCTTGTCCTCGGGAGTTCGTTCTCCTGAGTCGAACTTGGCAAGTCCGAAGTTTGCGTATACTTGGTATTGAGAAACGGCCTATATCTATGACAACCGCTTACTACTTACGATCACTTCCGGGTCACGAAAAATACCAATGCAGAATTAAGGATTACAATTTATATGGTCGTATTTTGATTTCCGATTTCCATCTGTAAACACATCAAGGAAAATCAGATAACGAGATTGTTTTTCGTTTTCCGTTTTTTAATATCAAAACAAAAAACGAATAATGGGTTGTTTTCCGTTTTTCGTTTTCCTATTTACTAATGGTAATTGGGAAACGGTCCGTTTTTTGTTTTTGTTTTTTTCCTTTCAAAAACGAAAATCCATTGGCCGACAAGTACATGGACCATTTTTTTGGCCGCTTTTTCGTCCGCTGTGCGAACATTGTACACCCGATCGCTTAGAAAAGGCATAGCACACCTCTCCTCAATGAGCCGCACGATTTGACGCCTCACTCAGGGGTCTGTGACAAAATTTGCGGGACGAGTTACGCGCCAAACTTTGTCCAGAATAATAAGAATAATAACTAGAATGTACATTTCCGGAAGAAAATGTGAAGTGGTGCTTGCAGTGGCAATACTCGCCACTCGGTTGCTAGGGTGTGGTACATGATTGCATACGAGCCAACAAACATGTCTGTACTATGTTCTGGTGCTGAGATATGGCTTATTCATGTTGTTCAGGTGGTTGCTAGGGCGTTGCTAAGATGTTCTGAGTGGTTGCTAGGGTGTTTTGGGTGGTTGATAGGGTATTCTGGGTGGTTGCTAGGGTGTTCTGGTTGGTTGCTAGGGTATTTTGGGTGGTTGCTAGGGCATTGCTAGGGTGATCTGGGTGGTTGCTAGGTGGTTGCTAGGGTGTTCTGGGTGGTTGCTATGGTGTTGCTAGGTGGTTGCTAGGGTATTCTGGGTGGTTGCTAGGGCGTTGCTAGGCAGTTGCTAGGGTATTCTGGGTGGTTGCTAGGCGGTTGCTAGGGTATTCTGGGTGGTTGCTATGGTGTTGCTAGGCGGTTGCTAGTGTATTCTGGGTGGTTGCTAAGGCGTTGCTAGGCGATTGCTAGGGTTTTCTGGGTGGTTGCTAGGCGGTTGCTAGGGTATTCTATGTGGTTGCTATGGTGTTGCTAGGCGGTTGCTAGGGTATTCTGGGTGGTTGCTAGGGCGTTGCTAGGCAGTTGCTAGGGTATTCTTGGTGGTTGCTAGGGCGTTGCTAGGCGGTTGCTAGGGTGTTCTGAGTAGTTGCTATGGTGTTGCTAGGTGGTTGCTAGGGTATTCTGGGTGGTTCCTATGGCGTTGCTAGGCGGTTGCTAGGGTATTCTGGGTGGTTGCTAGGTGGTTGCTAGGGTGTTCTGGGTGGTTGCTAGGCGGTTGCTAGGGTATTCTGGGTGGTTGCTATGGTGTTGCTAGGTAGTTGCTAAGGTATTCTGGGTGGTTGCTAGGATGTTGCTAGGTGGTTGCTAAGGTATTCTGGGTGATTGCTATGGTGTTACTAGGTGGTTGGTAGTTGTCACAGATGGTTACTATTGGAGTTCTTAACACTTTCTTGGCATGGTTTAGCACTTACCTAATCGCTATTAGCATGTAGCTATTCACAGCTAGCATGTGTAGCATGTTGGAAGCCCTGTCTGCTACCATGAGTCAAAAGAGCCAAACCAAATCTCTATACGATGTTCTGATGCAGAGATATAGGTCTTGCAAAATGGTTGCTAGGGTACTCTGTTTGGTTGCTAGGGAATGGCTTGGCAGCTGCCAGTCATCAAAGTCCAAAGGTTGCTTGTCAGTATGAATGATATAAACCAACTCCCATGCCTCTGTGACATTCAGAATGGAAGATATCCCTCTATAGATTTTAGTTGCTAAGGTGCTCGACAATGGATGCTAGGGAGGGGCTAGGAAGTGTTGAGGGGATTCATGATTGGCTGTGTGCTGCCCTGAGTCAAACGAGACCACCCTTGTGTTTCTATGACACTTCTATCCGGAGATATTCTTTTGACCTCTTTCAATGGAAGTCTATGGGACTTGTTGCTAAGGTGCTCTAAATGGTTGCTAGGGCATGGCTTAATAGCTTCACAATGATCCTGAGAGACTGATTGGCCGTCTGAGTAAAATGAGCCCGCCCCCTTGTCTCTATGACACTGTGATCCAGAGCTATGTTCAATACAAAATCCCTATGCAATGTTCATGGGCCGTCCTACACCATAGTAAGTCAATGGGGCAAATTTGAGCAGCTCCTGCCCCCCAGGGGTGCAAGTTTTACCCCATTGTGAGGTATGTTCTTACAGAGCCTGCCAGCCTCTTCAAATGTGGTAAATTACAAGTTTCTGAGAAATCATTGGTCAGTGCTACGAGTCGTCAAAGTTTGTGGCAATGTTAAGTCTATGGGATTTTTTTTACCCAACGATTTGCCCCTGGGGCAAACACCGTACCCCCGATCGGTAAGAAAAGTCACAGCACACCTCTCCTCAATAATCCGCACAATTTGACGCCTCAATCAGGGGTCTGTGATGTTGGCGTGTATTTTTTAACAGATGATTACTATGGAGTTTTTAAAAGGAGTTTTTATAGAGTTTTTATAGAGTTATTTAGTATGGCACGAGGCCTGCGGCCATTAGGCCATTACTTATTGGCTGCTTGATAAAATAAATCCTCTGAGGGAGAGAGAGAGGGAGAGAAATGCAGGGCTGTCAGGCCCTTTTCTATGGGTGTGTGTGAAAGTGACAGTTGGGATTTGAATTTCTGAACATTCCGCAATGTTAAGTCAATGGGATTTTTTTGGCCGCTTTTTCGTCCGCTGTGCGAACATCGTACACCCGATCGCTTAGAAAAGTCATAGCACTCCTCTCCTCAATGAGCCGCACGATTTGACGCCTCACTCAGGGGTCTGTGACAAAATTTGCAAGACGAGTTACGCGCCAAACTTTGTCCAGAATAATAAGAATAACTAGAATGTACATTTCCAGAAGAAAATGTGAAGTGGTGCTTGCAGTGGCAAAACTCGCCGCTCGGTTGCTAGGGTGTGGTACATTGTTGCATACGAGCCAACAAACACGTCTGTACGATATTGTGGAGCTGAGATATGGCTTATTCATATGTTTGTATGGTTACTAGGGTACGCTATATGGTTGCTATGGTGTGCTTATACAGTTTATGAGATGATATTTGAGTCAAAAAAGCCAAACTCCATGTTTTTACTATTTTCTGGAGCTGAGATATGGCTTGTAAATGTAGTTTTATGGTTGCTAGGGTGCCCTAAGTGGTTGCTAGGGTGTTGTGGGTGGTTGCTAGGGTGTTGCTAGGTGGTTGCTAGGGTGTTCTGAGGTGTTGCTAGGGTGTTGCTAGGCGGTTGCTAGGGTATTCTGGGTGGTTGCTATGGTGTTGCTAGGCGGTTGCTAGGGTGTTTTAGGTGGTTGCTATGGTATTCTGGATGGTTGCTATGGTGTTACTAGGTGGTTGGTAGTGTTCACATTTGGTTACTATAGAGTTTTTATAATGTTCATGGCATGATTTAGCACTTAGCTAATCAATATTAGCATGTAGCTATTCACAGCTAGCATGTTTAGCATGTAGCAAGTCCTGTTTGCTAGCATGAGTCAAAAGAGCCAACCCCCATCTCTATACGATGTTCTGATGCAGAGATATTGGTCTTGCAAAACGGTTGCTAGGGTACTCTGTTTGGTTGCTAGGGAGTGGCTTGGCAGCTGCCAATCATGAAGCTCCAAAGTCAATGTGAATGTATAAACCAACCCCCATCTCTATACGACGTTTTGATGCAGAGATATAGGTCTTGCAAAATGGTTGCTAGGGTACCTTGTTTGGTTGCTAGGGAGTGGCTTGGCAGCTGCCAATCATGAAACTCCAAAGGCTGCTTGTCAGTATGAATGATATAAACCAACTCCCATGCCTCTGTGACATTCAGAATGGACGATATTCCTCTTTGGATTTTGGTTGCTAAGGTGCTCGACAATGGTTGCTAGGGCGTGGCTAGGAAGTGTTGAGGTGATTCATGATTGGCTGTTTGCTGCCCCGAGTCAAACCAGACCACCCTCATGTTTCTATGACAATTCAGTCCAGAGATATCCCTTCGATCTCTTTCAATGGAAGTCTATGGAACTTGTTGCTAAGGAGCTCTAAATGGTTGCTAGGGCGTGGCTTGATAGCTTCACAATGATCCAAGGAGAATGATTGGCCGTCTGAGTAAAATGAGCCCGCCCCTTTGTCTCTACGACACTGTGATCCAGAGTTATGTTCAATATAAAAGCGGTTTCTATGGTGTAGGACGGCCCATTTCATGGGCCGTCCTACACCATAGTAAGTCAATGGGGCAACTTTGGGCAGCTCCTGCCCCACAGGGGTGCAACTTTTACCCCATTGTGTGGTATGTTCTTACAGAGCCTGTCAGCCTCTTCAAATGTGGCAAATTTCACGTTTCTGTGACATCCTCGTTCCGAGCTACGACTCGTCAAAGTTTGACGCAATGTTAAGTCTATGGGATTTTTCGGCCGGTTTTTCGCCCCTGGGGCGAACATCGTACCCCCGATCCCTTATAAAAGTCATAGCACACCATTCCCGAACAGGCCGCACGTTTTGACACCTCATTCGTGGGTCTGTGACAAAAACTGCGGGAGGAGTAGCGCGTCAAAAAGTGGCCAGAAGAATAATAAGAATAAGAATAAGAATAAGAATAATAAGTATGTGAGATAACAATAGTGTTGCTTTGCCATAGGCAAGCACCACTAATAATAAGTATGGAGAAGAACAATAGTGTTGCTTTGCAAGCACCACTAATAATAAGTATGGAGAAGAACAATAGTGTTGCTTTGCAAGCACCACTAATAAGTATACACAATAACAATAGTGATGCCTTGCTTTCAGCAAGCACCACTAATAAGTAGAATGTCCATTTCCAGAAGAAAATGTGAAGTGGTGCTTGCAGTGGCAAAACTCGCCACTCGGTTGCTAGGGTGTGGTACATGATTGCATACGAGCCAACAAACATGTCTGTACGATGTTCTGGTGCTGAGATATGGCTTCAGGTGGTTGCTAGGGTGTTTTGGGTGGTTGCTAGGGTGTTCTGGTTGGTTGCTAGGGTAATTTGGGTAGTTGCTAGGGCGTTGCTAGGGTGTTCTGGGTGGTTGCTAGGGTGTTCTGGGTGGTTGCTATGGTGTTGCTAGGCGGTTGCTAGGGTATTCTGGGTGGTTGCTAGGGCATTGCTAGGCAGTTGATAGGGTATTCTTGGTGGTTGCTAGGGCGTTGCTAGGCGGTTGCTAGGGTATTCTGGGTGGTTGCTATGGTGTTGCTAGGTTGTTGCTAGGGTATTCTGGGTGGTTGCTATGGCGTTGCTAGGCGGTTGCTAGGGTATTCTGGGTGGTTTCTAGGCGGTTGCTAGGGTATTCTGGGTGGTTGCTATGGTGTTGCTAGGTGGTTGCTAGGGTATTCTGGGTGGTTGCTATGGCATTGCTAGGCGGTTGCTAGGGTGTTCTGGGTGGTTGCTAGGCGGTTGCTAGGGTGTTCTGGGTGGTTGCTAGGTGGTTGCTAGGGTATTCTGGGTGGTTGCTATGGTGTTGCTAGGCGTTGCTAGGGTATTCTGGGTGGTTGCTATGGTGTTGCTAGGTGGTTGCTAGGGTATTCTGGGTGGTTGCTATGGCGTTGCTAGGCGGTTGCTAGGGTATTCTGGGTGGTTGCTAGGCGGTTGCTAGGGTATTCTGGGTGGTTGCTATGGTGTTGCTAGGTGGTTGCTAGGGTATTCTGTGTGGTTGCTATGGCGTTGCTAGGCGGTTGCTAGGGTATTCTGGGTGGTTGCTAGGCGGTTGCTAGGGTGTTCTGGGTGGTTGCTAGGTGGTTGCTAGGGTATTCTGGGTGGTTGCTATGGTGTTGCTAGGTGGTTGCTAGGGTATTCTGGGTGGTTGCTATGGTGTTACTAGGTGGTTGGTATTTGTCACAGATGTTCCTATTGGAGTTCTTAACACTTTCTTGGCATGATTTAGCACTTACCTAATCGCTATTAGCATGTAGCTATTCACAGCTAGCATGTGTAGCAAGTTGGAAGCCCTGTTTGCTAGCATGAGTCAAAAGAGCCAAACCACATCTCTATACGATGTTCTGATGCAGAGATATAGGTCTTGCAAAATGGTTGCTAGGGTACTCTGTTTGGTTGCTAGGGAATGGCTTGGCAGCTGCCAGTCATCAAAGTCCAAAGGTTGCTTGTCAATATGAATGGTATAAACCAACTCCCATGCCTCTGTGACATTCAGTATGGAAGATATCCCTCTATAGATTTTAGTTGCTAAGGTCCTCGACAATGGTTGCTAGGGAGGGGCTGGGAAGTGTTGAGGGGATTCATGATGGGCTGTTCATGATTCTGCCCCGAGTCAAACGAGACCACCCTTGTGTTTCTATGACACTTCTATCCGGAAATATTCTTTTGACCTCTTTCAATGGAAGTCTATGGGACTTGTTGCTAAGGTGCTCTAAATGGTTGCTAGGGCGTGGCTTAATAGCTTCACAATGATCCTGAGAGACTGATTGGTCATCTGAGAAAAATGAGCCCGTCCCCTTGTCTCTATGACACTGTGATCCAGAGCTATGTTCAATACAAAATCCCTATGCAATGTGTAAGTCCATAGTAAGTCAATGGGGCAAATTTGAAATTTGCAACTTTTACCCCATTGTGAGGTATGTTCTTACAGAGCCTGCCAGCCTCTTCAAATGTGGTAAATTACAAGTTTCTGAGAAATCATTGGTCAGTGCTACGAGTCGTCAAAGTTTGTGGCAATGTTAAGTCTATGGGATTTTTTTTACCCAATGATTTGCCCCTGGGGCAAACACCGTACCCCCGATCGGTAAGAAAAGTCACAGCACACCTCTCCTATCGCCCACGGTTGCTAGGGTGCTGTAACTGGTTGCTATGGTGTGGCTATGAAGATTTTAGGCCATTACTTATTGGCTGCTTGATAAAATAAATCCTCTGAGGGAGAGAGAGAGGGCCTGTCAGGCCCTTTTCTGTGGGTGTGTGTGAAAGTGACAGTTGGGATTTGAATTTCTGAACATTCCGCAATGTTAAGTCAATGGGATTTTTTTGGCCGCTTTTTCGTCCGCTGTGCGAACATCGTACATCCGATCGCTTAGAAAAGTCATAGCACACCATTCCCGAACAGGCCGCACGTTTTGACACCTTATGGGTCTGTGACAAAAACTGCGGGAGGAGTAGCGCGTCAAACTTTGGCCAGAAGAATAATAAGAAGTATAATAAGTATGCAAGAGAACACTAGTGTTGCTTTGCCTTTGGCAAGCACCACTAATAATAATAAGTATGCCGGATAACAATAGTGTTGCTTTGCAAAGCACCACTAATAAGTATACAGAAGAACACTAGTGATGCCTTGCCTTTGGCAAGCACCACTAATAATAAAGATTTGGATTTCAATAGTGTGAATGCTTGAAGCATTCTCACTAATAAGTATACACAATAACAATAGTGATGCCTTGCCTTTGGCAAGCACCACTAATAAGTATACACAATAACAATAGTGATGCCTTGCTTTCAGCAAGCACCACTAATAATAAGTAATAATACTTTTAAGTATATCTCCATCAAAAGATTGAAAACATGTTTAGGCCAAATAGACTTAAGACTTTTCTGTCAGTATATAAGTCAAGTATACTTAAGTGGAATTTTCAGTATATTTCGTACATAAAGTATATTTCTGAGAAGTATATAAAAAGTAGAGTGAAAGTATACTTTCTTATTTTTAGTTTAAAAGAAGTATACTAATAGTACACTTGAATAAACTTCTTTTTCGTAAGGGCACTAATTCGGAACAAACGATTTGTAAAGTTTTCGAAACTTCATGAAACAGTGAAACGCATTGCTGGTGTGGTGACAAATTAGGTCCTCCCTCGAAATTGGGTTTCCGTTAAGACCCCAAACGATCCCATTGGCTCAAATTACTTTTAATAAGTACTCTCTTCAGTGCCTGATTACAATTCCTTCAAAAAACTCATGTGAAAACATACAGGAGAGAAGCCAGTCAGTTGAGTTAAAACATTAATATTAAAGGAACACTCCACAGTTATTTTAAATAGGGCTTATTCACCGTCTTTCCTACATTTAGAGGTGGGCAAAAGCATTTTTGTCTCTGTGCATGCATTGTTTTAGTTTGGCAGCGCCGCCGCTTGCTTAGCTTAGCATAATGAATGGAATCCATGCCAGCTAGCATGTTGTGAGTAAAAGTGAATTTTTTATTTTTTTTCAAGTCAAGTCATCCTCATTTATATAGCGCTTTTAACAATGTAGATTGTTTCAAAGCAGCTTTACAGAGATAAACATATAATTTAAGGTAACAGAGATTGGTTTGGTTTTATAGTGGTTCTGTCACGGAAACACACACAGGGGACAGAAGATCCAAAAGCAGTAGTTTTTTTAATAAAAGGGTAATCCAAATCACAATCAGTCCAGGCAAGGGTCAAAATCCAAAAGGCAATCCAAAAACAAGAAAACAAATACGAACAGGCAAAAACAGGCTACCAGAAGTGGTGTGACAATATACAAGGACTCCGTGACACACACTGAAACAGACAGGGTTATATACACAGGGAATTGTATGATAATGGGGAAATGGCTGAGTGCAATGATCAGTGATGAGGAACAGCTGAGTGCAATGATAAGACAAGGATCGTGGGAAATGTAGTTCATGAAGTAAATGACACCGTGGGGAAGGAGGACATCTAGTGGAAACCTGGGGAACACAAACCCAACACTGTGACAGGTTCTTGAATAATGTTTTTTCCAGCTAAAGTTAGTTTTGATTGATTCACTTCCGTCTAAATGATCATTTGTTATTAAATTAGGGGCCGCTAAGACGACACCGTTCTCTCTAAACAGACTTTAAACACGAACCTGTGATAGACGCTGATGGCGTTCACATGCGCATTAAGAACTGATTCTATAGTTATGTGCGTTTGAATATATGTGCGCAGGTTTGTAATTCCTTACAAACCATGCCTAAACAAACTACTTGTCTTGTCTATAAATTTTGATGCAGAATTCGAAAAATTCCACAACGCTTTATCTGTAGAGTGGTATAGGGATCCTCCATAGGGAGAGGCTAATTGGCATTTCAGCACTGCATTGTCATCGGTTCCAGGCGAAGGTCCTTCGTCAGATCTGGAAACGGCCTGGATCCGGCAGGCTGCGGCAAAACCTTGGGATAAACAAAGACACTAAAATTAGCGTAGATGCCATTCTTCTTATAATGTAACGAGTACATCAGGATTTAAGGGAAGTGTTCCCAGTTCCGGCTGACCTAATCTATGCAGCCTAATATTGAATTACAGAAGTCGATAATGTGTTATGTGTATGCTAGGTCAAAGAGATGTGTTTTTAGTCTAGCTTTGAACTGACAGACTGTGTCTGCTTCCCGGACAATGTTAGGAAGATTGTTCCAAAGTTTTGGTGCTAAATAGGAAAAGGATCTACCGCCAGCAGTCGATTTTGATATTCTAGGTATTATCAACTGGCCGGAACTTTGAGATCGCAAAAGACCTGAAGGACTATAATGCATTAAGAGCTCGCTCAAGTACTGCGGAGCTAAACCATTTAGTGCTTTGTAAGTAATCAGCAATATTTTAAAATTTATACGATGTTTAATAGGCAGCCAATGCAGTGTTGACAGAACCGGGCTAATATGGTCATACTTCCTGGTTCTGGTAAGAACTCGAGCTGCTGCGTTTTGAACTAGCTGTATTTTGTTTATTAAGCGTGCAGGGCAACCACCCAGTAGAGCATTACAATAATCTAGCCTTGATGTCATGAACGCATGAACTAGTTGTTCCGCATTTGTCAATGACAGCATATGACGTAATTTAGATATATTTTTAAGATGGAAAAATGCGGTTTTACAGATACTAGACACGTGACTTTCAAATGAGAGATTGGTATCAAAGAGCACACCCAGGTTCCTAACTGACGACGAAGACTTAACAGAGCAGCCATCAAGTGTTAGACAGTATTCTAGGTTATTATTACGTGTGGAAGTTTTTTGTCCAATAATTAGAATCTCTGTTTTTTCAGAATTTAGTAGTAGGAAATTACTAGTTACTGAGCCTTGTGGTACGCCATACTGAACTTGTGATCGATAAGACATCTCTTCATTTACTGCTACAAACTGATAACGGTCAGATAAATATGATTTGAACCATGCTAGTGCAATTCCACTAATGCCAACATAGTTTTATTCAACATAGTCTATTTAAAAGAATGTTGTGCTCAATGGTGTCAAATGCAGCACTAAGATCAAGTAACACCAATAGCGAGATACAGCCACGATCAGATGATAAGAGCAAATCATTTGTGACTCTAATGAGACCTGTCTCAGTGCTGTGATACGGTCTAAATCCTGACTGAAAATCCTCGCAGATACCATTTCTTTCAAGAAAAGAACACAGTTGTGAGGATACTGTTTTTTCTAATATCTTTGACAGGAAAGGTAGATTTGAGATCGGCCTGTAATTGACTAATTCTGTAGGATCAAAAGTAGGATTTAACAAGCGGTTTAATCATAGCCAGCTTAAAGGTTTTTGGTATGTATCCTAGAGACAAAGACGAATTAATGATGTTAAGAAGAGGATCTATGAGGATCTGGAAGCATCTCTTTCAGTAGCTTAGTCGGTATAGGGTCTAACATACATGTTGTCGATTTAGATGAATTAACGAGTTTGCAAAATTCTTCCTCTCCTATAGCAACAAATGAATCAAATTTTACCTCAGGGAGACTACAATGCACTCCCTGATACGATACTGTAGTAGACGGTTGCATAGTTATAATTTTGTCCCTAATATTATCAATCTTGTAAGTGAAGAAGTTCATAAAGTCATTACTGTTGTGTTTCTTGGAAACTTCTGGGCTTGAAGCTTTCTTTTTCGTTAGTTTAGCCACTTTTTCAAATAAATACCTAGGATTATGTTTATTTTCTTCTAATAGGGTTGAAAAATAAGCAGATCTAGCAGCTTTTAAAGTCTCTCTGTAAGCAATCGATCTCTCCTTCCATGAAATCCGAAATACCTCTAGTTTTGTTTTCTTCCAGTTGCGCTCCATTTTTCTGGCTGCTCTCTTAAGGGCCTGAGTGTGCTCGTTGTACCAAGACGTTGGACTGTTTTCTTTAATCTTCTTTAAGCGCAACGGAGCAACTGTGTCTAAAGTGCTGGAAAAGAGAGAGTTAAAAGTTTCTGTTGCAATGTCAAGTTCTGCTAAGCTATCTGGGATGCTGAGATGATGAAACTGATCAGGAAGATTATTAATAAAGCATTATTTAGTGGCATAAGTGATAGGTCTAACATACTTGTAACACGGAGTCGGCTTTGCAGCCTTGGCTAAATGTAATTTACATGAGACTAGATAATGATCTGAGATGTCGTCGCTCTGCTGCAGAATTTCAACAGCATCAACATTGATTCCATATGATAATATTAGATCTAGAGTATGATTACGACAATGAGTAGGTCCTGACACGTGTTGTCTAACTCCAATAGAGTTAAGAATGTCTTTAAATGCCAATCCCAATGCATCTTTTCCATTATCTACATGTATATTAAAATCACCAACAATTAGGACTGCAGTCAATACTAATATACTAATATATACTAATAACAATACTTTATCTGCAGTCAATACTAATTCTGATAGAAAGTCAGCAAATTCTTTGATAAAATCTTTATGGTGCCCTGGTGGCCTGTATACAGTTGCCAGCAGAATTCTCAAACGTGATTTATCGCTTACATTATATATTTTTACATTGAGCACCAACACTTCAAAAGAAGTATATTTAAAACTAGATTTCTTAGTGGTTTTGAAAATATTACTATAAATTACAGCAACACCTCCCCCTTTGCCTTTCAGACGAGATTCATGTTTATAACAGTAATCTTGTGGGGTGCACTCATTTAAAGTAATGTAATCTTTTTGTTTTAGCCAGGTTTCTGTCATACACAGCACATCTAGGTTATAATCTGAAATCATATCATTAACTATGAGCGCTTTTGAAGTAAGGGATCGAATATTCAGCAACCCAAGCTTTATCGTTTGCTCATCTGTATTATATCTATTTTTTATTTGTTGAACATCAATTACATTTTTAACCTTAGATGGGTTTGGACGTTTTTGTGCCGACGTTAATAACAATCTTAGATAATTTACGAATAGCATTAGCCAGCACTTTTAAATTTGCTTTGATGTCAGGCGCTCTGGCTCCTGGCAAACATGTGACTATGTTGGCTGGTGTCTCTATTTTCACGTTCCGTGTGATCGAATCACCAATTACCAGGGCACAATCAACAGAATTTTCAGTGGGTGTTTCACTGAGTGGGGCAAATCGATTTGTTATGGTAATCGGAACGGAAGAGTTCCGTTTTTTTTTTTTTTAAAGAGTTCAGAGAGATTTTTTGATCCGCAACTAGAGCGATCCCTCACTGTCACCCATTTGCCTTGCTGCACAGGCAATAATTCAGCCGGAACCGAATCATGTAAAGAGTTCACTATGCTTGGCGCATCCAAAATAGTATCTATCCTCAATTAAAGTTTGGATGCATGTCTCTAATTATGAAATCTTCTCTGTCAGCCTGACTGTCTCCTTGCATTTATCACATATAAACCTTATATTGCCGACGGGGAAGGCTATGCTAAACATGTAACATGAAGTGCAGGTGACAATAACAGGACAAGACATTACTCACCGTGTTTGTTGACTGATTCTTACTCACCTGGGCTTTTTATGAACTCAGAGAGAAAAATAAATAAATAACTGAGCTCATGGGTGGCACGTTAACAGGCTAGCGAGTTACTAGCGCGTTGTGCGAACAATAACGAAAGCTAGTGATGTCAGACTAATCTGAGATGTTGTCTAAGCTGTATTTAGTAGTATAAACAACTAGAAATGGTAGTAAATGATGGTTCAAAACAGAAAGAAATACAAAGCTAATACGAGGCTTAGACGGAGCTTACAGCCTCGAAGCAAACAAAACACAGCAGGCAGCGAGGCAAACAGGAGCAATCGATCAGGATCAGCAGTCGATCAGCCTAATTATTAAAATTTTAAATTAATAACTTCTTTTGGCCTGCGTATTCACAACGAGTACAAATAGCAATGCAGATTAAGACTAGGTGATCTCCTAGGCAGATATTGACTTGGGACTATATTGGGGTGAAGCACAGGCGAAGCACTGCTACTTGGGCGCAGAAACACCACGCAACACCTGAAATCTCTTAACTTCCGTCAACGTACCAGCATGAATAGTAGCTTGCTATTTTTCTTACAGTAGACATAGTGAATGGCGATGAACATGGCGGATTTTGTGAGAGACGAAGAGGGTGATTTCTCAGACAGTCAAGATCCAGAACCATACCTCTATGAAACAGAGTTTTCAGAAGAAGAGCTGCATGCTTTGGATATAGAACGACAGGAAGAGGTTGCGATCGCTCAACAGACTGAGGACGTGAGGATGAGAGCCAACACGAACTGGTGGTGTGAGTGTATGTCCTTTGCTTGTTCTCAAAAACTTTTGCTATGCAAGCAATTACCATGTTTGCTGTAACTGTAGCTGTAACTTCTCAAACTCTACACAATCCAAAAGCGAAGATACTCGGTGCAGGTCACGCCGGTATGTTGACGGATTTCAGGTGTTGCGTGATATCTCTGCGCCCAAGTAGCAGTGCTTCGCCTGTGTTTCACCCCAATATAGTCCCAAGTCAATATCAGCCTAGAAAATCGCCTAGTCTTAATCTGCATTGCTATTTATACTTGTTGTAAATACGCAGGCCATAAAAAGTAATTAGTTAAAAAAAAAAAAAATTCACTTTTACTCACGACATGCTAGCTGGCAACAAAGGATTCCATTCATTATGCTAAGCTAAGCTAGCGTCGGCGCTGCCAAACTAAAACAATGCATGCACTGAGACAAAAATGCGTTTGCCCACCTGCGTTTGCTACATCTAAATGTAGAAAAGACGGTGAATAAACCCTATTTCAAAAATCGGTGGAGTGTTCCTTTAAAAGATTTCAAAATGCTCCTGCAGACTATTTTTCCAGTCAGGAATTTTGTCATTGAGGATTTCTATAAAATACAGGTGCTGGTCATATAATTAGAATATCATCAAAAAGTTGATTTATTTCAGTAATTCCATTCAAAAAGTGAAATTTGGATATTATATTCATTCACTACACACAGACTGATATATTTCAAATGTTTATTTCATTTAATTGTGATGATTAAAACTGACAACTAATGAAAATCCCCAATTCAGTATCTCCGAAAATTAGAATACTACTTAAGACCAATACAAAAAAAGGATTTTTAGAAATGATGGCCAACTGAAAAGTATGAACATGAAAAGTATGAGCATGTACAGCACTCAATACTTAGTTGGGGCTCCTTTTGCCTGAATTACTGCAGCAATGCGGTGTGGCATGGAGTCGATCAGTCTGTGGCACTGCTCAGGTGTTATGAGATCCCAGGTTGCTCTGATAGTGGCCTTCAGCTCTTCTGCATTGTTGGGTCTGGCGTATCGCATCTTCCTCTTCACAATACCCCTTAGATTTTCTATAGGGTTAAAGGGATACTTCAGGATTTAGCATTAAGATTTGTATCAGTAGAAAACAAGTAGTATTTTCGAATTACCGTGCTCCCCCCCCCTCATTTCCCCCTGATATGAGAGGAAAAAACATCTGGAAAAATGTCTGGAAAAAATTCAGACTAAATTTAGTCTGATTTAAAAAATCTATACTGGTAATGGCCCAGCTCAAAAAAAGAAAACAGAAAAGAAAAAACAAAGAACAACCTTCAACCCTCGTCATCCATTTGTAATAGTTAAAGCAATTACCGTTTTCGAATTACCGTGCTTCCCCCCCTCATTTCCCCCTGATATGAGAGGAAAAAACATCTGGAAAAATGTCTGGAAAAAATTCAGACTAAATTTAGTCTGATTTAGTCCAAAAAAAAAAAAATCTATACTGGTTATGGCCCAGCTCAAAAAAAGAAAACAGAAAAGAAAAAACAAAGAACAACCTTCAACCCTCGTCATCCATTTGTAATAGTTAAAGCACTCAACTTTATGTTTGTGTTTAGTCTGGAAAAAATCCTCCGATGACGCAAAAATCATCATTTTGCGTCATCGGAGGATTTTTGGGCCAGAGGCTTAAAACTACAGAGGCTTTTACCACGCCCTAATGGGGCGGTATCTCACTCACATAGTGTAAAGATAGTGTCAGCCATCTTTCTGTAGAAGCTAAGCTAACAGGCTCTTGCTCTGTGTATAAAGTTTGTATAGTAGGCTAATCACGATGGCGGAAGGTAACGTTAGTTTAGAAGTTGAAATGGCAGAAGGGGATTTCGAAGATCTGTTGCGTGAATCTGATGCTCACGGCTACCTGTACGAGCCGCAATACAGCGATGAACAGTTGCGGGAGATGGAGGAACAAGAGGCGGCCGGAGCAGCTGCTGCAGCAGGGGAGCAAGACCTGCCAGACTCGAGCTGGGGCGGACCGGTCGTGTCAGTGTTCTCGCTGTGCGCCTATGGAAACAGATAGAGAGTCCTATTGCTGTCGCGAATTTCAGCGATCCCATTTTCTTCTGGACGAGATAAATTGGAAACGCCAGCCAAAGCCCGCAGGGACAAATGGACGGCTTAGTGTAAAGTGAGTAACGTTATTTGGTTTGTTTTTCTTTTTTTACCAAGACGTAATGTACAGAGTTTGGACACCCGGCATTATCACAATGTTCTTCCCGCGTAGTCAGCTGAGCTATTATTTTTATATTTACATCTATGATAGTATGCTGTATGTGCAAATAGTTCGCATTGCTAACGTTGTGCTTACTGTTTTGTAGACAATATCGCCTAACAGTCTATCGTCACTTTATGGAATGGGTCCTGCAAGGCGAGCGACTTGGTAAAGATTATCGTCTCGTTTTGCCCACCTGTGTTGTCCAGTAAGTTATATCAGACGGAGATATCCAGCTCCTGACGGACAATACTGTGAATATAAGGAAACAGCTGAAGCTCTGGAAGAGCTTTGAGTGTAAAAGTGTTAATATTAATAACTTTTTTTTATTAAAAGTTATAACTCACATTGGTTGTGGTTCTTTCTATAAACCTTTACTGTTACTAGAGTATGTATTAGCCTAGAGAATGTGTGGAGACATTTTTCGGATATTGCCGCCTGTAACCGGTAGGCGTGGTTAGCCTGGCCTCGTAAGGGCAGCAAAGCAAGTGCATTCTGGGAGCTGTGGCCATTAGCCACATGAGTAAAAAATACATTTTCTGCCTTTTCTCAGTCTAGAATGCTTCAATTTCAAAAATAATTTCACATTTCTACTATATAAATGATCACTATTCAATACACATTCATCTTCCCAGAGCTGAAGTATCCCTTTAAGGTCAGGCCAGTTTGCTGGCCAATTAAGAACAGGGATACCATGGTCCTTAAACCAGGTACTGGTAGCTTTGGCACTGTGTGCAGGTGCCAAGTCCTGTTGGAAAATGAAATCTGCATCTCCATAAAGTTGGTCAGCAGCAGGAAGCATGAAGTGCTCTAAAACTTCCTGGTAGACGGCTGTGTTGACCTTGGACCTCAGAAAACACAGTGGACCAACACCAGCAGATGACATGGCACCCCAAATCATCACTGACTGTGGAAACTTTACACTGGACTTCAAGCAACGTGGATTCTGTGCCTCTCCTCTCTTCCTCCAGACTCTGGGACCTTGATTTCCAAAGGAAATGCAAAATTTACTTTAATCAGAGAACATAACTTTGGACCACTCAGCAGCAGTCCAGTCCTTTTTGTCTTTAGCCCAGGCGAGACGCTTCTGACGCTGTGCCTTGTTCAAGAGTGGCTTGACACAAGGAATGCGACAGCTGAAACCCATGTCTTGCATACGTCTGTGCGTGGTGGTTCTTGAAGCACTGACTCCAGCTGCAGTCCACTCTTTGTGAATTTCCCCCACATTTTTGAATGGGTTTTGTTTCACAATCCTCTCCAGGGTGCGGTTATCCCTATTGCTTGTACATTTTTTTCTACCACATCTTTTCCTTCCCTTCGCCTCTCTATTAATGTGCTTGGACACAGAGCTCTGTGACCTTTTGTGTCTTGCCCTCCTTGTGCAAGATGTCAGTGGTCGTCTTTTGGACAGCTGTCAAGTCAGCAGTCTTCCCCATGATTGTGTAGCCTACAGAACTAGACTGAGAGACCATTTAAACGCCTTTGCAGGTGTTTTGAGTTAATTAGCTGATTAGAGTGCGGCACCAGGTGTCTTCAATATTGAACCTTTTCACAATATTCTAATTTTCTGAAATACTGATTTTGGGGTTTTCATTAGTTGTCAGTTATAATCATCAAAATTAAAAGGAATGAACACTTGAAATATATCAGTCTGTGTGTAATGAATGAATAGAATATACAAATTTCACCTTTTGAATAGAATTACTGAAATAAATCAACTTTTTGATGATATTCTAATTATATGACCAGCACCTGTATTGTGCAAAAATCTCTTCTCGTTCTCGTGAACCCAATCTTGTATCTCGTCTTGTCTCGTGAGATAAGTGTCTCGTCACACCCCGATTAGTTTATACATGCATTTGCACATGCCTATATGTATTCCAAATAATTTTTGATGTAATTACGTGTTAAATGTCAAAATATTTCAGTTATAAAAAGAGTGTTGTCAGCGGGAGACAGGACTTAATTCAATTCACAGAATTGTTTATTGACAGGTAGCAGACATCGAGTAGAATTAACATGTGGGTGTTCAGGATGAAGATCAGTTGAATTAACTTAGCTGGGTAGTAAGTGTCTCTTTGTATTGCAGGTAATGTGATCGAGATGGCTGAAGATGATTGGATGATTTGAAGATGAAGGATGACGAAGGACTAAGAGGTGAACAGGGAAGGAGCTGGGTAAGTTGACCAGTAGTGAGCAAGATCAGACAACATTGGTGAGGAAGTTGACTGCTGATATAGTGAGTACTGATGAGTGATAACTAGGGTGACGGCTTGCAGGTGCAGGTGATTGAGGAGTGTGTGCAGGTGGTGAGCATGAAGGATACTGGGAAGTGTAGTGCTGAGGGTGACTGAGCTGGTGACTGTGACAGTACCCTCCCGGAAAGCGCGACCTCGCACAAAAAAGGACTCTAGCCGGTGTGGGAGGGTGGGCGTCCTGGAGCTGTGTTAGATGATAGGTGTGGTGAGCAGGATGAGACCAAGGGACGTGAGAGAACGGCGCGAGGCCGGTGGCGTGATTGTTAATGAATGACACCTGCGAGACGCACCGGTCTCGCATCTCTCACGGAGGAGCGGAAGCATAAAGGAGGAGCGACGACTGTGAAGATCGAGGGAGGACAGGCCTGTGTTTTATTTGTGTTTGGTTTTTGTTTTGGGTAGCCCACAAGGGACTGCTGGCGGTTCCTTTTGTGTTTTATTTTGGTAGCCAGCTGTCATCCGCGAGGGGCTGCTGGCGGTTCTTTTTGTTTTTGTATTTGTTTAATTTTAAAATTAAAGTCTTTAAATGTCTGCCGGTTCCCGCCTCCTTCTTCCCTGAACTATGATCTTCGTTACACTAGGGATACCTCCAGGACAGCACCAGCAACCCAGGGAGGCGCTGGCAGCTCAGGAAGCCATGGCGGTGTAGATAGCTCCGGGCCCATGGCGGTGTAGATAGTTCCGGGGCCCATGGCGGTGCAGATAGCTTAGGGCCCATGGTGGTGCAGGAAGTTCCGGGGCCCATGGCAGTGCAGATAGCTCAGG
Source organism: Gila orcuttii (assembly GCA_026230005.1). Classification (NCBI taxonomy): domain Eukaryota; kingdom Metazoa; phylum Chordata; class Actinopteri; order Cypriniformes; family Leuciscidae; genus Gila; species Gila orcuttii. Next base: position 36,425,169 of record JAPDVR010000002.1, read on the forward strand.
GGCCCATGGTGATTCAGGAAGCCATGGCGGATCGTCCTTTGTGATTTGACAAGGAAATCTGGAAGACTGGAACAAGCACTGGGCTGAGCTCGGGGACTGGAACGAGGACTGGAGCGGACTCGTGGACTGGAATGAGGACTGAAGCGGACTTGGGGACTGGAGCGGACTCAGGGACTGGAGTCATCTCTGGGCTCTGGTCAGGGGCTGCAGCCATCACTGAACTCTGGACAGGTACTGGAGCCATCACTGCACTCTGGACGGGGACTGGAGCCATCACTGGACTCTGGACGGGGACTGCAGCCATCACTGGACTCTGGATGAGGACTGGAACCATCACTGGACTCTGGACGATGACTGTATAAAAGGACTGGAATGGGCTCAGGAATTTCCCTCACGGTATCTTACTCTGTGGCTGGCACTCTGGCTGAAGACGCAGCCGTGGCGGCCATCTTGGTTGAAGACTCAGGCATGGCAGCCATCTTGGCTGAAGACTCAGGCGTGGCGGCCATCTTGGTTGTAGACTCAGGCGTGGCGGCCATCGTGGCTGATGTGGACAAGGGTGACTGAGTGGTAGTGGTGTCTTTCAACCTCAAGTGAAAGAAATTAAGTTCAATTTGTTTTATTATGGCCTATATAGTAAGCTGTATTTGTTGAATTAATATTATTTGTATGTACTTTTGTATGTACTGTATAATCATTAAATGATAGTTGATATAGACACAATTTCAAGGGAGGACCCAATTTGTCATGACATCGGACCGCATCCGCGTACAGTGTGAATAAAAAAATATGCACCACATATGCACTATGTGAACCTGGCGTAACCTGGCGGTTGCAGGCTTGCCTTCAAGTGTGAAGGGAGTGGATTCTGGTGTTTCAATGTATAACTAATGAGTGATTATAATCAAGGTTTAGGAGTGTGTGCAACTCCTAAATCAGCTCCTAAATCATCCTAAATCAACTAACTAAATCAGCCCCACCCCTAATCATCAGCCCCGCCCCTAATCCAAGATGTCAGAAACTATGTTTGTCCTGTATTGTTTGTTTCTTGTTTGGAAATGGCAACTCTATTTTTAACCTTGACAATTACAACATATGGACTTCTAAAGCATACTGAGTGGATTACGGTGTTCCGCTGTGGAGTTTACTCGCTTGATTCCTGGTACTTTTGGGCCTCTGGATCTCTGCATTACTGACTCAAAGTTTGCATCATTCTTTGGAACAGCAAGAGGTACACAGACTTCCCAGCCTGCAAGAAGTCATTTCAGGGAGGTATCTCTTTTGGTTGATGGGGGGTGGTGGTGGTGGGGGTGATTGGTTGACTTACCGAAACAGGACAATCAGGATGCTCTCTGTCTTACATGCGCTTCATGAGGCACACACACACACTAGCACACACATGCAAGGTCTCTCGCTCTCTCCCTCTCTGCCGTGCGTGCGCTACACGGTTTGGAGCACAGTATGTTCTGTCTCGCATGTGCGCTCTTGCTCGCTCGCTCTAGATTCCGGGAGATTTTAACTAATTTGCGGGCATCAGGGAGCCGCTATCAATATGCGGGAGACTCCCGGAACTTCCGGGAGACTTGGGATGTCTGGGTACATCACCACTACATCTGTGTGTTTGCCTCGGATGGGTGAGAGAAACCTCAAAATGTCCTTGATTGACATTGAGGCACAGTACTGTGTTTTATTGGGGAACGTCTTCAAACTGGATTTGCTGGAGTCTTTTTGTGTAGCTTAGCTAGCACCGGCTACACACCGGCTAGTAGCCATTTTGTGCCTTGGCTTACACTACATGGACTTTTATTTTGGCTCATCCACCTCTAGCCTAATCCACACTCTACTACTAAACAGCTAGTTTCCACCTGTTTTAACGTAGACTCTGTTACTAGCCATAACAATCAACTAGCAACTTGCCACAGGCAACAACTGGAACAATTTTAAGCACTACTTTAAGCACTACTTGCAGCAAAGTAGGTGGCTTACTCATAGCAGCTATCACTAGCTGTAGTTACAGCCTTCACTGCTTGCCGCCACCAGCTACTGCTTCTACCACCAAGCTGATGCCTGCCTAAAACCCATTTATCATGCTTCTGCCTACCTCAGCTGTGGCCCTCACCTTCTTACAACCACCACCTCAGTGGGCCTGCTTATTGTTGGCCTCAGCTCCCTTCATCCCACCAGTTTATCGTCTGCTGCAGCCTCAGTGGCTTCAGCCTCAGCTGCTTTAACCCTCTGGGGTCGGCAAACGCGCCGGCGCGTTTTGCTCGATTTTTTTCACATAGCAGGAAAATAGACTTAAGAAATATAAAAGAATAAACTGTTAAATGTCTACTTTTTTATGTGTCCACTTACAATCGAAATAAAACATTGTGCTTTTGTAAAATAAAGAAAATAAACAGGGTGTGCTTTCTGTCTCTCCATCTCCGTGAAGCTTTTTTCTGGAGCACGTCTCTAAACTTAAACAAAACTCAGCAAATACTATTCAGCAAATACTATTTATTTTCATTTCGAGGAGCAACAGATCTAGCCGAGAATTGTGAATAATAAGGGGTTTTTTCTTATGCTTTGTTCTAATCGCGATATGGAATAGTGTCTGTAAACGCAAAAAGACTGTTTAAATTTGAATCACGTGTCTGTGTGTGAATGAATTAAGGGCACATATGAGCACTGTTGTTTACTATGTTACAGATGAAAAGACAACATTTTGTAGTTTTGGATAGATTATAAAGTTTTAATTCTAAAATAGACATCAAATAAGCTTTTGTTAACCAGTTTCTGCTCATATGTTAAATATATAGCATGTCCTGTCAAAAATAAACTCATCAACTAAGATGTTATTATAGTGTTTGTTCCAATGTAAGCTATATCAAACTAATGAATCCTTATCTTTAAAATATGTATGATAAAATGAATTGGCCTACTTTAAAAAAGAATACTTAATAAGAAATTTATGGAAAAAGACCATTTTCTTTTCAAGATGTTTCCAACTCTAACTTTGAACAAATTCTGTAGAATGGCCCATATAGCCTATTTGAACAGGATTTGTTTCCAGGTATGACTATGTACTAAAATACACACACACACACACACACACATATACAGGTCCTTCTAAAAAATTAGCATATTGTGATAAAGTTAATTATTTTCCATAATGTAATGATAAAAATTAAACTTTCATATATTTTAGATTCATTGCACACCAACTGAAATATTTCAGGTCTTTTATTGTTTTAATACTGATGATTTTGGCATACAGCTCATGAAAACCCAAAATTCCTATCTCAAAAAATTAGTATATTTCATCCAACCAATAAAAGAAGTGTTTTTAATACAAAAAAAGTCAACCTTCAAATAATTATGTTCAGTTATGCACTCAATACTTGGTCGGGAATCCTTTTGCAGAAATGACTGCTTCAATGCAGCGTGGCATGGAGGCAATCAGCCTGTGGCACTGCTGAGGTGTTATGGAGGCCCAGGATGCTTCGATAGCGGCCTTATGCTCATCCAGAGTGTTGGGTCTTGCGTCTCTCCACTTTCTCTTCACAATATCCCACAGATTCTCTATGGGGTTCAGGTCAGGAGAGTTGGCAGGCCAATTGAGCACAGTAATACCATGGTCAGTAAACCATTTACCAGTGGTTTTGGCACTGTGAGCAGGTGCCAGGTCGTGCTGAAAAATGAAATCAGATGGAAGCATGAAGTGCTCCAAAATCTCCTGATAGCTAGCTGCATTGACCCTGCCCTTGATAAAACACAGTGGACCAACACCAGCAGCTGACATGGCACCCCAGACCATCACTGACTGTGGGTACTTGACACTGGACTTCAGGCATTTTGGCATTTCCTTCTCCCCAGTCTTCCTCCAGACTCTGGCACCTTGATTTCCGAATGACATGCAAAATTTGCTTTCATCCGAAAAAAGTACTTTGGACCACTGAGCAACAGTCCAGTGCTGCTTCTCTGTAGCCCAGGTCAGGCGCTTCTGCCGCTGTTTCTGGTTCAAAAGTGGCTTGACCTGGGGAATGCGGCACCTGTAGCCCATTTCCTGCACACGCCTGTGCACGGTGGCTCTGGATGTTTCTACTCCAGACTCAGTCCACTGCTTCTGCAGGTCCCCCAAGGTCTGGAATCGGTCCTTCTCCACAATCTTCCTCAGGGTCCGGTCACCTCTTCTCGTTGTGCAGCGTTTTTTGCCACACTTTTTCCTTCCCACAGACTTCCCACTGAGGTGCCTTGATACAGCACTCTGGGAACAGCCTATTTGTTCAGAAATTTCTTTCTGTGTCTTACCCTCTTGCTTGAGGGTGTCAAGGATGGCCTTCTGGACAGCAGTCAGGTCGGCAGTCCATGATTGCGGTTTTGAGTAATGAAACAGGCTGGGAGTTTTTAAAAGCCTCAGGAATCTTTTGCAGGTGTTTAGAGTTAATTAGTTGATTCAGATGATTAGGTTAATAGCTTGTTTAGAGAACCTTTTCATAATATGCTAATTTTTTGAGATAGGAATTTTGGGTTTTCATGAACTGTATGCCAAAATCATCAGTATTAAAACAATAAAAGACCTGAAATATTTCAGTTGGTGTGCAATGAATCTAAAATATATGAAAGTTTAATTTTTATCATTACATTATGGAAAATAATTAACTTTATCACAATATGCTATTTTTTTTAGAAGGACCTGTGTATATATATATATATAGATATATATATATAAATACACTGCCGTTCAAAATTTTGGGGTTGGTACGATTTTTAATGTTTTTAAAAGAAGTCACTTATGCTCACTAATGCTGTATTTATTTAATTAAAATACAACAAAAAAACAGTAATATTGTGAAATATTATTACAATTTAAAATAACTGTTTTCAATTTTAATATATTTTAAAATATAATTTATTCCTGTGATCAAAGATGAATTTTCAGCATCATTACTCCAGTCTTCAGTGTCACATGATCCTTCAGAAATCATTCTAATATGATGATTTGATGCTCAAGAAACATTTATGATCAATGTTGAAAACAGTTGTGTACCATTTTTTTTACGATTCTTTGATGAACAGAAAGTTAAAAACAAAAGCATTTATTTGAAATAGAATCTTTTGTAACATTATAAATGTCTTTACTGTCACTTTTGATCAATTTAATTCCTCCTTAATTAATAAAAGTATTGATTTATTTTATTTATTTCCCCCAAAAAATAAAATAAAAATTCTTACTGACCCCAAAGTTTTGAACGGTAGTGTTTAATGTTACAAAAGATTCTATTTCAGATACATACTGTCCTTTTAAACTTTCTATTCATCAAAGCATCCTGAAATAAAAATGTAAATAACTGTTTTCAACATTGATAATGATGAGAAATGTTTCTTGAGCATCAAATCATCATATTATATATATATATTTTTTTTTTTCCCCTCTCCTCGCATTCTTTCTTGTGTGACACACCTGAATGAAAGGCTCATTATGCAGCTCATTATGCAGCTCATTATGCGGGTCATTGCAGCTCATTATGCAGCTCAAGGTGCATAAGGTGTGAATCACATAATTATCTCAGGTGTGAATCACATAATTATTCATGATCGGGTTGAACCATTCACGACCACACGCATATTGCCTTTCCAAACAAAAAGTGTTTTACAAAATTTAAATCAATGTATTGTTTTATGTGAATGATTAGGCAGGATGATTTTCAGATCATTTTGAAGCAAAAACTCTAGACGACAACACCCATTAGTCAAAAGTCTTGTGGACACATATTTAGTATGTGTTTTGTGGCCTTATTTCAGAAACTTTAATTTTTTGTTTTTTCAATAACCATGCATAAACAATATTCTCTCAAAAATACAAACATGTACAGACATGTTGCTCACATATTATGGTAGCCCTGTTTGTGCTACATAGAGTGTAATTACACCTTTGCCATTAATATGTTTATAAGCAACTGAAAAAAGCACAAATGTCAGGACATGTCAAAACATCTCAAGGACCCCAAAAACACCTTAGACCCCAGAGGGTTAACCATCATGCTGACATCGGCTAAAGCCTCAGCTGCCTCCATCTCTAGGCTGTCATCTGCTACAGTCTCAGCCGCATCTTCCTTCACTGGACTTGTCGTCTGCTACAGCCTCAGCTGCCTCCATCACTGGACTTGTCGTCTGCTACGGCCTCAGCTGCCTCCATCACTGGACTTGTTGTCAGCTACAGCCTTAGCTGCCTCCTTCTCCGCCACCGCATTTGTCGCCTGCTTAGGTCTCAGCTGTTTTTATCGCTGGAATTGTTGTCTGCTACAGCCTTGGTTGCCTCTACCACCACCAGGCTGTCACCGGCTACAGCCTCAGCTGTCTCCACCACCACCGGGCTATCGCCTGCCTCAACTTAATGGTCTCCTGTTAACTACTCACTGTACTATCCATTTCAACTTTTGTTACACAAAGCTGTCTGTAGTGTTTTAAAAATGAAGTTTTATCTAGCCTTGTTTATCTTTCTGATCCCCCTTAACAGTGGGGTTGTCCATTTGCAGTCAGAAAATGAGTCCATCCATATGCAGTTCCCTTATGTAGTCTCAAGGCCTGAAAACTTTTCCACGGTCCAACTTAAATTCCAGGGGCCAAGTGTCACGGTATACAAATTCATTGCTTCCTTCTCGTCTCGTGTTAATGTTGTTGTATGAGTGCACGTGTGTAGTGGGCGTGAATGAGTGTCAGTCCTTGATCCGCTCCAGCTGATCATCATTTCATCACCAGCTGCAGCCGATCTCATCACACTATATATTCTCACCGTTTTCTCATCCCCTTTGTCAGATCGTTGGTTGATGTTTCGTGCGTGGCGTTCCAGTCCTGTCTTCCTGCTGTTCCCGTCTTCGTGTTCCTGTGGATTCATTGTCTTGGTGTTGGATCGTTGTTCGTGTCATCACTACACTTCACGGGTTCCTCACTCTGATCATCGAAGTCCCTGCGTCACCTGACCACGCCCGTGTCTTCCCTCTGTTTTCTCCGTTGCTAAATAAAGACCTGAGTTTACCTGCGATTGCTTCCTGTATTGAATTGACGATCATGACACCATGTCACTAATTTCTGTTTGTTTACAAGGCTACAAATCTACTCCACCTTCACTGCCTCTCCATTTTGAAGGATTGGTTTATTGTCTCTGCACACTCGCTTCCTGCTTTTTGTATATCATTAAATTCTAGATTTGGCACTTTCTGCTGCAATTCAGCTAAGTCCAGACTTCTTGTTATTATTTTATTACTAATCTCTGGAAATGTTCAGCCTAATCCGGGCCCTGATAGCATTAAGTTATGTGATACACCTGAAGATTTTAAATCAAGGTCTGGCCTGGGTATTATTCACCTCAATGTTCGGAGTCTAATGTCCAAACTGGATATGGTTAATTAATGGGTCAGGTCAAATGATGCTGACATTGTTGTGTTATCTGAAACCTGGCTGACTAAATCTGTCCTTGATAAAGATATTGGCATTGAGGGTTATAATGTGTATCGTTCAGATCGCCCAAAAAGAGGGGGAGGTGTTGCTATTTATATCAAATGCAAATTCAACTCTAGTTTAGTGCTCTCAAAATCGGTGTGTAAGTGAGTTTTTGGCTTTAAACCTTGAAGTCTCTAAAGACCACTATATTAGGTTGGTTGGTTGTTATAGAACTCCGTCTGCATCAAATGACTCTTCATCTACACTATCAAATTTGTTAGCCTAAGTCCTGTTATTTGTAATGACACTATTGTTGTTGGTGACCTGAACTGGGACTGGCTAAGGCCAAATCCTAAATGTCCGGAGAAATCACCACTCATTGATTTAATCCTGACCAATGCCCCTTTTAAGTACTCTGCAATAGGTGTTTTTGCTAATGTAGTGTGTGGGTGACGTAGAGATCACCCATTGGGTATATCAAATGAGGACGTGCGTATTTAAATGGGCTGTGCCAGTAGGGTGATGTGATCGGTTGTAACACCCGCCCTATTGGTTGGTTATCATTCCGGCTCGACGTGCTGCAGGAGAAAAGGTATGCGTGAGTGTTTGCGTTTGATCTGTTTGCTGGGGATATGACAATAAATATTCTTTGTTGGCGCTGGTATAGGCTGGTAGTATGCGAATCAGTTGGACCACTTGACGAGCAGCGGGTCTGGGGTTGGCCAGTTGTCTATTCAGGTGAGTGGCGTTCACGTGGGTTCGGGGTTGGTGTATGTGTGCTTATAGTGTGTATTATTGCAGCGTTCTGTGGCGTTGCCGTTTAGTGGCGTCTGCACACCGGCTGCAGTTCATCTACATAAGGGAAATCGTCATCCGTGGTATGTATTGAGTATTTCTGCCATTAGAATTGATTTGACCATATCCAGACTCTTAAAATCTTTGTATTAAATAGGCTGGGCATCACATGCTGCAATATCTGGCAGTAGCGCGAGCAGTCCGGTCGGCGCTGTTGTCTCGCCCGTATTTTACGATTGTGTGTTCTTTGTGTGTGTGTTTTCAGTCAACCTGGATTGTGTTTGTTTGTTTAGAAATGCCATGGTGAATTAAATTGTCTAGTTTCTTTTTTTTAGAATTGATTTTCAGTTCTGTTGTTTGTTTTTCATCTAATTGATTTATTGCATAGCTTGACTGATTTTGTTGTTTTTTTGTGGTGTGATTCGTGACTAAACTGAGTTTTCTTGTGTTTGTAGATTTAGTATTGTGATTTATTATTTTCCTTTTTTTGTATGATTTTGTAATGGGAATGCTGGGTTTTGGGGCACGGAAGCCCAGCTGTCTGTTCCATCTCGTCTTAATTAATTTGTTTTGTATTATTTTGACAGTGAGGAGAAGTTGGATATTGTATTGTCTGTTTATTCTTTCTATTTCCATGCAGGAGCTGAGGGCCACTTACGTGGGTGTCCTAGGGCTATGGTAGTGGGGTCTCCCGTTCACGTGAGAGCGCTGTATTTCACCGGTGTGGTGTGGTGAGAGTATTGAGTGAGCTTGTTTTGCTTTCTTTGGAGGTCACTTCAAGCCGGGGGTGCCCGAGGTGGATGTCCTTCAGCCCTGTATTGATGAATGTGTTTGGAATGTATGTTATTTTGATTTGTCCTTTTGTGGTGATTTACCGTTGCTCTTTATGGACATTCAGCTTTTCGATTATTTCTTTTTTTCTTTTTTTCATTCTTGTGTGTCCAGTGCAATTGAGTATTTTGCATGATGCTCCATTGAAAGGGTGATTTTTTTATATGTCTGAAGTTTGTTGAATAAAGTGTATTTTTTTAAAACCCACGACCAGTTACTCGCTGATAACGGACCTGTGTGCTTCGAGTACATAAAAGCCGGTGGCTTGTAATCTATTTTTAGGGTGCAAGTCCCTAGATGGCGTAGTCGACAACCAAAATTATATCAATAGCCTAATTATTTTTGTAGTTTAGGCTGACTCCTGTCTTGCTGGTAGCCCTCCCGCCACACTAATGATGTGAGTGATCACTGTGTGATTGCTGCTGTGTGTGATTGCTGCTGTTAGAGACACTAAGGTGCCCAAGTCTGCACCTCGTATTGTTAAAAGGCGAAATATGAAAATGTTTGTTGAGCAGGGTTTTTTATATGATTTATTTTATTTTGACTGGAGTAGAATTGCCTTGATTGATGATGTGGAATTAGCCCTGACTTTCTTTCAAAACAGTTTTCTTGATATTCTTAACAGACATGCACCTATTCGTAAATTTAGAATTAAGGGGCGGGACAATCCCTTGTTTACTTCTGAGATTTCTAATTTGCTCCATGAGAGAAATGTAGCCTGGGCAAAAGCAAGGAGATCAGATACTGATGCTGACTGGTTTGTTTTCAGACGGTTGCGAAACAGATTCACTTCACTCTTCAGAAAAGCTAAAGCTGAATTTTACTTATCTGAAACCACTGAGAATCTAAATAACCCAAAACAATTCTGGAAAACTGTTAAGTCATTATCTGCATCGACTAAACCAACAGGTTTTCCGCTGTCTCTAGTTAAGAATGGTGTGTCTATATCTGACAAAGTAGAAATGTTAAATTGTTTTTATGAGCATTTCATATCATCTGGGTTCTTGTTTGATTCTGTTGCCCCTACAGTGTCGGAGCCTGTAAATGACACCTTTATTACTGCCGACAAAACTTTCAGTTTTAGCTCCTTCTCTGTTGCTGATGTTCATAAAGCCCTGAAGCAATTGAATCCTCGAAAACCTGCGGGCCCCGATCACTTAGAACCTTTCTTTTTGAAATTAGCTGCAGATATCCTAGTTGAACCTCTGACTCATCTTTTTAATCTTTCACTGGTCACAAACAAAATTTCCAAGGCATGGAAGTCTGCTTATGTTTTACCACTTTTGAAAGGAGGTGACCCTACCTTGCCTAATAATTACAGACCCATTTCCAAACTTTCAGCATTGGCCAAAGTGTTGTAATCTTTGGTTAGTGAACAAGTAAAAGTGTATTTAAATGCTCAGTCAATTTTATCTAAGCATCAATCTGGTTTCAGGAAAAAACACAGCACTTCCACTGCTGCTATAAAAGTAATTAATGATATAGTCAAAGTACTTGATGACAAGAAACACTGTGTGTCTCTGTTCATTGATCTGTCCAAAGCATTTGACACTGTTGACCATAGCATACTAGTTCAGAGACTGATCAGTATAGGTATGTCTCAGCACTCTGTGGACTGGTTTGTCAACTACCTCGCTGATAGGACTCAAGCTACACAAGTTGATGGCCTAACGTCAAAATATTTATCAATCTGTAAAGGGGTCCCACAGGGCTCCATTCTGGGGCCACTTTTATTCACTATTTATATAAACTGTCTGGGGGAAAATGTCCAACATGCATTTTTCCATTTTTATGCAGATGATACGGTATTTATTGTTGTGCAGCTACCATTAGGAAGGCGTATGAATGCTTGCAAACTGCTATATATTCGATATAATGCAAGCACAGCTTTGTCAATTAAAGCTTGTGCTTAATGCAGAGAAGACCAAAGAGTGTTTTTTTTTTCAAACTCAAGGAAAAATGAGTTAGACCTGAATATAGTTACTGATCAGGGTAAAACAATTGAGGTACACTGACTTTGCCGTAATTTTACAGATACTTACCGCAAAAAAGCCCAGTAAAATACCATTTATATTATTTACGGTTAACTACTGTAATATGCACTGCATTGTGGGTATTTTGTATTAAATTGACAGTAACTTACTGTATTTGGTAATTTGCAGTAATTTACTGTGTACGCAAAAGCAGTAGTGCTACTGTAAATGAAGAAGACAAATTTCTTGAAGTGTGTAGGCTTCTTTTGACAAGGACTGCCTCTCTGCAGTATATATGAATCGGCATATATGCCAAACACTATACCGCCTCCTCGTTCCATTGGCACTCTGCGGTCAGGGTGCAGAACTGGATGGAATATTCCGACACCGAGCGATCTCCCTGGCGGAGATCGGCGAGTAGTCTGGCCGCCTCCCTACCCGCCACCGCACGATCGAAGACCCTCCTCCTCTCTTCTGAGAGTGCGTGGAACGAGGTGCAGCATGGATCCTGGTTCTCCCACACCGCCGTTCCCCAAAGAGCCGCCTTGCCCGACAGTAGCATGAGAACAAACGCCACCTTGGTCTGTTCCTGGCTGAATGTCTGCGGCTGTAACGAAAAATGCATCGAGCATCGGGTAAGGAATGCTCTGCAATACTCGGGCTCACCTGAATATCCTTCTGGTGTGGGTAAGCGTGGTTCGCGCTGATAGTGCGACTCTGGTGGAATGGGCTGAATGGGCGGTGTGGGTGGCGGAGCAGGACCCCTCAGATGTTGTAGTTGTTGGGTGAGCTCGGACACCTGCGCCACAAGAGCTTGGACCGCCCAACCTGTGTTGGAGATGCTCTCCTCTTGTTGGTCCATCCTTGCAATACTGCGAGAAGCAAAATCGTCCCAATTCGTCGAGCTTGCTGCATCCAAAATGTGGTCAGATCATTCTGTAACAAAGACGGTAGATGGTAGGTCAGGCGAACACAAACACTGATGGTAGGTGGCGCAGGGACCTCAGTAGACAACCGGTGATGGTGCTCGGTGATACAGTGCAGTAATCCCCTGTGACGGTGCTCGGTGATCCAGTGGAGTAGTGTGGGAATCCAGACGAACGATACGACGAAGAACAAGAAGTAATCCACAATCCAGACGCACAGCACGGGAGCAGGAAACACACCAGGGAACCACAACGATCTGACAACATGAGACACCAGTTACTGAACATATAAAGGGACACAACAAGTGGTACCAGCTGGCGCTGCTGATCAGCCGTGATCAGTGACCACGCCCACAGACACACACACACACACACACACAGCACGCGAGACGAAAGAGAGACAGTGGATTCATGAACCGTGACATATGTTTTGAGTAACTATCAGATGCATTATGTGATTAACATATTGTATTGCATAACTTGCAGGGATCTACACTTACATTTCTTTTTAGGAGCACTTGTGCTCCTAGTTAATTTTTTTTATTTAACCTTATTAAATGTGTCATATTTTGGGCCTGGTTTTAACGATCTAAATGTATGATAGGGTCCTTTATTTCAAATTCATAAATTCATATTTATAAATTGAATTATAATAATACGACACAATCAGGAAGAATAAGTTACCAATAAAATTAAATCAGAATCAACAAAATTCATCTTTGAAATACTTCACAACACTGGAGAAAAGTCGTTTGCAAATTCCGGTTCACTGGGACTTTAATGAGGCTCAGAAGTGGCATGAATGCATTTAAATTCATGATAACAATGTTATGATATTAATGTTTTAAATAGAAGGTTTTGATTATAATAATATTAAATGATTTAAATAACTGAAATTGTACTTTAAAAATTAAACTAAAACCACCAGTAGGGGACAGCAAGTTACTGTCTTTGTCACTGAATCATTCATTCAGTCAGTTCATTCAAACAGCATATTTATTCAGGAACAAAGCAAGCGAATGTCTTTATGAATGGGTCATTGAATCATTGACTCATTAGATTCGTTTGAAAACGCAGATTCATTCATAAACAAAACACCACTGTTTTTGCTCTGAGATCCGCAGTGGTTCAGCTGTGATATTATTACTAAATACTAAATAGCGTTTTTAGCATTGAGTGAATTTTAACTTAAAAGCCTCTGATTGTGCCATTGTGCTCAAGAAATCAATAGATTAGTCTGATTGGCTACATTGCTCACCGCTGCAAAAACATGTTCTCTCACACAAATTAGCAATTTGGTGTGTTTACAAAATCAGTTTGGCCAATATGCTGTTATTAGTTATACTAACTAGAACCAGGCCTGATCGGGTCAGCCGACTGGTGCTCCTAAATACTTTTTCACAGTCACACGCAGTCATTTTCAGTTTGTAGATGTTTCAAAAGTGAAACAATTTTATACGACTGAAATGGTTGCACTGTAGAGCCCGGGCATCTATTTGTTATATTGTTGTGATTGTTTTATAGTCTCATGTGGGATATGCCACTTCATGACATGACAAAGTAATTAAAAATTATTAATTGCATGCACTTAAACATATGTATTCATTATTTTTTATACAGATCATATGCAGCCAGAAAGAGCGAGAGACCTGAACAAGTATGTACAACTGCAAGTATTGCAGTTTGTTTTTTTCAAATTGAAGAACATTCTGCAGTCATGTAAAAATACATTTTTAAATGCTCAAATGTGACCCCACCTCCACCCCTCTTTAACGGAACTTTAAATACATGTGCATGTTCAATTATTTATAATAAATCTAAATATTATAATAAAATGGACACTGTGGCAAGGGGGGCGTGGTTTTGCGGAGTCTGTAACGAGAGAGGAGCCAGTGAGCTCTGCGGTGAGTAAGTAGGTCAAGTGCAGATGATGAACACCTGTGTCTGATTGCAGTGATTGGCATGGAGAGACTGCATATAAGCCACTGGGAATGAGAGAGCGGGTGAGAGAGAGAAGGACTTGGGACTCGCACGCGATACATGGACTGAGCTGGAACGAGACAGATAACTGAGAACTGTGATAACGGAAAGAGTGTTTTTGTATGGTGCTGTAGCTGAGCCTACGGTGAAGGCGCGTGTAGCGCAACTTTTATTTGATTTTTCTTTGATTGTGAGCCAATAAAGTGCGAGTTCCAGTCAAGCCGACCCTGTCTTCTTCCTTCCACACACTGAACCTCATCACAGACACTTAATACAATACATTATTTATTTTTTTTTTTTTTAATTATTTTTTTTATTTAACAATCAGGCATACATACAAACAAACCAACATAGTGCAGTAGTGAGCAATCTTGTAAATCCATACTTCCAGCAGTGACAAGAGTGATTTAAGTGTTTAAGTGTGTATGTGTGCGGGTGTGAGTGTGGTTATGTGTATGTGTGTGTATGCGCAAACAAAGTAACCGTTTATTATGTATTACCATTGTCATTACCATCACCATCCCACTTCCCACTACCACCATATTGCCAATATTGTGTTGGTAGATTTTTTACTTCCATCCTTCCTCCTATGTAATAATTGCCATTGTCAATCCTGCATAAAATACGATATAATAAGATAATATAATATAAGATAAGATAACCTTCCCCCTCATCTCATCAGTCCATATCTTTTCCTATTTTTTTTTTTTTTTAATTTTTAATCTTTATTTCTTGTGTTATGTGTGTTATGTGCAATGTCTAAGGTGCATTAAAATAGGGAGTACAGTGCGAGAGTGTCTCAAATTGGGACAGAGATGCTGTCCCGTTGAAACCACTTCTCGCCTGTCTAGCCTGCCTTGGTGTTTGTGAGGTTTTTCCATATATCCTTAATCCTTTTTTTTTTTTTTTCCCTTTTTTATTCTATGTTGTGGTGCATTAAAAACCCATGAAGAGATAAGGGGGAAGCCATTGCACTAGTGATGACAATGATATCTAATTCTAAAACAGCATTGACAATGGCAATATTGATGATGATAATAATAATAATAATATTAATAATAATAATAAATGACAATGATGATGGCAGTGGTGATCATAACGGTAAGAGCAAAAGACAGCAACAACAGTAGTTACAACAATGAAAAGTGAAAATAGTAATCATAACAGTAACAGTAAAGATAGCAATAACAATGATGACAGAAACATGTTTAAACAACTAATATGAATATTCGTGGGTTGAGTAAGAAGGTGAGAGAAGTCAGAGTTGAAAACAGAGAAAGGATTCATAGCTGTAAGAGGTCAGAAAGTGTTGGACGGCAGGGATCAGTTTCAGATGTGTTATTATGAAGGGGAGATGCGAATTCCATTGCCATGAAGTCTGTTATAAGATTTTTCCAGATGTTAATGTGTAATTTATTTCTGGTTTTCCAGTTCATGAGGATAGTTTTCTTGGCGATGGCTAGAGCTGTGAGGAGTATTTTAGAGTTTATGGTTTTATCAGTTATTATTGTGAGGTCCCCCAGCAAGCAAAGGGAAGGCGACATTGGGATGTGGCAGCCAACTATAGTTGATAGTGCCTGTGTGACCTCTTCCCAAAAGTGTTTGATTGGAGTGCAGTGCCAGGTTGCATGAATGTATGTATCTGCAGAATTTTGATTGCAATGTGTGCAAATTTCTGATGTGAATCCCATTTTAGCTAATCTATTGCCCGTGTAATGCGTTCTGTGAAGTATTTTGTATTGTATTAACTGAAGATTCGAATTTTTGGACATGTGATAGATGTTTTTACAGATTTGGGTCCAGAAGTTGGCATCAGGGGCTATTGATAGATCGTTTTCCCATTTTATTGTTGGTAAGTATATGGTCTGAAGTTGATTTGAGATCATTTTGTATATTTTAGAGAGAAGTTTCTTTGGGGAGGAAATGTTGACCAAGTCTGATATTGCCGGTGGAAGTTCTAAATTTGTGTCTCTGATGTTTATTTTTGTCAGAACAGAAGATTTGAGTTGTAGGTATTTTAAAAATTCGTTGTTCCCGATGCCATACTCCTGGGCCAGTTCCGGAAATGGTCTAAATGTGTTAGATTTGAAAATATGCTTAATGTGGATGATACCCTTTTCCGCCGATGTGTGAAAGTTCAATGTTTTTTTATTGCTTATAAAGTCACGGTTGTTCCACAGTGGGGTGAGGTTAGATGGAGCTAATGTAGAATTAGTGATTTGGTGAAATTTCCACCAGGCTGTCAGAGTGGTGGCTATAGTTACTGCCTTAAAACATGTGTGTTGTTTAATTGATTTGGTGAGGAATGGTATGTCAGCTATATTTAATTCTTTGCATAATGATTGTTCTATATCTAGCCATACAATATCAGATTGGGTGGGGTGAATCCATTTGTATATGTATTGCAGTTGGTTAGCCATTGAGTAATATTGGAAATTTGGTGCTTCTAGTCCTCCTTGAACCTTACTTTTTTGAAGTGTAGTGAGTTTTATCCTTGGCGTTTTATTTTTCCAGTAGAAGCGAGTTATAATGGAGTCTAGTGATTTAAACCAGGTGAGTGTGGGGTGGGTTGGAATCATTGAGAATAGGTAATTAATTTTCGGTAAAATCGTCATTTTTATTGCTGCTATCCTGCCGATTATGGAGATTGGGAGATTGAGCCATCTGAGCAAGTCGTCTTCTATTTTTTTTAGCAATGGTGTGAAGTTGAGTGTTACCAACTCTGACAGTCTGGAGGAAATCTTAATGCCTAAGTAAGTGATGTGATCTTGACAAATAGGTATTGGTGATTGCTGGGGAGCCACATCCCATTTGGTTTTATGTAAAGGGAGGGTGGAAGATTTATTCCAGTTTATTGCATAATCGGATATTTTTGAGAAGGACTGAATTGTTTTAATTATTTCTTGAGTAGATGTTAGGGGTTCTTGTATATATAGTAGGATATCATCTGCATAGAGTGAGATTTTATGTGTTTGTTGTGGTGTTTCAATACCTTTGATTGCTGGGTTTTGACGGATAGCTGCTGCTAAAGGTTCAATAAAAATGGTGAATAGGGATGGAGAGAGTGGACATCCCTGCCTCGTTCCCCTGTGCAGTGTGAAGCTTTGTGATGTTAGTCCGTTCGTTGTGACTGTGGCAGATGGTGATGTGTATAAAATCTTGATCCAGTTAATAAACGACTCTCCAAAGCCGAATTTTTGTAACGTGGTGAATAAAAATTTCCAGTTGACCCTATCGAAAGCTTTTTCGGCGTCTAATGTGGTAATGAGAGTATCTTTCTGTTGTACTGATGAGTAGTGCATTAAGTTGTATAATCTGCGGGTATTATTAGATGCATGTCTACCTTTTATGAAGCCGGTCTGATCAGGATGGATTATATACGGTATAATTTGTTCAATTCTATGGGCTAGTGCTTTGCTAATAATTTTTATGTCGACATTCATAAGTGAGATAGGACGATAGTTGGATGTGAGGGTGTGGTCTTTGTTAGGTTTAGGGATGAGTGATATAAGTGCTGTATTCATGTGGGAAGGGAATTTTGCGTTATGTTTTATGTCTGTTATTGTTCTGCTAAATAGTGGGTATAAAGTTGACCAAAAATGTTCATAGAACTCAGCAGGGAAGCCATCCGGACCTGGTGCTTTATTATTTTGCATGCTTTTCAATGCGGAATGAAGTTCTTTTTCAGTGATTGGTGATTCTAGTGTGTTTATTTGTTCCATGTTGAGTTTTGGTAGAGTGGTGTTATCGAGGAATTGGGTTATGTCTTCTTGGTTTGGATCAAGATCAGATGAGTATAATTTTGTATAGTAATCTTGAAATATCTTGTTTATTTCAACTGGTGAGTTGGTTAGCTTCCCTGCCGAGTTTCTGATGGAGGTTATGGCTGTTCTTTCTTTATTTCTTTTAATTTGACTGGCTAAATATTTTCCGGATTTATTGCTATGGTGAAAAGTTTCTTGACGGAGCCTGTGAATCAGAAACTGGTTTCTTTTGTTTATTATTTCATTGAGCAATATTTTTTTTTCTCTAATTTCTTTATAGATGCTTTCTGATTGATTATTTGCATGTAAAATTTCTAATTCTTTTATTCTTTCTTCCAGTTGGGTTTCTCTTTCTCTGTCCTTTTTTTTTTTATGTACTGAATATGAAATAATTTTCCCCCGTAAAACTACTTTCCATGTTTCCCAGAGTAGCGATGCTGATGACTTTGGAGAGTCATTTATTTCAAGGAAGGATGTCCACTCTCTCTTGAAGTAGCTGTCAAATTCTGGATCTTTCAAGAGTGATGTATTAAAACGCCATCTGGTGGGGTGCTTTTGTATTGCAGATAGGTTCCATGTTAGAGTTACCGCAGAGTGGTCGCTAATAATGATCGGATGTATTTTGGTTTCTAAAATATTTGGTATGAATGAATTACTGGTTAGAAAGAAATCAATGCGGGAGTAGGTTTGGTGGACATTAGAATAAAAGGTGTATTCTCTGGCAAGTGGGTGTTGTAGCCTCCAACCATCGCAAAGACCCAAATCACTCATGAACTGTTTTATTGTCTTGGAAGATTGCCCAGATTTTCCTGTGTGTTTTGACCTGTCAAGTGATGGATTGATTACAGTGTTATAGTCTCCCCCTATAATTATTGGACCGTTAGAAATGTTTGAAAGAGAAGAGAAGAAATTTACAAAGAAGGAGGAATCATCAGAGTTTGGCCCATAAATGTTGCCAATTGTAATTGGATTATTATTGATTGAAATGTTAATAATGATAAAACGGCCTTCAGGATCTGAAATGGTTGTATGGTGGTTAAACTGTATTTTTTTGTTTATTAAGATGCATACTCCTCTTTGTTTTGAATTATAGTGGGAGGAAAAACAGTGGTTAAAATGTGTAGTTTTTAAGCTGTTCTGTGTATATTGAGAGAGGTGTGTTTCCTGTATTAGACATATATCCGCTTGTGTATTTTTTAGGTAATTTAAAACTTTATTTTTTTTTGTTTGTGAACCAACACCACGAATATTCCAAGTTATGAATTTCAATTGCATGAACCTATAATGTATATTTCATAGTTACCTTGTGTGAATATAAGTCTGTGTGTGTGGATGTGAATGTGGTTGAGTGTGTGTGTGTGTGTGTGTGTGTGTGTGTGTGTGTGTGTGTGTGTGTGTGTGTGTAAATCTATAACAACAAATGACAAATAAAACAGGGATACCTATAAACAACAAATACAGAACATATAAACAGTGAGCAAGGCTATTTAGGTGCATTTAGAATACATTGTGCGTGTGTGGTGCAATTGGGTTAATGAAAGAATATGAAGATTATGAATTGACTATAAATTGAGCATAAACGGATTGGAAATGTTACATTGCTATTTTCAATTATTAGTAAAGCCAGGGAGTAGTGTCTTTGTCTCTAAATAATTGTCCATCAATATATAATTTGTCCACTGTGATGATTGCTTTTTTACCTTGATTGATCATTGTCCTACGGATGGGGAACAGTAGCTTACGTCTGCGGATGATTTCTTGTGGATATTGATCGTTGAGTCCATAATGAGTCCCTTTGAGCTGTCGTCCTTGTCGCTGTACCAGTACTTTTTGTTTGAAGTGTTCAAATTTGGCGATGATGGGGCGGGAACGGGTGGAGTTGATGTGTTTCTGTCCTAAACGGTGAACGCGATGGAAAGTGATGTGCTCTACAGTCTCTGGTGAAAGTTTGAGCTGGTTGATCAGGAAGTCCTTAACAGATTTTTCGGGGTCCTCGGTGGATGATTCAGGGATGCCGGAGAAGATTAGATTGTCTCTCATACTGCGTGACTGTATATCCAGGATGGTTTCTTGCATGGCTTTGTTCTCAGCGGTGACGGAGGTAAGTTGACTGTTTACTGTTGAGAGTTTTGTAGTGAGTGTGTCCACGGAGCTTTTCAGTGAATTGTTTTCTTCAGTGAGCGAATCGACTTGTTGTTGACTGTATTCCAGGCTGTGGCGGAGGTTTTGAAATTCTTTGTGCAGTACTTCGATTAATGAGAGTCTAGATTCCAGGTTAGCTAAGCGCTCGTTGATTGATAAGAGTACGTCGGAACAGCAGTTTGTTTTGATCGGCGTGGAAGCTGGTGATGTTGGTGATGGCGGTGAATCGGTTGATAAGGGTGAATCCGAAGTGCGTGTTTTTTTGGCTTTGCTTGATCGGCCCATTGCAACGTTACAGAGTCTGTTGAAGTGATGGTCAATGTAATCCTCCAGTTGGTCCAGTTCCGAGTTGAAATCCAGGTTTTAAGTTAGGGTTAACGCGGGTGATGTTGTAGCGGAAAAGAAAGAGAAGAAAGAGAAAAAAAATAAAAAATAAAAAAATAAAAAATACAAAGTTTGTTTGTCTTATCTAGCAGCGGCGCGCTGCCATGTTGAATTTCGCACCCAACGCGCACACACACACACTACGTCAGTACGTCATCACGTCACCACTTCTTCAACTCTTCAATACAATACATTATTAACAGAAACAATGTACACAAATGTAAACTATGTTAATTTTGCTGTGGGACAAAGTGAGACTAGCCTCCAATTAAGTGCCATGTATGTAGATATTATGTTAGTGGATCGATACAAATAACACAAAAGATGTTTTGGAACTTTTGATATTTATTGCCCCTCAACAGGCCACAACTGGGCAAAATTTAATTATGCTTGTTAAGCACTATACCAAAAAGAAATAACAAATGTATACACTCTTTGTAGTGCAAATAAAACAAAAAAAATCTTCAGACAATTGGTATACTGTACTTCAAGTATTTTCTTCCTCGAAAAAGTAGAACAGTGTAACAACATGAGATGCTTTCAATCTAACTGAAAAGTGCAATGTATAGCAAAGCTAAGGAATCCAAATGTTGCAAATGAATCCAAACATATGTTGCGGTCCCTACGGTGATCCCATATGTGTATTCTTCCACGATACGGCTCCCTACGGCGAGCCCGTGTCTTCCCTCGGCAGAGTCTCTCTGCCGTCACTGTCCGGTGAGTCTCCCCCCGTCTTGGCTGGAGCCACCCCAGTGACATTCCATATGTCGTACTGCCCAGTCATCCACCCAGTTCATATGTGTATTCTCCACGTTACCTCCCTTCGGGTAGGATGTGGCTTCCGCAGCGTCCCTTCCTTCCAATGTACGGGAACGCTTTCCCAGTGGCCCTGTAGGAACAGCAGTGACTTCCCTGGCCTAAGCCCTGTCCTTCCCCGCCTTAAAATTGCGGGATCATCAGGAGGCTTTTGTCTAGGCACTGGAAGGTGGCAGCTTTAGTGGTGTTTTCAATGGTTATCCCCATTTAGTCGACGTCGAATACGTCCGACGTTATCGACTGAAAGGGAACGTCCTGGTTGCGTATGTAACCCACCGTTCCCTGAAGGAGGGAACGGAGGACGTAGTTCCCTTGCCACTACCGCTGAACATCCGCTGACTCCGGGTTACGCTTTTCTCCTCAGCGAAAAAGCAAATAGTGCGTGCATCCACTTCCGTATTTATACCCGAGCCGTGGGAGCGGAGAGTGTGATATAAATCACGCACGCCAATTACATTGGCTCATTCAATAGTACTCGAAGACGATTGGCTCCCTAGCGTGATCCCATTCAGTCGACGTCAACTATGTCCTCCGTTCCCTCCTTCAGGGAACGGTGGGTTGCATACGCAACCAGGACGTTATTAACTTAGGGGCCGCTAACACGACACCGTTCTAACAGAAAACCTTTAATGCGATCCGGCCACTCATTTGCATAAAACAGTGCCTGGTGGCTCTGAGAATTTTTTATTGCTTCCGCATAGCCACGTGAATCGGAATTATCCCGACAACGTTTTATCAGTACAGAGGTAAAGGGAAGGGGGCCTTCACAAGGGAGAGACTAGTTGACACTTCAGGACTGCGTTGTCGTCATGTCCAGGCACAGGTCCTTCATCAGATCCGGATACGGCCTGGATCCAGCGGACTGCGGTAAACCTCGGGATAAACAGAGAGACTAATATTAGCGTAGACGCCATCCTTCTTATGATGTACAAAGTATATCAGGATTTATGGGAAGTGTTCCCGGTTCCGGCTGATCTAAACTATGCAGCCTAACACTGAATTATAGAAGTCTATAATGTGTTATGTGTATGCTAAGCCAAAGAGATGTGTTTTTAGTCTAGATTTGAACTGACAGACTGTGTCTGCTTCCCGGACAATGTTATGAAGATTGTTCCAAAGTTTTGGTGCTAAACAGGAAAAGAATCTACCGCCAGCAGTCAATTTTGATATTCTAGGTATTATCAACTGGCCAGAATTTTGAGATCGCAATAGACGTGAAGGACTATAATGCGTTAAGAGCTCGCTCAAGTACAGGGGAGCTAAACCATTTTGTGCTTTGTAAGTAATCAGCAATGTTTAAAAAATTATACGATGTTTAATAGTGAGCCATTGCAGTGTTGACAGAACCGGGCTAATATGGTCATACTTCCTGGTGCTGGTAAGAACTCTAGCGGCTGCACCCAGCAGAGCATTACAATAATCTAGCCTTGATGTCATGAACGCATGAACCAATTGTTCTGCATTTTTCATTGAGAGCATATGACATAATTTAGATATATTTTTAAGATAAAAAAAATGCAGTTTTACAGATACTAGACACATGACTTTCAAATGAAAGATTGGTATCAAAGAGGCACACCCAGGTTCCTAACCGACGACGAGGACTTGACAGAGCAGCCATCAAGTGTTAGACAGTATTCTAGGTTATTACGTGAGGAAGTTTTTTGTCCAATAATTAGAATCTCTGTTTTTTCAGAATTAAGTAGTAGGAAATTACTAGTCATCTAGTTTTTTATATCATCTATGCATTCTGTTAATTTTGTGGATTGGTAAGTTTCGTCAGGGCATGAAGAAATATAGAGCAGAGTATCATCAGCATAACAGTGAAAACTAATGCCATGCTTCCTAATGATATCTCCTAAGGGTAGCATTTAAAAGAATGTTGAGGTCGATAGTGTCAAATGCAGCACTAAGATTGAGTAGCACTAATAGAGAGACACATCCACGATTAGATGATGAGAGCAAATCATTTGTGACTCTAATGAGAGCTGTCTCAGTACTATGATACGGTCTAAATCCTGATCGAAAATTCTCACATATACCATTTCTTTCTAAAAAGGAACATTGTTGTGAAGTTGTGAAGATACTGCCTTTTCTAGTATCTTTGACAGAAAAGGTAGATTCGAGATCGGCCTGTAATTGACTAATTCTGTAGAATCAAGTTGCGTTTTTTTAACAAGCGGTTTAATCATAGCCAGCTTAAAAGTTTTTGGTACATATCCTAATGACAAAGATGAATCAATGACATTAAGAAGAGGATCTATGACCTCTGGAAGCATCTCTTTCAATTGTTTAGTCGGTATAGGGTCTAACATACATGTTGTCGATTTAGATGATTTACGGATTTTATAAAATTTACCCTCTCCTATAGAGATGAATGAATCGAATTTTTCGTCAGTGAGACTCCCTCGGACCGTCGGCTCCACCTGGTTCGGAGATTGCCACGGCTCCGCTGCAAACGTCGCATCCACCTGGCATCTCCTCCCGTCTTCTCAACCATGGATGCTACCTCCTGCTCCTCCCTGGTCGTCCTGATCTGTCTGTCCCCCTGCTCCTTTCACCAGCCCTTCACCACATCCTCGTCCTCCTAAACCTCCGCCGTATCTTCATCTGTCAACAATCTTCTACCGCACGAGGACGAGGGGGGTTTTATGTCTTAGTCATTGGTGTTAGTGAAATTGTGTGTGTCAACATTTTTGTGAAATAAATTTGCTTCGTTTTTAAAAGCAAATTTATTATAATTTTTTTATAATAAGGAATTTGCAGCTAAATGACCATGGCGGAATTTGGGTCCCATGGCCAAACCAGTTGAGAATCACTATAGAGCTTCTAATAATTAAAGATTGAAGTAGAATTATAGATATAACCAGTGAATATTATAATTACAAGGAATATAAGTACAAAGACAGCATTCAAGTTTTTACAGATGGGTCAAAGGATTTACAAACAGATGCAACAGGATTTGCGGTATACATTTCTAGATATTAAATGGGAGTTAGCAAAAGAACATCTGACAGATTAAAGTCCCCCTGTGTTGAAAATCAAATGTTTAATGTTGTCTATGTGGTGTTTTTAAAATGCTCTAAGACAAACCATGTCCAATTTCATAAGTCAACATCATTGCAGTTTGCAAGTAAAACAAAGACAGTCTCAGAAACGCAGTTTGAAATCGCTGGTGTTTCTGACTTCACAAACTACCTTGTAACCAAGTTATCAACTTATCAACTAGTGGATCTCTGCGCTGGTGTGAATGCGTGGAGGTAGGGCTAATTTGCATATTCATAGAACCGTGTATACTAAATGAGGCAAGGGTGTAGAGTTACATTCAAGATATTTTAAGGCATGAAGAAAAAAATTTGAATTTTTTTTTAAATATATAATTTTGGTGATCAAAAATGTGTTTTAATGGATAGACTTATTGACAGGGGGACTTTAAATGTATATACAGTTTAATTATATGCTATACTCAGAGGTGGACAGTAACAAAGTACATTTACTTGAGTACTGTACTTAAGTACACATTTTGAGTATCTTTACTTTACTCGAGTAAATTTAGTTGTTTAATTTATATAGGTTTCATAACATAATAATAATAATAATAATAATTTGTTACATTTATATAGCGCTTTTTCTGGGTACTCAAAGCGCTTTACATGGAAGGGGGAATCTCCTCAACCACCACCAATGTGTAGCATCCACCTGGATGATGCGACGGCAGCCATATTGCGCCAGAACGCTCACCACACACTAGCTTACTGGTGGAGAGGAGGCAGTGATGAAGCCAATCAGTATATGGGGATGATTAGGAGGCCATGATGGACAGAGGCCAAGGGGCAAATTTGGCCAGGATGCTGGGGTTACACCCCTACTCTTTTTCGAAGGACATCCTGGGATTTTTAATCACCACAGAGAGTCAGGACCTCGGTTTGACATCTTATCCAAGGATGGTGCTTTCTGACAGTATAGTGTCCACATCACTATACTGGGGCATTAGGACCCACACAGACCACAGGGTGAGCTGGCCTCACTAACACCTCTTCCAGCAGCAACCTGTCGGGAACTCAGATAATAGGAGGACTCAAATGCTGTAATGAACGTGAGAAAAGTTTATTAGAAAACTTTAAGAACAAAACAGAAACAGTCTCTGTGACACAGTGCAAAAATGTAGACTCTCCGTAGGGTGGTTCCCGCGCGCTCTGCCCGCACTCAACGGACACACAGGTAGAGGAGACCACTGACAGGCAGAGAACAACAGGGCGACCCACTGAATGAGGAATCCCGGGTCCAGCAAGTGAGATGGCCTTGCTTACAAACCCCTCGTCTTAGGTTCCTGAACACAAATGCCAGCAGGTAAGCGACAGAAGAACATGAACGAGAACACAGAACATGGGACATGCACGTGACAAAGCATATGATCAACTGACAACAAGGGGCAGACCCAGCTGGGAATATAAAGGGTAAGAGAAACGAACGACAGGTGTAGGGGATCAGCTCATGATTGTGCTCACAGCACTACAGGGCAGCACTGATTGCTCAGACCATGAGCTGCAGAAAATTACAGGTCCAAAAGAAACAACAGAGAAGAACCGGTGACACACGCGAATATCGGGCTTCATCTTGGAAACATGAAACACCGGGTGAATCCTCTTAAACTGGGGAGGGTAATTTGAGTCCAACCGTCACAGGTTTAAGCACCTTGGTTATGATATACGGTCCAATAAATTTGGGTCCCAGTTTACGTGCGGGTAGTTTGAGGGGAATGTCCTGGGCTGACAACCAAACCTTCTGACCACACCCGTAAAGTGGCGGCCAAGAACGGTGACGGTCCGCCGATGCCTTGTTCCTTTCGCCCGTCCGCGAAAGGGCTTCTCTGGCGAGCCTCCACGTACGAAGGCACCTCTGAATAAACGTATGCACAGACGGAACAATGGCGTCGGATTCTTATGAGGGAAATAATGGAGGCTGGTAGCCTAAACAGCACTGGAAGGGTGATAACCCCGTAGACGAGACCAGGAGTAAGTTATGTGCGTACTAGACCATGGTTAATCTAGAACTCCAAGTTGACGGTTCTGCTGATGCCACACAGCGCAGGACTCTCTCCAAGTCATGATTAACTCGTTCAGCCTAACCGTTAGTCTATGGATGGTAACCGGAGGATAAAATCGCAGTCGGCCCCAGCTGTCGACAGAACTCTGTCCAAAACCTAGACACAAACTGGGGACCCCTGTCAGAGACCACTTCCACCAGGAGGCCATGAATGCGAAAAACGTGATCGAAGACAATAGCTGCTGTCTCCTTCGCTGCAGGCAATTTGGGAAGGGGAATGAAATGAACCGCCTTTGAGAACCTGTCCACCACAGTAAGAACCACGGTATTGAAACCATGTGACAAAGTCCATGGCTATGTGTGACCAGGGTCTCGTTCAGGGTCTTCTGTGACCTGTTCAGACCGACCCCCCAAGTGACCGCTGCGACCACCCGGTTGGGAGGCACGATGGTCACTGGAGAGTTGGGTCTAGCCTCTGCCTCAAAAATCCGTGAGAGCGCAATGGGTTTACCGTTCTTACTACCGGGGCGATACGAGATGTTGAAGTTGAATCGGCCGAAGAACAATGCCCAGCGAGCCTTTTGTCTCTTAGCGGAACGGATATACTATAAGTTCTTATGGTCGGTCCAAACTAAGAATGGAACCCCCGCACCCTCTAACCAGTGATGCCACTCCTCCAGCGCCAACTTAACAGCCAGTAACTCCTTATTCCTTATGTCGTTATTCCACTCCGAAGGGACGGTGAGAAAAAAAGCGCATGGGTGTACTCTGACCTCTGAGACAATATTGTCCCCACTCCTACCTCCGACGCATCTATCTCCACAATGAATTGACGAGACGGGTCGGGGTTGGTGAGAATAGGAGCCGAAACAAAGTGGCTCTTTAACCCTCTGAGGTCGGCTATCGCGCCGGCGCGATAGTCTCGCTTTTTTTCTTATCAGTGCAAAAGAAACTCAAACAACTCCGTCGATTTTTGTCATACAGACAAGTGTTATACATTTTTAAAAACTGTTAAATGTCTTCTTTTTTTGTGTGTACACTAATAATAAAAACAAAAAGTTGTGTTTTTCGTAAAATAAAGAAAAAAAACATGATGCACGTTCTGTCTTCTCTCTCAATGTGAAGTTCATTCTGAAACGCGACAGAAAATGATCTTTAACTCAGCCAATACTTGCCACCCACACATGAAAGTAATGTCTTTACAAAGTTCGAAGTCTCCTTTTTTAAATGAAGTAAATCATATCAAAAACAAATATTCTCAGTTTAAGAAATCCGTATGAAAGCAACGACATGTACAGTTTCTCCAGCCCGAGCTCATTAACTTTAATTTGACCACACCCCCACCCGCGCAGCTGTTCTCATTCAAATGAACAACGTGTTCATTTTTAACGATTTATAGGCTGCCTGCTATCTAGGCTATTGTTATTATTTTATGCAGCCCTACACATGCCTATATACAAGGCACAACAAACTAGGTGTTCCTATATATATTTACAAAATACATATACATATATACACTGCCGTTCAAAAGTTTGGGGTCGGTAAGATTTTTAATGTTTTTAAAAGAAGTCACTTATGATTAGATTATTTTTCAGATAAATGCTGTTCTTTTGAACTTTCTATTCATCAAAGAATCCTGAAATAAAAATGTAAATAACTGTTTTCAACATTGATGATAATGAAAAATGTTTCTTGAGCATCAAATCATCATATTATACTGATTTCTGAACGATCATGTGACACTGAAGACTGGAGTAATGATCACAGGAATAAATTACACTTTACTATATATTTACATAGAAAACAGCTGATTAACATTGAAATATTATTTCACAATATTACTGGGTTTGTTTTGTATTTTTACTCAAATAAATGCAGCCTTTGTGAGCATACGTGACTTCTTTTAAAAACATTAAAAATCATACCGACCCCAAACTTTTGAACGGCAGTGTGTGTGTGTGTGTATATATATATATATATATATATATATATATATATTGTGTGTATATATATATGTATATATGTGTGTGTGTGTGTGTGTGAGTGAAAAATCTAAAATGTATTTCCAGAATCGTGCAGCCCTATAGTTTCTCTTGATATCAACATGTTTACAGGTGTTTATTTATTTATTTTTTAGAAAGGGACCAGATGCCACTGGATGAGTCCTGCTGACTTCAACATTCACATGAGTCTCTGTACATGAACATGGTAAAATGAAAAGTCAAACACCTTGGACATGACAGGTATGTAGGCTACTATGTTTCAGGAATGGCACAAAGGTGAGTGACTGTTTAAGTTTTTGTCTTTACATCAGTGTGTTTACTAATGTGCTTTTTGTCCTTTGTTGTGTATCTTTGGATTATGTTGTGTTGTAAATAAATCCAGACAATCTAAAAGCCCTTCTTTTTTTAATTTCTCCTCATTCTTTGTGCAAGGCTCCTCATGATGATAGGGCCTGATAGCCCCTAATAGGGCCATTAGGGGAGGGTCTTTGTCTTTCTCAGGTGTAAAATGCATTCATATTAATGAGAGATCCATGCCCCTTCGCATAAAGCTTTCTCACACAAAACACGTCATACAAATTTTAAATCAATATATTGTCTTATCTAAATGAGTATGCAGGATGATTTTCACATAGTTTTGGAGCAAATATTCTAGGCTACGTGATACAATTTTCAAAAGTCTTGTGAAGAAATAATCACTATGGGTTTTATGACCTTATTTCAGTGACATTTGTTTTTTGTTTTTTCACAAACCACGCATAAACATTATTATCTTAAAAATACAAACATGTACATACATGTTGCTCACATATTACGGTAGCCCCGTTTGTGCTATATAGAGTGAATTTACACATTTGCCATTAACATGTTTATAAATAACTGAAAAAAGCACAAATGTCAGAGCATGTCAGAACACCTCCAGGGACCCAGAAAACACCTTAGACCTCAGAGGGTTAAGTTTTCAAACGCCTCCTCAGCCTGCGTTGACCAACAGAAATGAATTTGTGTGGAGGTGAGATTCGTCAGCGGTAGGGCGACCTGGCTAAACCCCCAAATGAATCGCCTGTAAAAATTGACGAAACCCAGAAATCGCTGGACTGCCTTACGATTCTCTGGGGTGGGCCAATCCGCAACCGCTTTTACCTTGGTTGGATCCATTCGGATGCCTTCGGCGACAAAACGAAACCCAGGTACGGAACCGACCATGCGTGAAACTCACACTTCTCCACCTTAGCGAATAAATGATTCTTGAGTAGCCGCTGTAACACTCGCCTAACGTGCTGGATATGGTCGCGCGCGTTCTGGGAGAAGATCAGGATGTCGTCGAGATAAACAAATACAAACCGGTCGACCATGCCTCTGAGCACGTCATTGACGAGTGCCTGGAAGACCTCCGGGAAGTTTGAGAGTCCAAAGGCCATTACCAAATATTCAAAGTGACCTGTGGGGGTATTAAAGTCGGTCTTCCATTCATCCTCCTCCCTAATCCGAACCAGGTGATAAGCATTGCGCAAGTCCAGCTTCGTAAAGATAGTCGCTCCCTGCAAGAGTTCGAACGCTGAGGACATCAATGGCAAAGGGTGGCTATTTACCATGATGTCATTCAGCCCCCAATAATCTATACAAGGGCACAGCGACCCATCTTTCTTCCCCACGAAGAAAAACCCCGCCCCAGCTGGAGAGGAAGAAGGACGTATTATACCGGCTAGCAGAGAATCGCTAATGTATCTCTCCATGGCCTCCCTCCCAGGACCGGAGAGTGAGTAGAGGTGCCCCTTAGGTGGAGAAGTGCCAGGTAATAATTCAATCACACAATCGTACGGGCGGTGCGGAGGGAGAGATGAAGCTCGGGACTTACTGAACACCGCTCTTAAGTCATGGTAAGCCTCCGGTACATCCGCCAGGTTCACCGGTTCCTCCTGTAAAGCAGAAACAGACTTTAAAGGAGATGATGCAGACACTAAAAAATTTTACAAAAAGAAAGGGCTCCATGCCAACACCGAATTAAGAGTCCAGTCAATGTGCGGGTTATGTTTAACCACCCAGATGTACCCCAAAACCACTGGAGCGGAAGGAGAGTGTATAAGGAGGAATCGAATCTCCTCGGCATGATTGCCTGAAATGGTGAGGTAGACAAGCTTAGTGGAATGAGTAATCCTGGTAAGAGGAGTACCACACAGGGTTCTGGCTGAAATCGGTTCAGTCAGGAGAGAACATGTAACGCCCAAGCACTCAGCCAGTTCAATGTCCATAAAATCACCCTCCGCTCCATAATCAATCAACGCAGACACTCGATGGGTAACCCCCTCCAACTGCAGAAAAGCCGGGAGAATAGAGAGACCACCAGATGGCAATAGAGTGTTAGTAACACTTACCGTAATTTGTCCCCTGAAAGGTGAATGCTGCTTCTTTACGGGACAATCAGCAGCCATGTGACCCGCCTCCCCGCAGTAGAGGCACAAGTTATTGGCGAGACGATGATGGCGTTCCATAACAGTCGGATGGGCTCTCCCGATATGCATAGGCTCCTCCTCAGAAAAGCCTAAATGCTGTGAAGTAGCCCCTCTCGTGACTGGTGTATTGCTGAGGGATTCGTGAGAAAAACCCACACTCCGATGCTGGGCACGGAGGGAAATCCGGTTGTCGACCCAGATAGCGAGATCCACCAATCCATCGAGAGAAGGGGGTAGCTCCAAGGAGAGGAGTAAATCTCATCCTTGATTTGTTCCGCTAATCCATGTAAAAAGTGGTCCCACTGTGCTTTGGGATTCCACCCACAGGATGCCGCAAGTGTATGGAACTCGATAGAGTTCACAACCTGGTTTTCTCAGGAGGTCTCCCATCCAGATACCAACCAGGCTCAGCCCTGCTTAGCTTCAGTGGGCAAACAGTCTTGGGCTACAGTGTGACATGACTGATGGCTAACATTCTAAAAGCTCTTAATTCCACATATAACTGGTAGGTGTATTCACTAGGTTGCTTCAGAGGTGTAAGGTACTGTAAGTATTACATACAACAGTGCAACAATTATAAAACAATGCGTTGACACTGCCTTTACAACTTTTATTTGTAACAGAGTAATATTTGACCAGTCTGTACTTTCACTCAATAATGAAGTTGTGTACTTTGTCCACCTCTGGCTATAGTAATTGCATTAGAATGAATTGAGCAGACCAGGGATAAAAACATTTTAATATGTAGCGACTTTGTATTGGCTCTCATGAGTAATAAGTCTGGTACAGCTAGAAGCCATCAAGAACTACTGTATGAAATTTGGTTAAAAAAACTGAAGAGTATGCAAACAAGGGAGAAATATCACATTCATGTGTATCCCACCACATGTGGGCATCCAGGGATATTAGAAAGTTGATAGATTGGCAAAAAAGTTATTTTTAATTTATCTGTGAAGTTATAAAAAGCTAAATTGTCAAAATTAGAAGGGAAGAGCTTAGTGTGGAAAAAGATAATGGAAATATGGCAAAGGCATCCGTTACTGGAAATGGGTATAGGAGAGTATAATTGTGAAAAGAAGCCTATAATTGTTACGGAAGCAGACTCGAGATGATTAGTGAAGATACAACAGGAGTTTATTTGACAACACAGAGCGGAGACAGGATGCAGGTAAGTGATATGAACAATTATATTTTGGAAAGCGGTGTGCAGGTGATGATTGGAATAGTTCTTCTTACCAGAATGGATACACACAGGAGAGACGAGAAGATGGAGACACTGGAGACAATGGAGATGGAGGAGATGGAGATGCTGGAGACAATGGAGACAATGGAGGTTTGCGATATCAAGGTAAGTAGTTCTTTATGAATAAACAAAGGCGCGGCAGCGGACATCTTGGATGAGGGCTCAGGCGCAGCATCGACCATCTTGGACGAGGGCTCAGGCACGGCGGCGGTCATCTTGGATGAGGGCTCTAGTGTGGCGGCAGCCCTCTTGGGACAAGGCTCTGGAATGGCGGCGACCATCTTGGAACGAGGCTCTGGAATGGCGGCGGCCATCTTGAGATGAGGACAGGTGAGACGATCATCTTGAGACGATCACACTGGAAGGGTGGTCTCGGCGGGACGAGACCCTGGAAGGGTGGTCTCAGTGGGACGAGAGCCTGGAAGGGTGGTCTCTGCGAGACGAGACTCTGGAAGGGTGGTCTCGGTGGGACGAGACTTTGGAAGGGTGGGGGCCATGATGGGACAAGGTTCTGGAATGGCAGCGGGGACGGAAAGAGAAACCAAAACTGCTTTTATTGTGTAGGACGTCCACTCACCCACAGGATGCTGTCAATGTATTCCCTCAAGGAACACGTGGTGGCAGTAGCTGGGAATCGCCTAAAGAGTGGATCATCCAGACCCATCGAAAAGATGGACTTGAGGGCTGCCTCTTTCCAGGACACCTGGTGGACGAAGTGGAGGAACTCCTCTTTGTAGGTCTCAATGGGGCGGTGGTCCTGGGAGATGGCCAAAAGCAGATCGACAGGGTCTAGGGGACTGAGCAGGATGCCCATATTGTTGCCTTTCTGTATGGGTTCGGTCTTCTGTTACGGAAGCAGACTCAAGAGATGATTAGTGAAGATATAACAGGAGTTTATTCAATAACACAGAGCGGAGACAGGATACAGGTAAGTGATATGAACAATTATATTTTGGAGAGCGGTGTGCAGTTGATGATTGGAATAGTTCTTCTTACAGGAATGGAGACACACAGGAAAGATGATAAGATGGAGACAATGGAGACAATGGAGGTTTGTGATATCAAGGTAAGTAGTCCTTTACGAATAGGAATGATGTGCAGGTGGGGAGCAGGAGGGATGCTGGGATGTGCAGTGCAGAGGATGGTGGCTAGAGTGATCTGTGTCAATAATAGAATGTGGGAATAATGATCAAGGAAGGACATATTTGTTTAATTTCCTTAAGGGGGGCTGGAATGGAAATAAAAAAATTAAGGAGGACTGGACTGGAAGGACGAATCTAATTAACAAGTGTTAAGTTAACCTTCATCCTCTCTTAATTATTTTTATTTTTATTTTCAGTCCTTAAGGAAACTTGAATTATTGCAAAATCTGACTCTTCAGTATAAATACAAACCTAAAAAAAATGCTTGAGAAATGATTGAGCAACTGAAGCAAAAAAATCGGACTTTAAATCGGACTTTAGGACCCAGGGGAACAATTAATTTGCTCCATAAAGAGCTATAAGTCCATCTAGTCAAGTCAAGTCACCTTTATTTATATTGCGCTTTTTACAATACAGATTGTTTCAAAGCAGCTTTATAGTGATAACAGGAAAATAATAATAATAATAATAAACTTTATTTTATATAGCGCCTTTAAAAAGCATCTCAAAGCACTTCACAATAATAGAAACATAAAACATAATCAAACAAGCAATGCATTACTGACAAACTGATCGTGCACTTGCGCGTGTCGAGGATTGAAGCGCCTTTCAGACAGGACGCGGAATGCGCGGCGCTGCGCTTTGAAACCCATTAATTTCAAGGACTTCCAAAGATACATAACATCTACAAGTGTATGCACTATGCAAGCACTATATACAGGATTCACCCTATTATTCTTTATCGACACAAATTGATAAGTCAAACAGCCATCCCCAAATAGTCTATAGCTACATAGGCTGTCTTTTACTTGAACAAGGGTTAAATTACTGGTCAGGCTACAGAAGAATACCATAATTCATCCGTTCAATTAGGCCTAAGACATCGAGAGTTACGCAGACCTATAACAACCCAGCCACAACATATAATTGTGAATAACATGCCTTACCTTAACACAGAATGGATTTCAAAGACTTCGCGCGCAGATCAATGGCATCCACCGTTTATATTTATTCTACGAATCTTTGAGTTAACATATACTAAACATGATTGGAATTTGCACCGCAGCGCCACCACACCTTGATGCTCTTGACAAGAATAGCATGTATAGTTATCCTTATTGAAGTGAATTAGGTTTAAATCGCCGTCATGCATGCATGCATGAATGAATGAATGAATGAATGATATTTTTGCTATTTTAGACATAATACTCCATGATGATCACATTACACAAAACTGAAATTGCACGTCAAAAAAAAAAACAGTGTCAATATTTTTTGAGACCCCCCAAAATTTCACGAATCACGTTTTCAGAGGAGCCCATGTCTTATTAAGGGGAGCCGAGCTCCCCCTAGCTCCCCCGTAGTTCGCACCCTGCTTATAGGTGAGCATTAGGATTTTAAAATCAACACGGAATCTGACAGGGAGCCAGTGTAAAGATTCCAGCACAGGAGTAATATGATCCCTTGTCCTGTTTCCAGACAGAATTCGAGCAGCAGAATTTTGTACTAACTGTAGTTTGTTAAGGGTAGCTTTTGAGACCCCGGCCAACAAAGCATTACAGTAATCAATGCGAGAAAATACAAAGATGTTAATTAGCTTTTCAGCCACAGGAAGTGACAACATAGGACGCAATTTGGCTATAATTTTTAGATGAAGAAATGATGTCTTGACAGTGCTCTGAACATGAGGAACAAATGTTATGTTGGTATCAAATATCACCCCCAAATTTTTTAATTTTGTTTGAAATTGAAGTGTAGAACCTTCTACACTTAAAGTTGGGGACCCAGCCTTCCGTAGCTGGTGAGGTGAACCAATGAGCATTACTTCCGTTTTATTACTGTTTAGACATTGAAAATTACTAGACATCCATTTTTTTATCTCAGAAATACATGAAGAAAGATAGGACACAGCCACATTAACATCAGGTTTTGAATGTATATAAACCTGGGTGTCATGTGCATAAAAGTGAAAACTGAGACCAAGTGATCTTAAAAGTTGACCAAGAGGATAAACATATATGTTAAAAAGTATAGGGCCCAAGATAGAACCTTGAGGAACAACAGATTGCACTACACCAATAGCAGACCTGCAACCACCCATAGCGACAAACTGCTTTCTACCAGAAAAATAGGACTTAAACCAGCTTAGTGCGGTATCAGAAACACCAAAGACAGTTTCTAACCGAGCAAGTAAAATATTATGATCAACAGTGTCGAAAGCGGCACTAAGATCAAGAAGAATTAAAATAGAGAGACAGCCAGAATCAGAAGTGATTAACAAATCATTGGTGACTTTAACTAATGCAGTTTCAGTTCTGTGGAGTTTACGGAATCCCGATTGAAGGGGCTCATAAAGATTATTTGCAGATAGATGGGAGTGCAATTGAGTAGCAACAATTCGCTCTCAAATTTTGGCGAGAAACGGAAGATTGGAAATGGGACGAAAATTATTTAGATTGTCAACGTTTGTGTCTTTTTTTTTTGGTACAGGAGTCAGAGCAGCAGTTTTAAATGTTGCCGGCACCACACCAGTGCACAGAGAATCATTTATAATATTCAGTACAATAGGACATAAAATAGCAAAACATGATTTGAACAGACAAGTTGGTACAGGATCAAGTATGGAAGTGGCAACTTTCATTTTTGAAACCTCATTACAAAGAGAATGAAAATCCAATGTTGAAAAATTTGTGAGAAGGGTACCGGAAAATTCAGGAGTGATTGTGTGAGGAAGAGATGAAGGAAGAGCAAAAATAATACATTTACGGAGGTAATCAATCTTGGAGCTGAAAAAATCAAGAAACTTATTACAGAGGTGAGTCAAAGCTGGAGCAGTTGAATAACTGTTACATTTGAGTAGTTTGTTGATAGAATTGAACAATTGTCTTGGGTTATTCTGATTATTGTCGATTATCTGTGCAAAATAAGCAGACCTGGCCGATGCAATTTGGGTCTTATATTCAAGTAGGTGATCTTTCCAGGCCTGGTGAAAGACAGTCAAGCCAGACATACGCCACCTACGCTCCATTGAACGACAGGATGCCTTCATAGCACGCAGATTCTAATTATACCAGGGAGAGGATCGCCCAAAGGAAACCAATCGTGATTTCAAATGAGCAAATAAGTCCAGGCCAGACGAGAGAACAGAATTTAACAAGAGGACTTTGTCCTCCAGTGCATCAGATCAAGAAAACACGCTCAAGGAGGAACCAATAAAATCTGCGAAATCAGAGGGTTCAATCGATCTCCATTTACGATAATTAAGAATGCGAGAAGAGGTAGTGTTTATGTCAGGCAGTTCCATATTAAAAAAATAGACATATGATCAGACAGCCCCAAGTCAGAGGTGTACAACTGTGACACAAATGAGCCGTTTAAGATCACCAAGTCAAGAGTATGGCCTTTATTATGTGTAGGACAGTCCACAAGCTGGTTCAAATCGAAGCACTCCAGTAAAGATAAAAACTCCTTTGTTGTTGCAGAATCTTTTTTGTCCATATGGATGTTAAAGTCCCCCAAAATTAAAGTTCTCTCAAATTTGAGGCATAACAAGGACAACATGTCTGCAAATTCAGTCTTTATTTTTCTTAGGAGGCCTGTAGACTGTAGGTATGGCAGTGGAAGTGGTGGCAGATACACTCAAAACAAGACATTCAAATGAGTTAAACTGTGGAATTACCACAGGACTCATGTTGAGTTGGTTATTATATAGCACAATAATACCCCCACCTCTTCCAGAGGAACGCGGGAGATCAAATAAGCCATATCCAGCAGGAGTTAGTTAATTAAAAAGAAAACCATCGGACTCTTTGTGCCAGGTTTCCGTTAAACACACAAGATCCAATTTCCGTTCTGTAATAATGTCAGATAGTATCATAGCCTTGTTATTGACAGATCGTGCATTAAAAAGCGCCAAATTCAACAGACGGGAGGCAGATGAAACCAGAGGAGCCACTTTGCGCTTAAGAAACGACAAGTTGTTGAAATTAACCCCCCTAGGCCTACACAACAGCGTTTGAGATTTGCGCAGAAATGCAGGATAAGTAACAGTGGATGTAACCGATGATGAGACGGAAAAACTGCGCCTTGAAGAGCGATGTATATAACGCGTCGGTCTCAGTATTCCAACATGACTGCAGAGAGCGTATGTGTCATTTGCCAGATAAAAGTTACCCTTAAGGTTCGACAGTTGGCGAACAGTGTACCTTAAGGCCATGTTGGAGAAGTCCACACCAGCCGGGACCTCACAGTGGTACAAATCCTGGGAAGGACAGCAGACGAGGCGATTCCAGCGAAGAACAGTCAGCGATAAAAGCAGTAATCCAAAGAGTGAAGCGTGATTCCACATCATAAAAGCAGTAATCCAACGGGTGAAGCGTAATTCCTCCTCAAGATAAAATAGGCATGCATACTCCAAAACTCTTAATGAATGCTCGTCAATAACAATAAAATAAAATAATAAAAACAAACGGGAGAAAGGAGCGGCAGCCAAAACGCGCCAGTGTACCCTTTCAAACCGGAAGTCATGCAACAAATGCAACATGTAATGTAACAAAGTTTGTTTCTGCTGTACAGCAGATCTAGAAGAAAATATCGTCATAGTCCAGTTTAAGTAAGTTTACTGATGATTCATTTTTGTTGTAAAAAAGTTATTAATTTAGGTAATTTATATATATATATTGCCACTCACACAGTGATGTCATCGTCCAGCTCAGTTCAGTTCTCCTATAATGGTGTCAATGCAGGCAGATCAATAATATTGTTGAAAATTAAGTGCCCCGAACTAAGCAGCCCAAAAGCCAAAGGCGACAAAGGTGACAGTGGCAAGGAACCGAAACTCCACCAGGTGACAGAATGGAGAAAAAAAAACCTTGGGAGAAACCAGGCTCAGTTGGGGGGCCAGTTCTCCTATGGCCAATGAACGAACAGTGTATGATCATGATCAGGCAGCATTACAGGTCAGAAGTCAGATTGGATCGGAACATTCAGAATATTATCCAGTTCCATCTGGTTGAAGATCATAGTCATCACGCCGGGTATGGAGACGGGTTTGTTGAGGATCAGTGTCGATGGCTGTCGTGTCAATGAGGCCTTCACAGGGGAGAGTCTTGACACAATCTCTGCTGACACTTCAGGACTGCGTTGTGGTCGTGTCTAGACGCAGGTCCTCCATCTGATCTGGATACGGCCCGGATCCGGCTGACTACGTCATGCATTGTGGCCGTGTCTAGGCACAGGTCCACCATCTGATCTTGATATGGCCCGGATCCGGCTGACTACAGTAAACCTCGAAATAAACAGAAAGACTAACATCACCGTATTTGTCATTCTTCATATGATGTAACGAGTACATCTAGTGGCAAGAGTCATGAAATATCATGTTATATATAAATTTTTCCACAAGTGGTCGGCAGAGACACCCAATGTGATATATTTTTATATGTTTATGCAGATGTATTCATGTAATGGACAGTTATTTTGTATTTAAGTGAAAACATTTGAAGAATGTGCTTATTTATATTAACCCTCTGGGGACGGATTGGGCGGTACCGCCCAAAATGGCATACTTTTACAAATGTGTAATTATCTTAAAAACTATTAATGATAGAGAGGTGCTGTCTTTTTTGCCATCTTCCTCAGATTCCACTGAAAACAGTGGTAACTTACCCGGTTTGTATATATACACACTTCCTTGTTGCGCAATACCACTAACGTAAAAGGCCAATGAAATCGATGTTGTTTGGCAGATTCCACGAGCAACAACCAATGGAAAAATTGCCGATGGAGGAATATTTTTCTTACCCAATCAGAGGAAGGTTACCATGACGTATTCTAGCAAATCAGAGGACTCTGTAGCCTTGCAAAGGGTGGTACTACATAGTAAGGGATATGACGCAAACAGCGTAGAGTGGAGAAGGAGACAGAGAGCGAACGGAGGCTTACAGAGCAGATTATTACAGAGCACACAGAGATTTATGAGAGAGAGACAGAACAATTATATTTTTATATACATACAATTATAGCATTATTTATTGTTTTAGCACCTTTATGATGGCAAGCAGTAAACGGTTTACGGTGGAACAAGCTCTGGAACAATTACTGGAGAGTGACAAGGAGAAAGCATTGCTTAGAAAATTCTAAGCATTCCTAAGAAAAACGCCTGGGACTATTTGTAAATAAAGTAGTACAGCTGGGAACAATGATGACAGGGAACAGCTGAGTGCAATGAACTGATGAGTGACAGTGACAGACAGAATGCTGGGAAATGAAGTCAATAGTGAAGGACACCGTGATAACGAGGACCTCTAGTGACAAACAAGGGAACACAACCAGACACTGTGACACTTAGAGCGATAAAGCATCTGAGTCCATTTATAAAAGTGTCCGTTGATAGGTCTTCCAACATTTCAACATGAATTGCACGTGAATAAAAGCACGTGAAAAGGAGGCCATACCTTTTATATTCTTTCCTGGCTTGTTTGGTCAGGAACGGTCCAAAAACGTCCATACCACAGTATGTGAAAGGCGGAGAGTGTTCAATTCTTTCTGTGGGTAAGTCTCTCATTTTTTGTCCTTCCACAGGTCTCCTTTGTTTCCGACAGAACACACACTGGCGAATGTAGGATGCAACCGTTTGACTCAACTTTGGGATCCAATAGCCATTGGATCGTATCTCATTCATTGTGAAGCCCTTTCCCTGATGATTGACCCTTTCGTGGCAGTGAGCAATTATCAGTTTTGTGACGTGATGTTCTCTGGGAATGATTGTTGGATGTTTAAATGAGCTGGGAAGAGATGAGTGATGGAGCCTTCCTCCCACCTTAAGCACATTGTCCTTGTCCAAGAGAACATCCAAGTTGTACATTTTGTTGTTCTTTGGAAGTTGTTTGCCTTTGTTTAATGTCTCTATTTCGTTTTGATATGCTTGTCTTTGTACGTCTTTGATTATCACCATTTCTGTGTTTTGTCTTTCAGTTACAGTTGTGAGTGTCTTTGATTTGTCTTTGAGCAGGTATCGTCTGAGACGTGCGACTGCGCTGACTGCACGGGACCAGGATGAGAACTTTGTGAGCCGGTCACTAAGGCTTGTATGTTCAACCGTTTCTGTGTTTAGTGTCTGTACCTTTCTCACCTGTGGGTCTCCTACTGTAAGTACAATGGTCTCTTTTGTTGGAAGCTGTATTTTCTTTTCCCACAGGAAGTGAGGGCCTGTGAACCAACTAGATGAAAGCAGTTCATTTACAGATGTGCCCCTGGATGCCATATCTGCTGGGTTTTCGGTGGTAGGCACATAAAACCATTGTTGCGGTGAGGTACTGTTGCGGATTTTCTGCACTCTATTAGCAACAAACGTGTGAAACCGTCTCGCATCGTTGGTTATGTATCCTAGAGTGACCTTTGAGTCTGTCCAGAAGAACTCCTCAACATTGTCATAGAACAGTTCCTCTCTTAGCGTGTTACTTACAGCGACTGATACTGCGGCTGCAGTGAGCTCTAACCTTGGGATCGTGTTGACCTTTGTTGGAGAGACGCGTGTTTTGCCCATGATGAAGGTACAGTGGACATCTTCCCTTTTGTTTATAAGTCTGAGATAAGAACACTGTCCATGTCCTGTGGTGCTTGCATCGGAAAAGTGGTGTATTTCTCTTTTTACCACTTCTCCAAAATCTGCAGGAACATAACATCTGCTGATTTGCACGTTTTTTAGATTGTGTAGATCTCCTTTCCAGCACTCCCACCGTGGCTTAAGATGCTCAGGTAGCGGGTCGTCCCAGTCTGTTCCTTGACGACACATTTCTTGGAGAATCCCCTTTCCTTTGAGCACATAGGGAGCAATGAAGCCAAGGGGGTCGTATATTGCTGCGACTGTGGACAAGATGCCACGCCTCGTTGGTGGTTGGTTCTTTAGTGTGATGTTGAATGTAAAGCAATCCTTCTCCACATGCCAATAAATGCCAAGTGCTCTTTCTGTCTGTGTTTCATTAAACGTCAAGTCCTTAGTTCTTGTATCTGTTGCATGCTCTGAAGTTGGAATGCTTTTTAAAACTTCAGAGTTGTTGGACACGAATTTGTGTAACCTTAGTCCACCCTTTGCACATAGTTCACATGCTTCCTTTGCCAGTCGTACAGCATCCTTTACTGTCTCTGCGCTGGTGACTCCGTCGTCTACATAGAAGACTCCTGCTACGAACTGTGAGCCAACTGGATATGCAGAACTGTTCTCTTTGGCTGAATGTTTGAGTCCATAGTTCTCACTGCCGGGTGATGAAACGGCGCCAAAGAGGTGTACTGTCATCCTGTACGCTTGTGGTTGACTGTTCATATCTCCGTCTTTCCACCATACGAAGCGCAAGTAGTTTCGATCATTTTCTTTGACTTGGAACTGGTGGAACATTTTTTCAAAGTCGCACATGAGAGCTACTTGGTGCTTTCTGAAGCGCACAAGCACACCAGTTAGGTTGTTGATCATGTCAGGACCGTTCAGTAAATGCTCATTAAGACAGGTGCCCTTGTGTTTTGCAGAGCAGTCGAAGACCACACGCAACCTCTCAGGTTTCTTTGGATGATAGATGCCGTGGTACCATGTCTCTCCGGGCGGTCCATTATCGTCAATCTTTTCAGCATCACCTCTTTTGATGATGTCGCTCATGTATTTCATGTATTCCTTTTTGTATTTTTCATCTTTCAGGAATTTGCGTTTGAGCTGGTTTAGCCTGGTTTCAGCGAGTTGTCTGTTATCTGGCATTTGTGGTCTTTCTTTAAATGGTAATGGCATTTCAAAATGTCCATTTTCAGTTTGTGTTATGCCATGCTCAAGTTTCTGAATGAATACTAAGTCCTCTTGCGACACAGTCTTTTCATTCCCGTCAGTCTCTTTGAAATCTCTCTCCAAAGCACGTATTGCATCTGCCGGAGTGGAGGGAGGGATTTCTTTAACAGTGATTCGGTGACAGAGACTGCTCGCCGAATCTGTTTTGTTGCATGGTGTCTAGTTGCCAACTATGCTCCATCCCAAATCAGTGTGAATGGCATAAGGCTCATTTTCTTTGCCTAAGATTACTTGTTTGGGTGCGAGAGCTCTAGGACAAGTATAACCTATGAGGAGACTTACTTCACAACTGAGGAGTGGAGGGACCTCGTCTACGATCGGTAGCAAGTGGCTCCACTGTTTGGCTGTTTCACATGTAGGTATGTGTTCTCTGTTAGCAGGTATGTCATCCTTGGTGTATGCAGTGGGGAGCTTTATGACTGTGGCTGAGTTATAACCTCTCACTAAGAGATCAGACACCTTTCCACTGCTTACAACTGCATTTCTACCCATCATGGTAGTTAGTTTCAGCTTTACTGGACAAACATCTGCCTGCAGCTCATGTGTGACATCCTGATCAACGAATACAGTGTCGCTCTGTGTGTCTAATAACGCATAGACTAGTTTTTCCTTGAGTGGGTTAGTGGTAGTTGACAGCCACACTGGAACTATCATTGAGGTGCTGACTGACTGTTCAGATCTGGCAACATTAAGTGACATGGCTGTTGCTGTTTCAGGTGAGTTACCTTGAGCTGCATTGTTTGTGCTCACACGTGTTTCTCTTTGCAGACCGTTCCTGTAATTTTCATTGTGAAGACATGTCGGGTGTCGCTTTGTGCAAGTCTCACAAGTGAGGCGGCGTTTGCAGTCCTTAGCACTGTGTCCTTGTTTTAGACAGCCATAACAAAGTCTATTGTCTTTCACATGCTTCTTTCTGTTTTCTAGAGACATTTTCAAGCGGTAGGGGCACTTGTGAAGTTGATGGGTGCCTTGGCACATTGTGCATGGAGAGCCGTTAAGTGTTCTTGTTATTGTCCTTTTATCACTTTGTTCAGTTGTGTTTGTGTTAAATACACTTGCCTTGTTTCTTTTGATTTCCTTTGTGTTCCTTCTGTCGCTGTTTGTTTCAGTGCAGCGAAGTGCATAAATGGAGGTGACTGGGTTGCAGGCGACTTCAGCTTCTACTGAGAGGAAGGAGGCAAAAGCAGTAAAACTTGGAAACTCACCGCCCTCCATTAAAGTCTTTGTTACCTGCCTGTTCCATCTCACGTTTATCCAGTCTGGTAGTTTGTGCAACAGTTTTTGATTTTCTTCGCTGTCATTGAGTATTTGTAGACCCTTTACATGAGGCATTGCAAGCATGCATGCATTTATGAAATCTGAAAATGCCCTTAGTCCATCAGCATCTCTAGACTGGACTTTAGGCCAGTTTGATAGCCTTTCTCTAAATGCCTTCTGAATCACGAATGGCTGGCCGTACCTTTGATTTAGTTTGTCCCAAGCGTCCTTGTAAGCCTCCTCATCGTTTCTAAAGAAAGTCCCTTCAAGGCATTTTCGAGCTGGACCCGTTACATATCTTTTCAAATAGTACAACTTGTCTGCCGCTGAGATGCCTCTTTGTTCAATCAGTGATATGAACGTGGATTTCCATTCAATAAAGCTTATTGGTTCACCACTAAACACTGTTGGTTCTGGCGTGGGAAGTCTGTTCAGTTTAATGCTGTCCTGCACTGCTTGAGCTAGTTGAGTGACACTAGGGGGAGCTGTTTGCACAGGAATGAAAGAGAGTGCTGGTGTGGGCTGTTTGGGTGTGAAGTATGGGCTCACCTGTTCACCTTTAATTGACCGTACATCATCCACCTGTGATAACTCTCTGTCATATGCTTCAAACCTGGCTCGAGCTGCTTTCACGTCCTTCTGTGCTTTCAAGCGTTCCAACTCTGATGTTTGAGCTGCCATTTGTTTCTTGTGCTCCTCCTCTAGAGCTTTTATCCTTTCCTGTTGTCTTTGTTCCTCTAGTACGATCTCATATTCAGCCTCTTTTGCAGCTAGCTCTGCTGCTGCGTCGGCTCGTTTTGCTGTGAGCTGTGAAGCTGAGGAACGTTGGCTGCGATTTGATGCTGCGGTTGAGCCGTATATGGACTGGGCGTAGTCGTGCTCTAAAAGTCCACGTAAACGAATTATTTCGCGCTCTGCATCAAAATCCTCATCAACACCACTTAATCTTTCCAGAATTATCCTTACGATGTCATGAGTTATTGCATCGCATGCATCAATCTTTCTCCTTATGTCAGATGATGGTGCCATTTGGTTTCTTATTTCTGAATATAACTTCAATACATCATCTCTCTTTTGCTCTATTATGTCTGCGAGTTCTGACATCTCCTTGTCTGTGATATCTAACTTTAACCTTTCTCTTGTGTCGCGTACCTGTGTTTTCCATTGTTCATAAAGAGTTATTAGTCTTTTTTCCCTTTTACTCATTTCTTCCTTTTAGAATGTTATCATTCTTTCCGTTTGTACTTTGACTCTTTCAGAACGTCTTGGCAACTTTGACATGCTTTGAGCTTTGTCTTGAAGCTCTGTTAAGATTTGTTCTTTGCATGTGAATCTTTAATGTTTTGTCTATCCTCACTTTCGTCTTTAAGTGAGT
The DNA here is from genome assembly GCA_026230005.1 of Gila orcuttii. Classification (NCBI taxonomy): domain Eukaryota; kingdom Metazoa; phylum Chordata; class Actinopteri; order Cypriniformes; family Leuciscidae; genus Gila; species Gila orcuttii. The sequence goes on from JAPDVR010000002.1 coordinate 36,469,554, forward strand.
CTTTTAAATCTTGAATTTCTTGTTGTAAATTTGTGATCTGTTCATTTATGTCCATTTGACTTACTGAAGCAGCCTGTGATTCTTCCATTTTGAGCACTTTTCATTGAACTTTTTTATTTTCTGACCAACTTCTGCCATCTGCTGGACGTATTGGGTATTGCCGTTGAATCTTGTAGCCCCGTTGTGCAGCGTGTGGCGGTGGTCAAGCTCTTACTGTAGCATCCAGTCAATATTGAGAAGGCCAGAACTGATGGTTAAATTACTTTTATTGCTTTCCTTGTCATCAACCAACGTAAGAGCTGTGTAAAACACAAATAAACCATGCATTACCATCACATTTCGAACGTTACACAGCTCATTACATTAGTTTCAATACGATAGCATTACCAAATTATACATTTTACAATAAACATTTCAAGTAGGCTAGCTCAAATATATTTCTCATTAACTCTACAAACCTTGTTGCCCAATTGACCGAAGCTAAACCTTGTAGTTTTAACTGTTTTTAACCGTGAACCTTTTCAGACTTTCCTTTCGTCCTTTCCACCGTTCGCCAGGTTCGTTTACGTCACTATACTATAACTTGAAGGGAACACAATGTCAATATGTACTCTAAATGTAAAGATATTGAGGGAGAAACAGAGTAATACACTTTATAGAGGGAATCCATCTTCCATAACAGATATCCATAACTTTTTTTAAAAAAAATTACAAAAAATGTAGCTTAAATAGCTGCTTCCCACCTCTAGAATATGCAAATATATATATATATATATATATATATTTTTTTTACTGTACACTCTGATCACCGCAAAAAAGTGATGTTCTTCCTCTGTAGGCTATTTTTGTCTTGTTTTCCAGTGCAAATGTCTAAAGATTCTTAAATCAAGATACATTTACTTACTAAAATTAAGCACTTCATAAAATTACATACAATATGAAGTCTTGTTTTCTGAGAAATTGATTTAAATGAACTGAGTTTGTTCATAAATATCTGCCTTTTGGCAAAAAAAAAAAAAAAAATCAACTTAATTCAAAGGGAAGTTAATATAACTCATTGACAGAAATTTGTTCTTGGTTTAAGCATTTTTTTTTAAGACCTAATTTTACATTTGCATCTCAAGTAGGCTAAATGCAGAGCGGGATTATCCATAAGGGCACTTGGGCCAGTGGCCAGGGGCACCAACCACTAGGGGGGCACCACATGACACAAGCTTTAAAAATATTTTTCGTAAATTGTTATATTATTAACTTGAAATTCTTGAAAGACCATACATAACTTGTTTATGAACACTAATTTAATAATAATAATAATAATAAATTATAAATAAATAAAGATTAAATGACCACTATCACTCCCCCCTCCCCAATCTGTCAGAGTTGAGTTGGTCCACAACAAGTACGCGCAAATGTGTCATTTGCGCAACGGCTACAGAAAATTAATCTAAATTCAAAATGGACAGACGTCAATTGACCCTTCGCTAAGCCACGCCCGAAAATCGCCACTGGCCAATCGTGTCTTAGCAACCGTAACTAGGCGCGGGAGGTCTGGCAAGCTTTCGAGCGAGGGAAACATACCGAAGAACTGGGCCCTCATTAAATTATGGAATAATTGTTAAAAAATAAATAAAATAGGCATATTTGTGGAAAAAATATCTAATATTTGAGTTACATAAAAACAATTTTTTTATTTGTTTTCTTCCTAATTGTCCTTTAAATAGTGGTCAAGAACCCCCCCCACCCCCAAAACAAAAATGGTTTGGCCACTGATCAAAATTTGATGTTGTCATTTGATTTGAAGTTCAGTAGGCTAACGTTACGCTCAGAATGTCCAGTCAGCACAAGTCCGGTGCTCAGAAAAGAAAAGAGAAGAAGAGAAGAAGAAAATAGAGGCCTTCGAGTCGAGATGTCCTAAACAAATATTTTTAAAAAGGTGGTGATGGTGAAGCTGGAACTAACATTAGTCAACGTAGAGCAAGGTAAGAAACAGCGCAGCCAACGTCTATGAGTGTTGTCAAAGACCTGGTACTTCAGTACCAAGTCGGTACTAATTTCTTTTTTAAACGTCACGCCACGGTACCAGGTTTTCTCAAACCCGGTACTTGATGCGCGTGCATGCCCGAAGCGCGTGCAGTTGCGTCCTCTTCATAAAAGTGCTGAGACATCAGACCGGCGGTGCTGCTGATGTGGTGGCTGTAAATCCACTTGTTGATAAGAAAGGAGGAAAGAGCCACATATGGAAATGTTTTGGATATTAGCTCATAATAGCGACGCGGCGCGCTCGTTTTTACAGGCAGGCAAGTTCATTGTTGCATAGCGACAGACGCCACGGGAGAGCACGCGCTTGTGGAAAGGAGAAAGCGGTGCGAACTGCGCTCTCCATGATGATGATGAGGAAGTATTAGCAAAGAATTCATTGATTTCTAGCCCTTGCATTAGCTTTACTACTAGATATATTTATGGAGATGAGAAATAAAAAGCCGGCTGAAATGCGTCACTGTCGGCATCGGTGAACAGATAATGGGCCAGATCCGAGTCTATTTTTGCTGCGCTGCTCATGCTTAATTAAAAGTGAAAGCACACTTTTGATGGACAAAAAATAAATATGATTTCACACAAAAAGTACCCAATGCACAGATTTTGCATGTCTAGTGTGTTTTAACACTGCAGTAGGCTATGTAAGAAAAGAAAATGAAGACATTTATAGAAAATGTACCCATTTAAACGTGTTATTATTCAGTTTAGGTAAAAGAAGGCTATATGGTGTTTTATAAAAAAAAAAAAAATGGAAGTCTGCTGAAGATGGAAGAGCAGGGGAACAGGAGAGGAAGAGCAAGGGAAAAGGATAGATCTGGGCATGGGGGGGCATCTAAGCAAGGGGGACAGCAAGACTGTCAGCTGGCCTGGGACTATAGGCTTTAGCTTCAATTTTTATGAAATTATTCGCTAATCGGTTGCATATTATGTCGTGGATATATCCCTCGAATGCATACTGCAGTCCCTTTTGTCTTACTACTCTCTCAGATATTTCACATGTTCGCCAAAAATTACTAATTATCTCATTGGGAATGTCTGACACCGGTGCATACACACTGTAATAGACGAGCCAGGCGCGAAAGCTTGACAGGCGTAGCAACAGTAACTAGGGAGGGCGGGGCTTAGCGAAGGGTCAATTGAGTGGTTTTGCAAAAAGAAAGTTAAAGAAAGACAAGGACGCTATACGTTTAGCTACAATTTAAAATGTTCCAGGGATCGAACGTTTTTTTGTGAGAACATCACTAGTTTTTTTTGTGAGAACATCACGGAATTGCGATCACTAGAAGCACTGAGTCTGCCGAAGCTGGAGCTAACTGTGGAGATGGTAACAAAGAAATGGACTTTGGGGATGTAACGTTAGTTGACACCTTTGCTTGCGCAAAATCAAGGAAGAAGCAGTTCTGCTAAACTTCATACATGAAAACCAGGGACGTGCACAGGGGGGTTGCTCAGGTTGCCCGGGCAACTGCCCATATGCCCTTCTCGACTCAGGTTGCCCTTCCGAGGAAAAAAAATAATACAATGGATGCAGAATTTCACGTAGGCCTAGATAAAAAAAAAATCGCAAAGCCTCATTCACTTCCATTCGGGCACCGAAAGTGAAAGTCAGTAAGGGAAGGGCAAACTGTTTACGTGCCTGCAGCGCTGCACGCGACCGGTGCGTATTCTGCGTAGTCTAAAGCCTTGTTTATACTCGACGCGTCCGCACGAGCGCGAGTCTCCGCTGACTGCGCGCGCACCTCTCCAAACGGACGAGGCGTTTATACTTGACGCGCTCGCCGTTGTGCTATTCTGTGAAACGACAGGGGGCGACTCGGAGTAATTCTCCTCTAAACCACCAGGAATCAGCAGTGAAGAAGTAGTTAGCCGTTTATTAGTAGTTTATTAATAGCTGATTCATATTAAAAGAGTAATAAATGCAGTAGGTTTATTGTACTTTTTTGTACAAACTAGTTAAACAACTGAAGCCTTATTGAAGAGTGTTTAAACCTTAATTTCATCAGGAGGGCTTACTTCTGCTATTGTAGGCTTATTTTGTAAATGTAAGCAGTTACTTTAGACAAGTGCAAACTGGGTCCTTAATGCAAATGTGATCCTATTCACAAAATGAGAGGCTTTTATGTTCGCCCATCAATGCAAATGTATATGTGTATAGAAGGATCATAAACATGCTGGTACAGACGTACCAGTTCGGCCAGATTCGGCTCGAAGTCGTTCATCTTCGGATGCGGCGCCGCGCGCGATGTTACAAAAAGTGCCGTGCACACCGCCAGGCGAAATGGGGTCTCGCGCACCCAACGCGCACGACCGCCCACACCGCAATTACGTCATTTTGCCGCGCGCACCTTCGCGCTCTTGCCGACGCGTCGAGTATAAACAAGGCTTAAGGCCCCGCAAATTACTTAAGGCCCCGCCTCCATCTCGTGTCATAGTGCGTCAATTAATGTGTACAACATCCATGACAAAATGAAGCGAAACTATCCTTCTGGTCACGAAAAGAGGAAGAAGAAGAAAAAAACACGAGAGTGAATTGCGGGAACAACAATCAGGTAAACTTGTGTTCTCTCCTCTCTAAGTTTGATGTCAGCAAAGTTTGATGTTTTTCGGTCTTGCTAACCTAGCTGGGCAGGCAGTGCATCTCTTGCATCACTTTGTGCCTGACAAAAGTGAGAGTAAAATACGTAATATAAAAATTAATTACGACAAACGATGATAAACGACAAAGTGCAACGGTGTTTGTTTACTGCAGCTCGGAAAACATAACCGCGTCGCAGCGTTCATATCGTGCTTTCATATGCGCGTGCACGAAATGAAACTCGCATTTTTCAAGCAGAAATATGTGGAGACCAGACATACTGTACAATACATGCACGTGAATGATGGCAGGCACTCCCAATCAAAGTACACATTATAAAACAAGACACTGATTATCTAGTCTCAGTGTAGTTAAAAACTCCAAACAACTGCACCTAATTATGCAAGATAGAAAGCAATGTATTGACAATTTAACATTGATTGACTATTGATTTATAGGCTGTATTGAATTTAAAATGTTGATTAGCTGGACATACTGGTCAATATGGATGCATATCCCTCAGTAAATAATAACCATAAATCAAGAATTGCTTCAACATGCATAATAAAAAATCATACTGATGCCGAAAATACCCAGGCTGTAGAGAGAACCAAAGTTATTCCCAAAAGCCAAAGCTCAGGGTTATAATTTATTATTTTCTTCTTATTTATGTTTACATTAATATTCACTTGTTATCTTAACATTCTATAGAAAATACTCAATAAATACTGTTTGTTTGAACCTCATTCTGTTCTATATTGTTGTACTTATTCTTTGACTGTTTTGTTTAAAGGAGGGAGGATTGTATTGGGAGCACTGAAGTGTCAGGTGTGACTGTGTGGCAATGGCAAATGGTTTACATACACTGTAAAAAATGATCGTGATTTTAACGGTAAAAGACTGTAAAAATGCTACAGTGCAAAACCGTTAATTGGTTAACAGAAAGTTTCCTTACTATATACGGTAAATAACTGTGATAGATCTAATGGTACATTTAATGTAATTTTACTGTAAAATACAGTTAAATTTACAGTTTTTGAAAGTGAAAAAGAAAACTCATTGTATAATTTACAGTGAAAAACCATAAATTGACATTCCCACAATTCCCTGCGTGACACTTCACATTTGAAGTATTTTTGTTGAAATAACTATGTTTCTTCATAGTTTTCTTAGTTTTTTCTAATCAGTTATGTACATTAGGGTTTTATGTTACATTTAATGTTGTTAAATGAATGTTTATTGCATTTTTAAAATTTCATGTGTGTTACCATGATGGTGTTTACTGTTTGTGCGAATGACACTGTGCAGCTTCTATATGGTAGTATTAACTTTCTTGTGGAAGAGGTGCTTGTGAAGAGCTTTGATTTATCATGTGACTCTCATCACTGCTGTGAAGATTGTTGGTTGTCAGTGCATTACAATGTTACAAAACAGAAATTAATACTTCAATAGGTCCGTAAATTAACATTATATCAGATAATAAAATACGGTTTATTACTGTAAATTTTAAGTTAAGTCTGTAAAACCAATAACGTTGCTACCGTATTTTTGACGGTAAAGTCCTGGCAACCACAGCTGCCGTTTTTTTACCGTAAAAATTACGGTTTTATTTTTTACAGTGTAGCTCACGGCGTCACAGGTCAGGTAGAGGGCCCCTTAGCAGAATTTTGGGGGTGCCCTTTTTTCAGGTCAGAGCAACTGCCCCTCAAAATTCCTGTGCACGTCCCTGATGAAAACGTTTTACCAGATTTAGTGCTACACTTATTATCTCTTATTTGTTTTTTTTCACTAAATGTTCAGATTTTATACAATTATTGTGCACTTGTGATTTTTATAAACTTTACTGCTGAGTTACCCACTAATCTAGTTTATAATAGAAGTTTTGTCATAGATTATGATCATATTTTTTTGATTTGTTGTTTTTCTTTATAATGAAGTTGTCTGTATTAAGTAGATTAACATACAAAAGAGTGATTATCCGTTCAACACACAGAGTTAAAATTCGACTCGATTTTTTTTTAAACTGCGCTGTTAAAATTATTAGCTAACGCTACGGAGGCCATAATATTTTTGACTCATGGCTGAAGTTAAGTTTCTCCAGCTCTCCCCAGGTTGGCAAAAAAATGCATCTCAAAACGCATCAGATTGATGCTTTAAAATATGGAATATTTAAATTTTTCTTTAGGGGGAGCATTTTCCCGGACCCCCCTAGGGGGAATATCCTTTTCACCTTTTTCACCCCTGACCCGTTTTCAAGCCTGTAAAGGTAAGAAACCTGATAGATTTATTATTATTTTTGGGCAAACGTGAATTGACGCTGTCAATGAATTGATGTACATTTGGATTTGAGACATTTGAATACAGTGGCGCAAAAAGTGGGAATGCGCTATATGCGGCGCATAGGGGCGCCGCATCATGGGGGCGCCAAAGCGATGGTTACAAAAAAAATCTAATTTATATAAGTTATACAACTTTTATATACATTTATATAAGTTAAATATAAAAAAAGTTCTATACATTTTAAAGGACTAACAGGCTAGAGTAGGCGCCGGCGCCCTCATAAAATTCCATCATAGAATTTATTTTGACATAGAAGGGTAATATCGCGAGCGGGCGGGGGCGCGTGAGCGCTGAGTGAGCAGCACAGGAGTAAGTTGTCGTTGAAACTCGAAAAAGATGGATAAAGCAAAAAAGCTGTCGGGGGGTAAAAATAGAAAAAGAAAGAGAGAAAAGGAGATGGCATGTCAACTCAAGGGATGCGACAGCAGCTAAATAAGTGGATGGTGAAAGACAGCAGGTAGGATTTAAAGTGTGACGTCTGTGCTTGGAGGAGGCTTGCAAATATGTTAACAGACTGGCAAGTGTTTGCTAACTTAATGCAAAATAATATTGCTGATATCTACATTTAGATTTTGGTTAAACCCTATGGTACCAATCACATGCATGACATATCTCAATTTTATTAAAGTAAAATAACAACTGGTAGGCTAAATATAAGGTAGCATGCACAATACATGACTAGAAGCTGGAAAACATTACTTATGTCATAAGGCTGGTTTATCATGGAAACAAATAGATTTTGTTTTACCATTAGCTGTTCATGTTATATGTGCTGTCAGACATACAGGCTATAGTTACATCTGGGTGACATGGAAGCTGTAATTAGGGTCACATAGGGTCTCTCTTTAAAGATCTGTGCTATATGTGTATATGTGTATGTTTGAAACTTTATATTCTCTTTGTATTTTTTTATTATTTGTTAACATTGTTAATAATATATATATATATATATATATATATATATATATATATATATATATATATATATATATATATATATATATATGTAAACTACACTTTCTGAGACCCGCGGAAACCCTGTCATGATCAGAGATCCAAAACACTAAGAGCCTTTATGATGAGCCGAGGCGGGGGCCGTTTCTCAATACCAAGTACGCAAACTTCGGACTTGTGTCCTTGGTAGTTCGGACTTTCCAAGTTCGACTCAGGAGAACGAACTCCCTGGGACGAGAGAACGCAAGTCCGGCTATTCTGCAAATGGAACTGCGGCGTTCTTGATCGCGTCACTCAGCACGCTCTGGCTACTCCGGTTATCCCTTTATGTATATTTTAGGTAACAATAAAACGAAATATGTAATAAAACACCCCTCTGCCTCTTTTCTTTAAAAAAAAATCTTAATGGCCACACAAATGTGTTTCAGGCAACGCCTACATTGATTATCTTTACTGCAACACGAAATATAAAACACAACCCTGCTTCTTTTTGTTTTCATTTTAAAAATATGAAACATTATTGATCATTAAAACTGACATTTAACAAACAGACAGGGTTGTGTCATTTTATTTTATTATACATGTACAGTGAAGAGGATGTATAGTAAAATAAATATTAAAAATATTCTATATATTTTAAAATATATAAAATTACACAACCCTGTCTCTTTTTGTTAAATCTCAGTTTTAATGATCAATAATATCCAGTATAAAAGTAAGTAGCCTAAAAGGTATAAGAAGCTATAATGAGAAATAAAGCAAACAATTCAGTCAAACATAAGTCAGCTCTCTAATAGGCTACAAAGTTAAATAATATATAAAGTTATGAAACTTCACTTTGCCCTCAGCCAAAACGATTTGCCATGGAACGAACTATAGATTAATGAGACCAAAGATCGACTTATAGGCTACACAAGACAAATTATATATCATGTTTAACCACTAGACTAGATACATCAGAGCCAGCGGCAAACATCAGAAGAACTAGCCGAGGAAAGGCTGTTCCAGTCGGGGTTAATGAGCGCTGAACTCCCGGTGATCGCCTGGATCTCACAACTCCGAAAACGTCAGATACATTTTTCAAATAGGCGCTATCTTTATAAATAAACCACAGATTTGAGCTTTAAACAACTACATTCTCGCCTGAAACACTCTTAAAATTACATTTCGTGACACAGTAAATAGTATTTTTTTATATTATTGATTTGTAATTCAGCATTTACTAACAGACAACTGACAGTGAGTCATGAACAGATTAAAGCACACAACCTAAAATAACATGTTATAACATATTGCTGAAAGAAAAAGTGTAAAATCTAACATATTAAGATAAAGTAATCCCCCTATTTAGAAAACTTGAGAACAAAGGGTCCAAAGCAGCGATAATAACAAATCAAACTGCTCTCATAATTTGCAAGATTATAATAATGGTACATCTGAATGAAAAATGCTAAACCGGCGTTTCCTTAATCTGTGCCATGCGATATTTAGTATTTTGATATTACGCGGGTTTTCTCCTCTGCTATTGACGCTTGCAGGTTGGTGCAAGATGCATTCTGGGATACCTGGCTGTCTCAAGTCCGCACAAGTCACCTCTCGATGCATCCTCGGTAAAAGCAAAGAGTATAGAAGAACAAGAGGCGAAACTCTGATGCTTTTTTGGAAACAGCCACTAGGTGGCGCTTCGGTAGCGCGGCCGCCATTTTGGGGTGAAAATTCCAACTGGAGTTACTGGACAACAGCACAGGTAACAGTTAATCCAATCATTAAATACACATTTGAGGGAGTTTTTTCTTGTTTTATTGAGTATTTCCATTTTATGCAACTTACCACATTTATTACTATTATTAGTTACCAATTCCACTAGGCCTGAAATATATTTTGTACGTTTTACCCATACAAAAATGTAATAGGCCTATATGGCCATATATGTACTTATATTTTATCCAATAAAAATCCAGCGACAGGAAGAAAACCACAGTTCGCAGGATATCAGTACCCCTGTCATAGAGGAGATGAGGGTTTGCACAGTTAGTGATGAACACATTGATACTTGTGAACCCGGTCAGACTAACCAGCATAAGAGAGAAAAGAACCTCAACGGGCATAGGCCTGGAGTTAGATGACCAAGAGCTTGTGAGAAAACTGCATGGGACACGGTAAACACAGATCTATGCTTTGCATTGGAAAGATTAACTGGTACAGTTGAAAAGAAGCTGGATAAATTTGGGGACATCATTTACGCATATGGAAGTGAGAGGTTTGGTGTGGAAAAAAGGAAGGAAAAAGTACAAACTACTCCTGCTGTATCTAGACGGCAGCAGAAAATTGAAGGGTTAGTTAGAGAAAGGAGACAGCTGAGGAAGCAATGGAAAAAAGCAGAACAAAGTCAGAAGGAGGGACTCAATCTCTTACAAAGGGCCATAAAAGATAAGCTTGCAACATTACGCAGAGCTGAGCGCCTACGGAAACGCTACAAAAAGAAGGAGCGTGCGAGGGCTAATTTCTATAAAGACCCATTCAAATTCGTAAAGAAGTTATTCACCAGTGAGAAGAATGGCACTTTAAAAGCATCTAGGGTTGAGCTAGAGAGATATTTGGAGGAAACGCATACAGATGCAAAAAGGCATGAGCCTATGTCAATTCCGTCAGATATCCCACCTATCAATCCACCAGAATACCAAATGGAGGTCCGTGCACCTAAGTGGAAAGAGATAGAGCAGGTTGTGAGAAAGGCAAGGGCTTCATCATCTCCAGGGCCTAATGGAGTTCCGTACAGAGTGTACAAGAGTGCTTCAGGAGTTCTACGAATTCTGTGGAAATTGATAAAAGTGGCATGGGAAAAGCAGGTTGTACCTAGAGCATGGCGCCGAGCAGGTGGAGTCTTTATACCTAAAGAAAAAGATGCTTCAAGCATCAGTCAGTTTCGTCCTATTTCACTATTAAACGTCGAAGGTAAGATTTTCTTCAGCATTATTGCGCAGAGATTGTCAACCTACCTATTAAAGAATGGCTTCATCGACACTTCAGTTCAAAAAGCGGGCATTCCAGGGTTCTCAGGATGCTTAGAACACATCAATGTTATCTGGCAACGAATTCAATCAGCTAAAAAGGAGAGGAAGGAGCTCCATGTGACATTCCTGGATTTGGCTAATGCATATGGTTCAGTGCCACATGAGCTTCTTTGGGCAGCATTTGATTTTTTTCAGAGTACCAATGTCAATAACAAATTTAGTGAAAGCCTATTTTGGAGATTTGCAATTTAGTTTCTCAACTCCAAAATTCAGCACCGCATGGCAATGCTTAGAGGTTGGAATAATGGCAGGATGCACCATTTCTCCGCTGGCTTTTACCATGGCAATGGAAGTAATCATTAGGGCATCAAGATGGGTAGTAGGAGGAGAGCGCTTGGCTTCTGGGATGCGACTACCACCAATCAGAGCATACATGGATGACATGACAACCATGACTACAACAGTAGTCTGCACTAATCGGTTATTGGGGAAGTTAACAGATAATATTGAATGGGCACGAATGCAATTTAAGCCCTCTAAATCAAGGAGCATCTTGATAGTTAAAGGAAAGGTAGTAGATAAAACATTCTTCATTAATGGTGAGGCAATACCAACAGTTTCTGAGAAGCCAGTGAAGAGTCTTGGGAGATGGTACGATGGGGATCTAAAGGACACAGTTCGAGTGAGAGAAGTTAGACGACAAGCAGTGGAAGGGTTGAAGAGCATAAACAGCTGTGCTCTACCAGGCAAACTAAAACTCTGGTGCTTTCAGTTTGATCTACTGCCAAGGTTGCTGTGGCCACTGACTGTGTACAAGGTTTCTTTGACAACAGTGGATAAGCTGGAAGCGTTAATAAGTTCATACATCAGGAAATGGTTGGGAGTTCCACACTGCCTCAGCAGAGTGGGACTTTATAGTAAAGGAGTATTGCAGCTGCCAGTCTCTGCTTTAACCGAGGAGTTTAAGTGTGCCAAGGTCAGACTGGAAATTACTTTAGCAGAGTCACGTGACAAATGTGTAAGGGAGGCAGCCCCTGTGGTAAAAACTGGTAGAAAGTGGTCAGCAAAGAAATCTGTAGTAGAGGCAAAGGCTGACCTTCAAATTGGGGATATCGTGGGACAGGTACAGCATGGAAGAGGGGGTTTTGGGCTCAGTTTAGCTCCTCCTAAATGGCACAAGGCAGGCCCAGCTCAAAGGAGGAAGCTGGTAGTCAACGAGGTGCGAAAGCAGGAGGAGAGGATGAGATGTATAAAGGCCATTTCCCTGGCCAAGCAGGGAGAGTAGATGAGATGGGAGAGTGTGGAACAACGCAAGGTGGGCTGGCAAGACCTTTGGTCAATGGAAGAGGGTAGGATCAGTTTCCTTATTAGGTCAACATATGATGTTCTCCCATCACCGCAGAACCTAAACCTCTGGGTAGGAGAGGATCCCTCTTGTCCTTTGTGTTCATCATCTGCCACATTAAGGCACATTTTGACAGGATGTAAGGTGGCTCTCAGCCAAGGTCGGTTTACTTGGCGCCATGACCAAGTATTGCGATGTTTGGCTTTAGCATTGGAAGGCAAGCGTAGTATGACCAATAAGTTGCCGCCTGTTCTAGCAAAACATTACATGCAGAAGACAATATTCCTCCGCCCAGGCGAGCAACCACCAAGAAAAGGTGCTAACACCAATTCTCGCCCAGGACAACTGGAAGCTGCTAGGGTCTGAAAGATGCTGGCTGATCTTGATCAACGGCTTATTTTTCCACCTGAGATTGCCACCACTAACCTACGACCAGATATTGTTTTGTGGTCTGGATCAGCACGCATTGTTCAACTGATAGAGTTAACAGTGCCATGGGAGGATGCGGTAGATGAGGCATATGAGAGGAAGAAACTGCGGTATGCCCATCTGGCCACTGAAGCAGAACAGCGAGGATGGAGAGTCCAGGTTTATCCAGTGGAAGTGGGTTGTCGAGGTTTTGTGGCACACTCTACAACCCGGTTCCTCAGAGACGTCGGATTTAGTGGCCAAGAGTTGCGTCGCACAGTAAAGAACTTATCTGAAGCAGCAGAAAGGAGCAGCAACTGGCTGTGGTTGAGACGGAAAGATTCTAGCTGGCTGTGTACAGGCCGCCATGCTACGGTTTCGTAGAACTCTTGAAAACTTGAAGAGGCTGTTGGTTTATTTGTATAGGTTGTATAGTATCCACAGTCATTACGTTCCTGTGTATATTGCGTGAATGACGGGTGGTTGGGCAGATATTGTGTTTTGCGGTAGGTGGTATGCCATACGGAACCGTTGCCACTGAAACTGCATATTAACGCACCAGTGGGGCTCGACAGCCTTAGTCAAACGGGTTGGCACGTATGGTTGGGTTGCGGAGAGATTGTGGTTAGGTCTCAGCAGCAGGAGGGATGTAGAGGTCAGTAAGCTGAGCTGAGTTGAGTGGGGGACGGAGGGGGGTGACTCTGGGACGCTAGAGTCACTGTCGAGCCCTCTTGAGGTGTTGTGGGCTAGTCGACGAAACACTGAGGACGGAAGGTGCCCACTTGAAGACCCTAGAGATGTCCCCTACTCAGCTCAATCCAGACGGTTGTCATGGGGGGACCGCACTGTGGTTGCAGCCGTTGTGTGTGCTGACGCGTGTTAACACTAGACAGAAGGAGATTTACATCACCATATGGAAAGAAGCGTAAATGGATGGAGAAGCATAGCTTACTGTAAAGCTATGTCTTAGTTGGTGCTTACCTTGGCGAAAGCCGAGTACAAATCAGCATGAAGTTTTAACATCTACTCTTGTGTAATGGAAATCTTAAATAGCATGACATATATCTATACATATATTTGACTTATCTGAGAACACAATATAGCCTATGCCTGCAACATATATGAACATTTATGTGTCCAAACATGTGAAGAAAATATTTGAGTTCAGATATATGATACCATATATCTGCATATATTACAGTATAGTATTGGTTTCTCGCATAAATGGACAACATTAAGTATAAATATGTGACATACATATTTGTTTCCCACATATTTAATAAATGTAACATACAGGCATGTGATACTGATGCATTGAAATAAGTACATGTATGCATATATACATATATGCGTCTTAGGCTACATATATTTAACATTTATACGGGAAAATATATGGCACTTACATGAAAACGGCCATTTTTGCTATATTGTTTCATATATGTCTGTGTTTTATATTAATTTCGCATATATTCTCATATAGGCAGCAGACATACATGGGCACTGACATTATAAATGTAATTTACTTATATTGACATATATTACATTTCTGTATGGGTAATCCCCTGGATCATGCTACAAACATGATGATCTTATAGAACATGATGGACAGTGGCTGTGTTTTTTTGTTTACATAGTCTTGCTTTAACGGTCATTAATATAAGATAGTGGCTACTGCAAAAAAAAAAGAAAAAAAAAAAAGAAGAAAAAACAGTTGACTGTAAAGCTGTTCTATTGCTGTTATATATAAATATTGTCCAACATTCCCAATTATCCGATATGTCCTTTACTTACTTTTATATGTTGGTATTAATTCAGTGTTTGTAATGCTAATACTAAAGGTTTTGTGGGAAAAAAGTAGAAAACTAAGTCTGTGAAATAAACTGTTAAAGGGATTTGATGATCACTAGTCTAGTACGTTATTCTGTGTTGTCATCATTCAGTTTGGATTTGATACTTAAAAAAAAAAAATTACAAAGCAGCTGATATTGCCATAGCGACAGCAAACAGCTAGTGGATAGTGATGGGAAGTCCGGCTCTTTTCAAAGAATCGGCTTTTAGAGCGGCTCGTTCGCGAACAAAACATTAACACTAGTGGACTGCCGAGTCGCTTTCACCCCAAAATGGCGGAAGCGTAGCGCTGCTGCTGGGCGCGTTTGTTGCAATGGAACGTTCTATTGAGTTTCGTCTCTTGTTCTTCTAAACTCTTTGGTAAAAGGGGCGGATCAAGAACACATCCGGGGATTTGAACTGGACTTGGCAGATGTGAACTTTGAACTGGAACAGTTGGGCAGCGACTGATGACGTTTCACAAGTCCACAAGAACACAAGTACAGACCATAGACAGTAAAAGAAACAGACACGAACGCATATTGAGAAACGGCCGGGGACTTTTAATATAGTGTCAGACCATAATAGTAACGTTACATTGATCTATTTCTCCTCAAATCGAGCCAAGCCCAGTTAATCGATGCAGAAAAATGGAGCTGTCGTTGTTGCTCATACCGTCTTTCATTCTTTTGTTGAATGGAGTTGAAATTTGTCTTTCTGATAACGGTGAGAACTTGCAGAATTTTGTTTTGATGCTGAGAATTATCTATCATTTGGGCGGTCGTTTTTTTAATTTGTGAATCTTCATACTGTACGTTACTTGTGTTTCTCTATCTTAGCATTAGCGTCTCCCCAGCAAATCTGTTAACGTTTTTTTTGTTATTCTCTTTTTGAAAATGCAGCATTTCTTGTTATAGTTGTCTACGGTCTGTGTTTTAGATTATATTTAATGAACAGAGTGTGTACAAACGTTATGATGATCACCGTGTGAACCAAGTTTTAAATCTCGAGACACGTCTGAGCTTTCTTTCTTTCTTTCTTTCTTTCTTTCTTTCTTTCTTTCTTTCTTTCTTTCTTTCTTTCTTTCTTTCTTTCTTTCTTTCTTTCTTTCAGAAAAACGTTGGCATTCATTCATCAGATGGATCACAGAAGCTACACATAATTACCAGCCATGCAGTCAGGAGAACTGCAGCTGTCATCTGAGGTCAGCAAATATAAAGAGTATCTTACAATAGAATATACAGGTTGAAAGACTGTATAATGTAGACTTTCCTCCATTACTCTTTTGATTGCAGTGTCATGAAAGATGACCTTAGGCCATTTAAAAATGGCATATCTGAGGGACTCATGGCAGACACAGTCCAAAGGGGTGTTGGTACGCACTACCAGATAATAGGTAATAAGCTGTACAGAGAACAAAGCTGCATGTTTCCAGCAAGGTTGGTGAAGTATATATTTTTTTAGTATAATCATGATCCTGTCATGTGCAAGTAGGTGTTGAATATCAGACAATTATCCTTTCTTTGCAGATGCAGTGGTGTTGAGCACTTCATCCTAAAAGTTATTGACAGGTTGCCAGATTTGGAGGTGGTGATTAATGTGCGTGACTATCCACAGGTTCCTGGATGGGTTCAGCCAGTCTTGCCTGTACTTTCCTTCAGTAAGGTGTGTACCCTGTACCCCAACAAAGTGCCTTAGAACAATCTACTTAAATTGATTTTATGGTATATCAGTAGCTTGACTATATTAAGGCAATTTCCATTACTTGCATTACTTGTGACTCCGCCTTTAGATTATTATTACTGATCCACCAGCACACGCGTTAAAACATGATTAATAACTGCATTAATATGCGTGCCCCCTGAACTAATACTTAGTTGAAGCGCCCTTTTTTTTTATTACAACAGTCTGGTATCAGTTGGTACATTCATTGATTTAGGAATATTGTCCCTCTCTTCTTTGCTCCAGATCTATTAAATTGCAAGGGCATCTCCTGTGTACAGCCCTCTTCAGGTCCCCCACAAGATTCAGGTCTGGGTTTTGGCTGGGTCATTCCAAAAACATGAATCTTTCTTTGTTGAAGCCATTCTTTTGTTGATTTAGATTAGCGTTTCTCAACGGGGGTGTTTGGACAGTTTTGGGGGGGGGTGTGAACGAGGCAGCAGAGAGGGGGGCGCTCAGGCATAAATGGGGGGCGTTACTCACTGTTATTCATCACAACTTTTAAGTCTCTGACAACAAATACAATGTTCATTTGAATGTAAAATAAAATCATGTCTGTGCAAATTAATGAATTAATATTTAAATGTTGCTAGTAGCCCACTCAGACTTGTCCGGCCCCAGTCGGCATTTTGCAAAACGAATCAACGTTGATTTCGCGACGTTGTTTCACCGTTGATATCACGACGTTGTTTCACTGTTGATGTCGCAACGTTGTTTCACCGTCTCTTCTTTCAATATGGGTGAATAAAGGTTGTATATGTCGACGTTGAACCAACGTTGAATTATGCTTCGGTTTTGCAAATTGAATCAACGTTGCTATCGTGACGTTGTTTCACTGTCTTACCTTTCAACATGGGAGAATACAATTGTACATTCAATTACAATGTAGTTAGAATTTGGAACATGAGTCATGACAATGCTAACTGAATTAGTGATTAACTGTATATACTGTAGCCTACAAAAAAAAAAAAAAAATGTCAAATGACTGGCAGCAATGGCTTAATTACAAACAAATTTAATAAAGAGTTAACACATGCTCAAGATTGTAAAAAGTTTTATTTTGGAAAACAAAAGAAAAGTCTAAAAATACTTTATACACCTCAAACTTTAACTTGCAGCGTTTTCAATGCAATGTTAAAAACATGTAGAAGTACAAATCTGAATGGAATATTTAAAGACAGTTTTTGTTCAATTACCGTAAACCTTAAATGAAATGCATTTAATATTTAAAATGTACAGTAACAGTAGAAAAAGTTTTTAGATTCCAAATATTATGCGACAGCCTTGTGCATTGCTCTAGCAGAGTCCCAGCTCGAGGTCTGTTCCGATGCCATCTCTTCCTCTCGCTCCCTCTTCACTTCTTGTCCGTTCTCTGTACGATCCTGTAAAGCAACAACAGTTAAAACTGAATACAAAATAATATACAAGATTTTCACTTTACTGTTCAATTAGTCAAGTTGAAAACAAAGTATACAACACTATCCATTCTAAAACGCATATCTTATGTATTCAGATGTCAATTTACAATATCAACATTTCCAAGCAAAGTTCTTCAATGCCCCAAGGTGGAATTGATTTTTTTTTTTTATGATATTACTCCATGTGTCAGTTATGGTTACTGTCATCATAAGGTCATGATTTCATCTTTGAAACAGACGAAGAAATCAACAAATTGTGGTGTTGAGCTGAGAGGGTTGTTGTCTGTTGTTCTTTAGCTTATATCTTTCAATGCAGGTTTATATGGTTTCAACAATTTTCACTTGACCCCTGTGGGGCTCCGTATATTTCTGATAATATTTGTGGAGAAACATTACACTGTTTTAAAGGGATAGTTCACCCAAAAATGAAAATTCTGTCAGTATTTACTCAACCTCATGTTGTTCCAACCCCGTAAGACTTTCGTTCATCTTCAGAACACAAATTAAGATATTTTTGATGAAATCTGAGAGCTGGATCACTCCTCCATACTCCTCCATAGGCTTCTTGAGGGATTGAACTTGCAGGCCCCGAAAAGTTATTACAGACATCGTTAAAATAGTCCAAATGACTACAGTGGCTCAATCTTAAGTTTATCAAGCGACGAGAATACTTTTTGTGCAAAAAACCCCCCCCAAAATAACGACTTTATTTCAACTCTTCATTTCCTTCTCTGTGGGCCTCGAGTCAGTTCACTAGTGTAATAGCGTAGAGCTTCTGTTGTTGTACATCACATGCATCACACACATGACCAGCGTCGGCCAATAGTGAGCCTATGTGTGACGTAGCTCTACGCAATCACACTACGTTAACTGACTAGAGGCCAACAGAGAACGAAATGAATAGTTGATATATAGACGTTATTTTTGTTTGTTTTTGCGCACAAAAAGTGTTCTCGTCGCTTGATAAACTTAAGATTGAGCCACTGTAGTCACTTGGACTATTTTAACGATGTCTTTAATAACTTTGAGGCCGGCAAGTTCAATCCCTGAAGAAGCCTATGGACAAGTATGGAGGAGTGATCCAGCTCTCAGATTTCATCAAAAATATCTTAATTCGTGTTCCGAAGATGAACGAAGGTCTTACGGGGTTGAACAACATGAGGGTGAGTAAATACTGACAGAATTTTCATTTTTGGGTGAACTATCCCTTTAATTCAGAATCGTTAATAAAAAAAGAGCACTGCTGTTCAAAAGTTTGGGGTTGGTAAGATTTTTAATGTTTATAAAATAAGTCTCTTCCTCCGAACTCTGCTTCGCGGTTTAAGATAAGATTATTGTGTCCAATCAAAATGTACACAAGCTTCGCGGTTTAAGAGTAAGTTAATGTGTCCACTCAAAATGCACACAACCACAATTACGTAGGTTCAAACAATTTTGATATCAAAAAACATTCAAACATCATGGCGGAAAACAAGAAGTGCAGACAGTATGTTGAGTAGGCTACGTTAGAAATGGCTTTTTCCTCACCCATGAACATCCAGCTCCCGATGTCGTCTTTGTTCGTCATTTGAAATCAAATGACGGCTATTCAAACTGGAAGCCTAGTAGGCTATATATTGCCTAACTGAGTGCGCGAACGGTCTGTGTATCTTTTGGTCATTTGATTTTCCTTTCAGAAACGGGTATTAAAAAACAGTGGCTATTTGATTTTTGTTTTAAAATACAAAAATTATAATTAAAATACAAAGTGTTTCTCTTTTTCAGTGTCAAAAAGGGATGAGCGAAATTTTAAAAAATGATTTGAGTTTCATTTTCTATTTCGGATAACAAAAAATAAAATTACTTAAAAACAGAAACGAAAAAAGGCCCGTTTGTTCACATTCCACAATGGGGGTGGTAATGGCGCAGTGGATAAGACACATGACTTTGGTTTGAGAGACCCGGGTTCGAATCCACTGTGAGACACCAATGTGTCCCTGAGCAAGACACTGAACCCCTAGTTGCTCCAGAGGCGTGCGACCTCTGAAATATAGCAATTGTAAGTCGCTTTGGATAAAAGCGTCAGCTAAATGAATAAATGTAAATGTAAATTCCGAGAACGGATGTGGCCACTTACGTGACAAGCGCGCCAAATTTTACATGGTCAGTTGACTCAGTTACGATTTTAGACATTGCAAAACAAAGCCTGCCATCCACAGAAATCTTAGTGCAGATATCACAAGTATTTAATAGGGGAGCAAGAGGACGTTCCGCAAGAAACGTGAGGAGATTTTGCGATGAAAATGGATTAAGTTTGATGGGACTCCCTGACGCACATTTGGAGTTGGAGGTGGCAAAAGCCATAACCGAGGTATGATCCTGCTTAAAAATCATAACTGAGTAAGTTTCTAAAGACATTTTATTCTGGGCTAAAGCAACACTGGCAACCTGTCAACTTTGTAGGGCCAGGCCCTTTTTTGGCTTTGATATGGCCAAAATGGCAATATTCAATATATCTCGGTACTTTCTATGTTTTTCTATTTGGGTAAAGAAAATCTATATTTATTTTAAAAATTTTTATTTCACATCCTGTTCAATGATATCCAAACGATGTTGATATTGAAGGATATGGAAACAATGTAATGTAGGCCATGCAATATAGCCTATTATGTGCAAAAAGGTGGTTAAAATCACATTACATTCCAACATTGTAACATTACAATATAAAAACTAAAATAATGCTTTTGTTTTTAAAATGACTAAAGGCTAAACTAAAAATAAAAACAAAAGCAGAAACTAATTATATTAGCCTGCATTTGATTACCCCATTATAATGGTCACTTTCATAAAAATATAATTGTAGGTTTAAAATTCCACATATGACACATTTATTGTCTCCAACAACAAATATGTTAGCAATATCATATGTATATTTTAGTCAGAATTATTGCGCTACTATTCTATTGTGCTCGTCTGTTTGGCGCGCATGCGTGAATTTTAGCGGAGATTCACTTGCAGAAGCTTGTCCTCTCCTGACAGTGTGGACATATTTGTTTGACTTTCTAACATTTACAGATGGAGAATATACCTGTGAAATGTAAGTTAAGCACTGAGGAAAGCACCACGTCTCAAACGCATTAAACAGCGCAAGTATTTATCTGTCAGTCAGCAACAGTATCTGTCCGAGCATCTGACGGCAAGCTGCTTTAAACTTGTTAACTATAACGTTATCTTACCAGTTATTTTGAAGCGCTTAATATAAGCTTGTGTCATGTTTAGGACAAATTGTAGTATGTACTTTCACTGCAGGAGTTCACGCGTCCTTCACTATTTTCAGATGTTCTCGTATCAAACTACTATATCGATAAACGGTATTGCCTCATTCCATATCGTTTAAAAAAAAATATCGAAATATTGTACAAACTCGATATACCGCCCTGCCCAACAAATTTGGCGCTCTTGTCACGTAAGCGGCCACATCCGGTCTCGGAATGTGAACAAACGGGCCTTTTTTCGTTTCGGTTTTAAAGTAATTTTATTTTTTGTTATCCGAAATAGATAATGAAACTCAAATAATTTTTAAAATTTCACTCATCCCTTTTTGTCACTGAAAAAGAGAAACGCTTTGTATTTTAATTTTAATTTGTATTTTTTGTTTTTTAATACCCGTTTCTGAAAGGAAAATCGAATGACCAAAAGATACATGGACTGCGAACGACCGCTGCTTTTTAAGAGGATCATGAAGAGGTCAGGGGGGCGTTTGTTCAAAAAAGGTTGAGAACCACTGATTTAGATGGTGAAAGTTCTCTTAGCTTTCTAGCAGATGGCAAAAGGTTCTGTGCCAAAATCAACTGCTACTTGGAGCTATTCGTAAGTCTCTCCTCCTCCACTGAACCCTCAGTACCAGCTGAAGAAAAGCAGCCCCAAAGCATGATGCTGCCACCACCATGCTTGACTGTGGGTATGGTGTTCTTTTGCTGATGTGCGGTGTTGTTTTTGTGCCAAACCTACCTTTTACAATTTTGGCCAAAAAGTTAAATCTTGGTCTCACCAGATAATTTTTCCACTTGGTTTTGAGAGACTTTAAGAGATATCTTTAGCCAGGATTAGATATTTTTTAGTCAGAAAAGGCTTGCATCTTGCCACCCTGCCCCATAGCCCAGACAGATGGAGAATATGAGAGATAGTTGTCACTTGTAAGAAGCAACCGGTACTTGGCAGAAACAGCTGCAACTCTTTTAATTTAGCTGTAAGTCACTTGACAGCTTCCCTTACCAGTTTTCTCTTTGCCTTTTGGAGGGATGCTCTGTTCTTGAATTTTATAGTTGTGCCATACTTTCTCTACTTGTTGATCACTATCTTCACTGTGTTCCATGGTATATCTAATGCCTTGAATAAATATTTTGTTGCTCTCATCTGAGTGATACCATTCAGCAGTGAGAGCACATTGATGCTACGTAAGCTCTTTGTGGCCCATGGCTCTTGTAGTATTGTGCAACCAAGAAGTTGTCAGAAAAATCTTACACGAACAGCTAAGATTTATTTGGAATAAATCAGTCATTTCAGGTGAAGCCAGGTGTGTACTATTTGAGTTTTCTTTATTTTGAATTAGGTGCAAAAGTTCTGACGTGATTTATCTTTGTTTATTTTTTTCATCACAAAAACCAGCTGTTTTAACAGGGCTGTGTAGACTTTTTATATCCTGAGTGTGTGAGTGTGTGTTTTAAAGTGCCTAAAATCTTAAAAAAAAACAAAAAAAACATTACCACAATGTTGGCTTTGGTATGACACCAGCATCTATCAATACTAAATCTATACAATAGATGACAAATAACCAGCATCAAAAGATAACTGAGTTGAAAGCAAATCTATTTAGAACACTGCATGGAACTGCTGTAACAGATGTGTTGCTTGTTTTCAAAAATAAATATACACTGAACAAAATTATAAAGCAACACTTGTTTTTGCCCCTATTTTTCATGAGCATAACTCAAAGATCTAAGACTTTTCTACGTACACAAAAGGTCTATTTCTCTCAAATATTGTTCACAAATCGGTCTAAATCTGTGTTATGGCGCTTTTCCACTACACAGTACCAGCTTGACTCGACTCGCCTTTGTTTGGTTTTCCACTGTGTAAAAGTTGTACCTGTACCTGCTTTCGGGTACTTTTTTTCGTATCACCTCTGGTGAGGTTCTAAGCGGGCTGTGGCGATACTAAAATGTGACGTGAAAACACTGCAGACTGCTGATTGGTCAAAGAGAATCATCACTATTCACTGTGTGTCATCATTGCACGCGCCAGACCAGACGGAGCTATTTTTTTCAGCAGTGTTTTGTTTTGCTCTCCTGAAACAACGTTTGTCTTCTTGCTGTGAGAAATAGCCACATCCCGAGGTTAAAAAACAACATACACTTGATTTCCTCCATTGTCCTGTGTGTGTGTGTGTGTGGGTAGCGGGTGTGTGTTGCGTAGTTCCTGTGGCGTCGCTATGACGACCAGGTACTATTTTGGAGGTACTATCTGTAATGGAAAACGGAGCGAAAAGCGAGCTGAGCCGAGGCGAGTCGAGTTGAGCTGATACTGGTAATGGAAAAGCGCCATTAGTGAGCACTTCTCCTTTGCCGAGATAATCCATCCACCTCACAGGTGTGGCATATCAGTGATTTATTAATGATTATTGCACAGGTGTGCCTTAAGCTGGCCACAATAAAAGGCCACTCTAAAATGTGCAGTTTACTGTATTGACTGGGGGGTCCGAAAACCAGTATCTGGTGTGACCAGCATTTGCCGCACACAGTGCAACACATCTCCTTCGCATAGAGTTGATCAGGTTGTTGATTGTGGCCTGTGGAATGTTGGTCCACTCCTCTTCAATGGCTGTGTGGAGTTGCTGGATATTGGCAGGACCTGGAACACGCTGTCGTATACGCTGATCCAGAGCATCCCAAATATGCTCAATGGGTGACATGTCTGGTGAGTATGCTGGCCATGCAAGAACCGGGATGTTTTCAGCTTCCAGGAATTGTTTACACATCCTTGCAACATGGGGCCGTGCATTATCATGCTGCAACATGAGGTGATGGTCGTGGATGAATGGCACAACAATGGGCCTCAGGATCTCGTCACGGTATCTCTGCATTCAAAATGCCATCAATAAAATGCACCTGTGTTCGTTGTCCATAACATACGCCTGCCCATACCATAACCCCACCGCCACCATGGGCCACTCGATCTACAACATTGACATCTGCAGACGGCTCACCCACACGACGCCATACACGCTGTCTGTACAGTGAAAACCGGGATTCATCCGTGAAGAGATGAATCCATAAGAGATGAGTCCAAAGTGCCAGACACCATCGATTGTGAGCATTTGCACACTCAAGTCGGTTACGATGACGAACTGCAGTCAGGTCGAGACCCCGATGAGGACGACGAGCATGCAGATGAGCTTCCCTGAGATGGTTTCTGACAGTTTGTGCAGAAGTTCTTTGGTTATGCAAACCGAACCCAGCAGCTGTCTGGGTGGCTGGTCTCAGACGATCTTGGAGATGAAGATGCTGGATGTGGAGGTCCTGGGCTGGTGTAGTTACATGTGGTTGTGAGGCCGGTTGGATGTACTGCCAAATTCTCTGAAACGCCTTTGGAGACGGCTTATGGTAGAGAAATGAACATTCAATTCACGGGCAACAGCTCTGGTGGACATTCCTGCAGTCAGCACGTCAATTGCACGCTCCCTCAAAACTTGCGACATCTGTGGCATTGTGCTGTGTGATAAAACTGCACATTTTAGAGTGGCCTTTTATTGTGGCCAGCCTAAGGCACACCTGTGCAATAATCATGCTGTCTAATCAGCATCTTGATATGCCACACCTGTGAGGTGGATGGATTATCTCGGCAAAGGAGAAGTGCTCACTAACACAGATTTAGACAGATTTGAGAGAAATATGCCTTTTGTGTACATGGAAAAAGTATTCGATCTTTGAGTTCAGCTCATGAAAAATGGGGGCAAAAACAAAAGTGTTGCGTTTATAATTTTGTTCAGTGTAAATAGTTCTCAGTGCTCCATGCTCAGTATACTAGTTTGTATATCACATGGTGCAAACTGACTAGATTAAGCAATAAACGCATTTATTAATTAATATTTGAGTTAATATTAGTTCAATGCATCAAGTAATGTTAACATGCTAAACATGCTTTATTTTTAAATATAATATTTTTAGGTCAGGTTACCTAATGAATGTTGACAAAGGTAGCTTTATTGTAAAGTTTTATTGTAAACATTCATATTAATAATATTACCTTTACTAAATTATTTTTAATAATATCTTTATTCATTCAAGCAAATTCAGTTAAAAACGCAAGTGCAAATATTATGAGACTTAAGCATCATTGGTTCCAGCTTGTGTGGATGCAACACATTATTTTTAGCAACGTTTATGACTTGTGCGGTAAGGTCTGTTCGTTAACCTTTTTCATCTCTTTTGTAGGCAAAGTAGCAGGACCGGGCAGGGGTGTGCTGAGCCCACCCAATTAGAATTTAGGCACAGATAGTGTTAATCTGTTTTGTAGAATCTGAAGGGGGATGTGTTCAGAGATTTGATGAAGGATTTTTCTTTTATTAGCTGAAAATAACGGCGCTATGTTAAACTGAATGTATATAGCAAACTGTCTGCATAAATAGCAACACTGAAATACGAATGTGCCGTTTATCTTTTGATCAGTTAGGGGCCATTCACACATAACATGTTCACTTTCGAGTTTGGTTCTCTCGACATTGCGTCAGTAGCTGACACTAGGGGTGGGCAATATGGCAAAAATATGATATCACGATTTTTTCAGGAAAATCACGATTCACGTTTTTTTTTTTAATCACAATTCTTTTTCAAGTTGGTTTTGCTATTTTGCAAGTGACTGAGCATTACAGCCAAACTAATGTCCCTATTTTAAAAACAAAGCCTTAGGTATATATATGTATATATGTATATATATATATATATATATATATATATGTATATATATGTGTATATATATATATATATGTATATATGTATATAAAAAATGGCAGACATTTAGGCCAAAGTGGTGAAGATAAAGATCTTTGTCATTTACTTTCTTTTTTATTAAGAAAATAAGAACAAAGATACACATTACACATTACACAATACACAAATTAAATAAACAGTGCTTTATTTTTTTCAGATACAGTAGGTGTAATTAAATGAACAAATATTAAATTAAAATGCTACATAGACTTCACTGTATAAATTATAGATTGATTCTTATTAAAGCTACTATTAAGTTCTCAGTTAGTGAGTGATTTTCTCTTGGTGTTTTGTTGTTTTATTAACATTAAATTATGACAATTTTAATTTTTGGGGGAACTATCCCTTTATTCTCTCAAGTTGTTTTAAACCCGAATAAGTTTCTTTCTTTTGTTGAAAATAAAAGTTATTTTGAAGATTGTGGGTAACCACATTACTGTGGGTAACAGTTGCTGGTCCCCAGTGTATAGTTTTTTCTCCTGTGAAAGTCAATGGAGACTAGCAACTGTTTTGTTACCCACATTCTTCAAAATATCTTCTTTTGTGTTCAGCACAAGAAAGAAATTAATACAGGTTTGGAACAACATTAGAGTGAGTAAATAATGACAGAATTTTCATTTGTTTGGTGAACTATCCCTTTAAGGAAAAGCGGCAGCATGTTTACTATTACGCTACTGTCGCTTTAAGACAGGCACGAGAGGCATCTAATATACATACATTTCACTTTAGACATAACCAACTGACTGTGCCAACCAACCACAAGAGCGGCGATCTGCCATGTAAAAAGCAAAAATTGCTCCAGCTCCTCACTCATTCAAGCATAAGCACCGGCTGTGCCGCTGTTTTTCAAATGGGTGTGTAGTGTTGCTTACTCTAGCCACTATATACACTGGTGCTGCCACCGGTCATATAATGATGTTTTCAGCGCTCTTCCTCTGCACAGTGCTCTGTGCGACTTGTCTAGCCCTGCCTCAGCCCCTTGCATAGAGCCTGAGCTAGCTATGAAGAGAACTCGTGGCCGAAACGCCATCTGTCCCCAACACGAGGAAAGTGCCTAGCTTTGTAGACGGGTCGACAGTAAAGTCTAACCGCTTTCTTATTCCCATCACGGTTTTCCTGCCTATTGCAGGTGTTGAGATCATTTGTTGCCTTTGTGCTATGACTGTTCTGTGTGGTCTGACAAAGCTAAAAGACAGAATACAGAAAGTGCTTCTTTATCAGAACTCTTTTCTCTTGTACGATAAGTAAGCCCCTGTGGCAAGTATATAAAAATCACAAAGTGCTGCAGCCTTTGTCAGAATATAGGGAGGCGTGACATGATCTGCTTGGGACTCCAGAGAGAGTTTTGGAAACAATAAGAATGGCTACAAGGTACATTTCTTCTGCCAGATTCCCCATTTTTAATATCTGTCGTGCAAGCTCTTAAAACGCCCTGGCGTTACGAGTGCATTATCAGAACGCTCCCTCAGACTGTTTGCTAAAAAACAGATCCTCTCGCGGTTTGGCCGGATGACTATTTATCTCTGCGCATCTGGAGAATGCCTGCTTCAATATTCAGATCATCATGAGTGTTTCTGAGGTTGCTTAATGGGCACAGTGTTCCACTTCACAGACACTTCAAATGGACAAACTCTTTGTACATTCATTGAAAGTTTGAAATGGCTCTCTCCCCTCTAAAATTAATAGTTCACATGCTGAATGATCTGGATGATTGACTTATCATGGTTCATTCAGAGAGTGTTTAACCTGCACAGACTTCTGCTTCTCAACCACCCAGAATCCCCTGCTTAGGGAGTGGAGCTGGGTTTTATTTTCATGCCACCTTTCACAGGAGCTCTCCCAGTCTGTTATGTACACTCCCACTGAGTTCGAGCCGAGAAGCCTTGAAGAGTTCTCAGGAAACACTCTGACAGATCACACATTTGTCACAATTGGTTTTGCATCAGTTTGGGTAACACACTGTCGCATAGCTGTGAACTTCTAAACAAAAGTCACAAAATTACAAAAATCATGATATTGAACCACTTGAAATATAATATATACCAATGTTTTTCCAGTACCTGTATGTCGCACAACCATACTGACGTGTATTAGTACAGTTATACTTTTGTTCACTGTTTAGACGCCAGACTACCAGGACATCATGTACCCTGCATGGACATTCTGGGAGGGAGGTCCTGCTGTATGGCCCATCTACCCCACTGGACTAGGCCGATGGGACCTCATGAGGGATGACCTGAAAAAGTTGGTAACAACTTAGAATATTTAAAGTCTCATTTCTTTTTAAAGTCTGATCTCATCCCAACATCTCAGTATATTATACAAATCCAGATTTAAGAATGCTTGAGAGTATAGAGAGGATTAACTCCATTGTAGTAATTTTAAGGCCATTAGATGTATTCTAATTTTTAGTTTACACTCTTCAGATCAGCTGCACGATGGCCCTGGAAGAAGAAAAGCCCAAAAGGATTCTTTAGAGGCTCTAGGTCTGTTGTGTCTCCAGCATACAGTTCAATGCAGAGTTGTTTTCAGCAAAGCTGATCAGTTTTTCCAATGTTTGAAGGACCAGTTCAGAGAGGGACCCTCTGATCCTTCTCTCAAGGGAAGCCCCTGACCTTGTGGATGCAGAATACACCAAGAACCAGGCCTGGAAGTCAGAGAAGGTTTGTTTACTCTTTTAATATATAAGGCATGTAGAAATAATCTAGATTATGTAGAAATAAGTTAAATTTGTGATGAAATGGAAGTAGCAAGATTTCTTGTGACATACATCCCAGTGTAAAGGATTATCGGAAAAGAGAAAAAAATGCAGGGTGGAGACTTCTATTTATCGGTTGTTGGTTGGATTTTGAGATGTGGGCATTTTTACTCCAAAGTGGAGGCAGATGAACGTGAATTTTGCTGGGACTGGTTCAAGAGAACAAAATTATTAGAAAAGTCCTGTATACGTCACCAGACAGATGTTATGACATTTTGATTAAACATTATGTTATAATCAATGCCTAATTAATTATTAATAATTATGCCTATAAATTAAAACTTATACATGGATAAATTGTTCACAATAAGATCAATAAAATGCATTTAGATAATACATTTTTCATGTCATGCCAACCAATAAAATTATGAGTAAAAATTTGTATTAAGCAGTGTACAGGTGCCTACAAGGTCAGGCTTGGCAAACACTAATCTAGACTAAGCTCGAAAAGCTTTAATATTTTCAGCGAAATCAAAATATATTTTTGCCCTTTGTTATTTTTGAACTTGTTTTTTTTTTTTTTTTTAGGACACTCTGGGTAGACCCCCGGCGAAGGAAATTCCCCTAGTTGAACACTGTGAATACAAGTATGATCAGCCTCATTTCTGCTTTTGCAAGAGCTGTAGCACTGAATCAGATGTCCGTCAGTGAACCAGCATTTAAGATATTCTGTTAAAGATTGTCTCGATCTCTCTCAGATACCTCTTTAACTTCAGAGGTGTTGCTGCTAGTTTCCGTTTGAAGCATCTGTTCCTGTGTGGCTCACTGGTTTTTCACGTCGGGGAAGAGTGGCTTGAGTTCTTCTACTCTCAGCTCAAACCCTGGGTTCACTACATCCCTGTCAAACAGGACTTGTCTGACCTCAGGTAACTTAAACATTTTACTCAGGCTAGCTGATATCCAACCTTTTCCTTAACATACAATTTCCCTTTGTGCCTACTGTGATAATTATGTTCAGTGTGTTTTACATTCGCATGGCTTTAATTCTATTAACTGATTAAAGAGAAGTTTGTTGTTTTTGCAGAATAAACTTAAAACACCCAAAATGCAATGACTTTTCACTAATTATATATTACAAATGAACAAAAACAACTAAATCCATTAAGTTGGAACTGAAAATAAGAGTATTACACACAAATACAAAGTTCCATTTCAGCACTGGGCTTTACATAGTTAGTTCTGCAAAGTCCTTCGATAAAACAACCACAAGGTTTTACTTTATAAAAATTAAAAAAATCTGTCTTGAAGTGAAATATGAGACATGTGAGCAGACCTAGCCCAAAGGGTTCAAATCTAAATTAATGCTCAAAATATTTTGCATTTCACAAAGTATGTTATGGCCATATTTTTGTATCAAATGAAATGAGTCAAAGTGCCAATTTTGGAAAATGTTGAAAGTCTATGATTAGGGGGATATATGTAATCTGTGTATAGCATCTTAAGCTGAAAATGTTGTCATTGTTTATTCACTCTCATTTTGTTCCAGACCTGTTGAAGAAATGTAATTATCATCAGACAAACAAGGGAATTGAGTGAAATATTATTCATAGAAATGTCAATGAGAACACCAACAGAGAACTGTCTCTTTTCTTTACTCATGTTGAATTTATTTATTTTTTGATTGTTTGTTAGAGAGCTGCTTCAGTTTGTGAAAGAAAATGATGCAGTTGCAGAAGAAATTGCTATGAGGTAACAATTGTTTAAGCCTTTTAATGATTTAATTCTGTCATTGGTTTGTCAGGCATATACAGCTTTAAAGGGATAGTTCACCAAAATCATTTACTCACCCTCATGTTGTTCCAACCCTGTATATTCTTTTTCTTCTGTAGAAAATAAAAGAAGATATTCGTTTGGTTACCAACATTCTTCAAAATATCTTTTGTTTTCTGCAGAAGAAAAAGGTGTGTACAGGTTCGGAAGGATGTGAGGATGAGTAAATGATGACAAAATTTACATTTTTGTCTGACCTATCCTTTTAAAACATTGTCTGTGAAAATACTTATAATTTATATTTATGGCTCTGTATTTCTTTAGGGGCCAGCACTTAATTCTGGAACATCTCCGTATGGAGGATGTGTCTTGTTACTGGCAGAGATTGCTCACTGACTTCAGCAAGCTGCTCAAATACAAACCTAAGAGAAAATCAAACTACAATCAGATCTTTCACAGAGCCAGCCGATCTGAACTTTGACTTGAAGAAATGAATCCTGACAAATATCTGAACCTCTGACTATCGATATTGCTCTAAAGGTTAAGACTCAAAGAAGGTTTTAAAATCAATTAAACGTGCTTTAAGCTACCATATAGCAATCTACCTATTTAAAAGGGGGGAAAAAAGACCCTTATCCTCTGGATGTCAGCAATATTGCACATCTGAAATATGTTTGGAATATGCTTGGTGTCTTCTTCAAAGCATTCAGCAGTCTCAACACAACTTCTTAATGTCATAAATAGTCAGTTTGAGGTATGTAGAAGTCTGTTACAGCTGCAATACATTATAAAAATAATTGTTTGTGAAATGGTATAACATACAACAACCTGCCAAAAAAGTTTCTTAAAAATGAACTGTTTCATCATGGCCTTGGTGTAAGTTGTTGGGATTGTTACAGTACTGTACACTTGTCTTCCCTCATAATCAAAGTGACTCAACAAGTTAGTTATTGTTTCAGTTTTTTTCCCCTGTCAGATGTTTTGTTAGTTTGTAGATATTTTTCAATTGCAGATTTATGTGGTTACTAGTTAGTGGTAACAATCATCTACCATAATTTTTAGAGGTAGCATAAAGGACCAGTTATTTAAAGAGTAAAAACTGGAGCTAGTTCAAAACATCCTGTAACATAAGACAACTTTCAATACATTTGTTACATGACACAATGTCATTAGATTAATTTGAACCAGTGCAAAATGTCTTTTTTGTTGTGAAAAGGAATCTCCAGGTCCAGATTATTAGTATTTTAGGATGAACTGATACAAAGTTTTCTAATAATTTTTTATAGGAATGTAACATGTATTCTATGTCACTATCAATGCAAAAATACCAGCAAAATCTCAGTACAACAGTATTAGGTGTATTTGTATATATTGAACACTTAAGTGCCACTAAAGGAACATTTGAATGTAAAACAGTTTTACAAAATAGAGCCAAATTTATACTGAGGTGTTGAATATGCTCAAGTATTGCTGTAGATAATTGTCTGTAGATTTGAAATTTTCACAGTCATTTTTGTATATCACCCAGATCTAGTGTGGAGCAGACCAATAGTCAAACTAGTCAGTTGTGCCAATAAAGGTAATCACCACCAATAAAAGTTGGTTTTTTAAATCATATATTATTCCTTTTTATTTGTAATGTTTTGTTTCTTTGATTCTGATAATATAGCCTAAATGAAGACCCAAAGATGGAGTTAAGTTTCTTCTAATTCGATGACACAAGTGGTGCATTTAGAACACCATTTAATATTTGGCATTTAAATATGTAGGTAACCCCTGAATAAAAAAACATTTGAAAGATCTTTATCGAGCAAAACTGGGCAAACGTTTTATTTCACACGATGAATTGTTTTAGTATGCATTATTTAAGTTGGGTCCTCCACCACCAGATGGAGCAACCGGACCATTGTGTAAGGAAGACGGTGAACATGTTATGTTGACATTGTAATGGCCGATGAAGGAGCGCTGAATGAAAGAAGGTGAGATGTGATTTTGTGGCATTTAGTCTAGAACTGGATTAATTTATGCTAATTTGTCAACAATTTCATACTGAATAAAACTTTACAGTCAACTCTTTTTGTGGAAGAGAATGCACGACTAGAATTCTACTTAGAAAGTAGAATAAAATTTGGTAGGCTACCGTTACTTGTTTAAAGCATTCAAACTGCGCCGACAGTCACCAGATTACAGTAAATTATATAATTTCTCAGACATTCCACGACCCGACAAACGCGATTCAACAATATTACCGGTAATCAGCGAAAACAAGCGCTGAACAACGCCGACGAAGTGTCTGGTAAGGCCAATTCACTAGTGATGGGAAGTCCGGTTCTTTTCCGCGAACCGGTTCTTTCGGACAGTTCGTTTCAATGAACCGGTTAAAAAAACCGGTTCACCAGTTCTTTTACGTCATCACGTAATGACGTCAATTCTATCATCCCGGCAGATACAAAATACTTTAAATGAAAGGCATTTGTAATCATAACTTCAGTTAAATAATAGTACTCATCGTCATAATCATCTTGTATAAGTTTCTTACTTTTACGTTTTGCAAACGAACCCTGTAGCCTACAGGCGATGTGCAAACGCGGATGTTATACATGTCTTAGAGATATAAAGTGCATAAATGGTCTTCATCATTTTATTTGTTATTAAATAAACTTACATTTAGCCGAATTCGGCCCCTCATTTAAGTCCTCGGTTCACTCGTACTGCGTGCTCATCAGCACATCATCAGTTGGCCGAAAGAAAGTTCTGTTTAGAGACGGTATCACGCATGCGCAGTATCTCCAGCTCATCGGTTCTCCGTATCGAACGTGTCCGAAAGAAACAGTTCTCGGTTCTGTACTGGTGATTCAAGAACTGCAACAACCAGTTCTTGACTCGAGAACCGTAGCATAGGCCATCGATGCATCATGTCTCCAGTATGTTTAATACGTTATGTTTTAACGCATTATAAACATTTACTAAGCAGTGCACCATTAAAACCTTTGGCAAGAGTTTACATCAAAGATTTATATCAACTTACTCAGAAATTAAATGAGCTGTTCCTGAAAATATTATTTTAGTATAATAATAAATGTTTAGTTTGACCGTTTTACAATCCATTCATTGTGTTTCCAAACTTTAAAATAATACAGTAATAATAAAGTAATTATGTGATCAACATGTTTCCAACATGTTATATTTTGTTACACTAGCCTATGATGTTCAACTAAATACTTAAGAAACGTACATTTCATCCCTCAGAAAAAATTGCATGCATGCTCAGCTCATCAACTCATCAGTTCTCATTATGTCGAAAGTGTCCGAAAGAAACAGTTCTCGGTTCTGTACTGGTGATCCGAGAACCGCTGTACCTGTACGTTCGGTAGTACGCGCATGCGCAGTATCGGCTGCTCGTGCTGCTCATCACTTCTCTCAGCACCAACATGTCTCAGTTCAGTGAACTGTTGGACTTACTGGAGTAAAATATACTCCGGGATATGTGTTTATTTCGATTCAGAGGGACTGTCAGGCATGTCTGAAAGCAGAGGTGGGACCAAGTCATTGTTTTGCAAGTCACAAGTAAGTCTCGAGTCTTTGCATTCAAGTCCCAAGTCAAGACAGACAAGTCCCAAGTCAAGTCCCGAGTCAAGACAGGCAAGTCCAAGTCAAGCTGCAAGTCCTCGAGTTTAAGCTTCAAGTCTTAAACAAGTCATTAGTGCTTTTTGCACAAATTAGTGTCTCAGTGTTAATTACTATAGAAAAATTAAATGTATATAATTTATATCAGGAAGGCTTTTAAAATATGTTCATGACTTGTTTAATTTCATATTTATTGCGATAAAATTTTCACTAAGGGCACCCATCTATCTCAGTTCAATTTAGGGATTTTTCTTGCGTGTGACAAAAAAAGGAAAAGGCAGTGAAAAAAAAAACATTTTATTGGTAACCCAGTAACAAAGGCAAAATCATTTAATAGAAATAACTGCTACACATTTTGTATGTGTGTGAGAGAGAATGTGGCAATGCAGATTTAAAAATAAAAGTAACTGTTCATTGGGAAAATGAATCGTGATTTGCTACACATTAAGTTTAAAATATTGAGTCCCTTGTTAAATTATTTTGTTAACACGACAGTAGAACATTCCTATTTCCACGGCGACGTATCAAGCGTCACGTGACACTTTTTGGGGCTACGTGCCTGTCATTTAGCCTACAAAACATAAATCCATCCATTTCTCCCGAAAGACATGAAAGTGAGTGGCTGGTGAACAAGGAGAAGACTTTATAGTTACCTTTAGGCTAAAATGTGCGTTTGTTGTGGAAAAAAAAAACATGTCTCAAAATTATATTTGAAAGGTTTGGTAGCCTATTTATTTCCGCTAACTTAGACATCAGTTTGTTTGTTTTTTCTCAAATTATAAATGATTCGCTTGTACTTGTGTATTTAAATGCCTGAAAAAGAAAAGAAAAAAACATTATTTGGTTGAAAACTGTCTGAACGTGTGATAACAACTGACAAGCGCTGCTGAACGCACTCTATCACGCGCTCTCTGGCTCAGTGCCAAACGTGCGAAAGCAGCGCTAATCAGCGCTGTGATCATGCGTCAATGATACAGTGCTATACTACAGTGATGATTACAACTCTGATCTGTGGTTTTAGAAGGTAGGTCAAGTCTTTCCAAGTCACAGGGCTCAAGTCCGAGTCAAGTCGCGAGTCATTGTTGTCTAAGTCTAAGTCGAGTCGCAAGTCATCTTTGATTATGTCAAGTCGAGTCGCAAGTCATCAAATTTGGGACTCGAGTCCAAGTCAAGTCCAAGTCATGCGACTCGAGTCCACAACCCTGTCTGAAAGTGAGTAACTTTAGTAACTTGTGGATCAGCACTGACGCAAGACGCGAACTGTTTCGAACAATTCAGTCCGATTTAGTGTACTGGTTCGACCGGTTCACTAAAAAGAACCGGTTCAAAATAACGATTAGTTCACGAACCGGCCATCACTACAATTCACACCGCGCCGACAGACGACAACAGACACTTCATCTGGTTTTGTCGGATCTGTGTGTCTGTCGTAGTCTGTTTGCGTCTTTCGGAGCTCGTTTTCTATGGAATTACATTTGTTTCTAAAAAAAATGAACGTAATAAAACTGAACGGAACTTTATAACACTGAACGTAACTTTTTTCAGAAACTCAAAAATATGCCATTACAAAAGAAGAAAAACACAATGAAAATGAAAAAAAAAAATGAACCCAGTCGCACAAATGTAACAGGCTCTTCAAATATGCTTAATTCATTCTTTGTTAATGTTTTTCAAAGATTCGTTTTCGCAAATCGTGGATTCTGAATGCATTGCCACAGATTTCGCTTATGCTTCGCAGTTTTTCGTTTGCTGTTTTGGGACAAACCTCTCGTGGGGGTGGGCTTAACAGTGATCTACTCTGATTAAATAGTGAGCTTTTGATTGACAGGTGCTCTCTGACCGGGAAGTACAGACGTCACTCAGTAGCGCGCATATTGGAAAGCACTCGCGGTGATTTGTAGTACGTCGTGCTTTGTATTACTATGTAAATAATATTTGACCTTCGATCGTCTCAGTCTGTAAAGATGAGCTCTCAGGAGAGACACGGAGCGGCATCATCTTCCTCCTCCGCTTGTCCTTCAAGGCAGCTTGAAGTAAGTTCGTGTTACTGAAGTAACCAATAACATCGATAAAACTTTTATTCATGTACAGTGTGCAACAGTTCGTTGCGGGTTATTATTGTCATTCACAAGTTTGCAATGCACAGTGTAAAATAAAGCCAGGTCAGAGAGCACCTGTCCATCAAAAAAAAACTGCGAAGCGTAAGCGAAATCTGTGGCAATGCATTCAGAATCCACGATTTGCGAAAACGAATCTTTGAAAAACATTAACAAAGAATGAATGAAGCATATTTGAAGAGCCTGTTAAATTTGTGCGACTGAGTTCATTTTTTTCATTTTCATTTTTTTTCTTCTTTTGTAATGGCATATTTTTGATAGTTTCTGAAAAAGTTCAGTTTTATAAAGTTACGTTCAGTTTTTTAGAAACAAATGTAATTCCATAGTTTTCACCAATTGAACAAACTGAATCGGAATAAGAATGTCTGAAGTGACGTGTTGTAATCTGGTGACTGCTGACGTTGGTCTGCGTGCATTATGAATTGGCTATTAAATCCATGCTTCTCTGCTCTTGTTTAGAATTTTGTGTTCGACTTTTTGCCTACCTCCAAAGTAGCGTTCATATTGTTTTTTTTTACAATGGTTTACTAATGATTTGATTTGAGTGCATTGTGGCGTGTCTTCGAATGTATGTTATGGCTGGCATTACTGGGTGATTCTCCAACTACAGGCACTTTTGTGTCCTTGGCCTTTTTTTTTGTAAATAAATAAACAAACAAATGCATTGTCATTATGAAGTTCATGCTCCAACATCCTAGTAACCACCAAATCTTGTCCCTGTTTTCTTTTAAAAATGCTTTTGCAAGGCTGTTTATTAGCAGATTTTGCAGTTTTATGCTTGTCCCCAACCCAGACTGGCCCTCTTTGAATGTTAAAACTTATATTAAAGGATCGATTTAAAAATATTTTTAACATGTTTGTCTTAAGGACAAATAAAATAATATCATACCATAGAAATTCCGTATATCACAATTTTAAACAATTTTTGCAATAAAATAAGTCTGTCCCTAGGTTTTCTGTCATTTCCACCTCCCTCAACAAAATTCACCTTAATAGATCCACAGTAAGGCGGTAACCATGGAAATAATAGTAAAAAGGACATATTAGTTGTAGATGAAACTTCAGGCACATGTGCTCTTCAGTCAAAGAAAATAAATCAAGGTAACTCAAGCTTTTATACAGAGTATTTTTATTCAGCATCATTTCCACCTTGTAGGGCTGGGTTACCTGGGTATTGTTCAAAATCTTTCGATCCGGTGCCAGTTTCGATACCTCAGTTTCGATACCTCATACCGGTTCCTAACGATACTTTTTTCGATACCAATTTTATGAAATCCATTTGAACAAGGTTACATAACACATTACCTCAGAAAAACTTTGGTTTTATTTTTTCAGTTTGACTCATGCTCCTAGTCAGTGCACAAAGGAACAAAAAATGTTTTATAAAGAGCTCATGCTCACCAAAGCTGATTTTTTTTTTAATAAAGAATACAGTAAAACTTGTAATATTGTAAAATAGTATTACAATTTAAAATCTTATTTGAATATATTTCAAAATGTAATTTATTGAAATGAATTGAATTCAAAGCTGAATTTTCAAAATCATTACTTCAGTGTCACATGACCCTTCAGAAATATGAAAACAGTTTGCTGCTTAATATTTTGGAAACTATGATACATTTTTTCATGATTCTTTGATGAATAAAAAATTCAAAAGAACAGCATTTATTTAAAAACGAAATATTTTGTAACATTACACATGTTTTAATGTCACCTTTGATAACTTTAATGCATCATTTAAGAGCCTACATTCAGTAGGTTATTATTTATTCAGGGTTTCCCGCAGCACTTTGTAACTAAGGCGGCCGCCTAAGCAACACACGCCTGCCGCCTTAACTACGTCGTCAAAAAAAATTATATGAGCGATATCCGCCGAGTTACTCTGGCCTGTTTTCTCCCTTTCAATCTTTAAATATGTGATAAGCCTTCGTGTTCGCTTCAGTCTTATTATCAGCGGGTTCTTCCGCAGCGGCGCCAAGCACGTCAGAACAAACAGAAGACAGTGTGTGTGTGTGTGTGTGTGTGTGTGTGTGTGTGTTCATCTGAGCCTCATTGGTCTGTCACTGCTCGTCAATGTCAGGCGGGCTTTATGTTCTCAGCGCGAATTTTAGCAAAGCGACTCATAGACAGTTGGGAGCAACTCGACGCGCTTCAGTTTACGGTCGGTCAAGTGCGAGATAAGATGTAAGTAGCTAAACTAAACATTTCCATTTCCTATAGTTTCAGTTTAATCCGCTGTGCCACAAATGCCAGAATTCAATAATTTAACCCCCAAATCAGAGCTTTTCTGTTAAAAGAACTTGTTTTCTACCCGGTCTTTTCAATAGTAGCTGGCAACCATGCGCGCGCGCTCTCTACACTGCTCAAGAAGCGCGGATGATCTGAAAACACAGACAAGCTGGAGTTCAGCAATCATCATTTGAGATTTTCAACTTAAATTGAAGTGTCATTCAGTCGGTCTATGTTCTGTCACGAGCCGCTTGCGCTGTTTGTGTGAACAAAATGCAGGCTGATATCCAGCAGTGTTTTTAATGTTGATGCAATGTTTCCCGAATATCCACACGATTTCAAATGTGACATTGATTTTATACAACAGTTAAAAACAAAACAAAAGGGTAACATTAAGTGATTTACGACATTTAAAACATTATAGTCAGGCTTATTGCTCTATTTTGCTCTAAATCTGTGGCTTTGAACGAATCGTGAGATTCAATGAATGACTCGATGACTTACACATAAAGACAATGAGTTACCGCCACCTACTGGCGATTTTAATATAATATTTTTATTAATATTAAACGATTTTTAACATTGCCTATTTATTGAACATTGTTTTATTTAAGGAATTATTTATTTTTTAAAGGTTTTACAAAGGTAAAAAAAAATGAAATGGAAAAATTGATTAAAGGGGGCAAATATTGTCCCTTAATGGAAAAGGTGTGACTGCAGTCTAAGTGGAAGAGGGGTACGGCACTCTAAAAAATCGGAGAACCACGGAACTAAGGAAAAGGGATTTGTAGAATTGCACAAGTGCTACTGCTAAAGAGTGCAATGTCAATAATTTCTCATAATCTTAATTGAATTGGCCTAGAGAGAATAATTATTATGATTATTAATAGAGATGCTCCGATCAGCATTTTTGGGGCCGATCACCGATTAATTCAGAATCACAGAATGGCAGGGGAATGGGAATCTTTTATCTATAATCTAGCAGAGTTTGCACCATTTGTAGAAATGTGTTTATTTAATTGTATTTAGAAAATGAGATGTCTTAAGGCTACTGTAGGCCAGCTTTCCCAAATAAGGCAGAGTAACATTAAATTATTCCAAACAAAGAGGGGTCAGGCAGACCAACACACATCAGATCAGCCTAATGGGAGGGGATCAAGTTACACTTAGGCATATTTGGAAATTGTAGCCTCTTAATACACCCACTACATTTACTAATTGGCAACAAAATGTACAACTTGTTACACCAAAACTGGCTACTGATAAAAGGACAAAACTATGGCAAGTTTTTTTCTGTTATTACTATGAACGTCTGATGTAGTTGAGCAGAATGCTCTTTTATGAAGTTACTTCATTAAAGGACTTATTTAATGAGATTATGCCTGAAAAGGTTTTGGATTTTTTATCATATGTTCATTTTAAAATATATATTGTATAAAATGACTTCTTGTTTATATTTGTTTTGTTTTATTGTATTTATATGATATTTGTATTTTTATAATTGAATTTTGCCATGAAAATAGCTTTGAATGCTGACATGGCATTAAATAAAATAATCTGAATCTGAATCTGATGTAGTTGAGGAACCAACTACGTCAGAACAAAAAAAATAAAATACCACCACCACTTTTGAAACATCTCGCGGCACGAATGTACCAATACAAATAAATAAAAACATCTCCAGTTAACTCAGAGCATTCATTTTGTTCATTTGTTAAATAAGACGCGATCTAGCGCTGAAATGTTTTTTTTTTATCAAGTGCTCAAAGTGCTCGTTGCCGCAGCGATCAGTGGCGCAGACACCGCGTTCTGTTGTGGCTCGCGCGGTGCACGGTCTTCACTCGGACGCGCGCTTCAATCCGTTGGGAGACTCCCTATTCGTTCCGGTGAAGGAGAACTCATGTTGCCACTGCCAAGCTCCACTCTGCTGTTGTGTGCCCGTGCGCCACGCATGCAGGTGGGAAAAAGTCGCGCGAGTAATTTACGTCACGAGATCGGCTTTTTTGATCGGCGCTTTTGGGGTTCGCCGATCAATCTATTTTTAGCCAATATCGGCCGATCATAATCGGCGTCCGATCAATCGGAGCATCCCTAATTATTAAAAAGATATAAGACTCAAGTTTCAGTATTTGTCTTAATTTGTGTCAGGAGTTATGCAGGAGTTAAGCACAGCACAACACATCCACCAATGTGCTGCAGCACATTGAAGAAGTCAATGACGGCCTGACTGGAAACTGGTGTATCGTCATATATGATGGAGATGCATTTCCAGGCATCATCCGGGAGGTGGATGTTACTGTAATGAGGGGTCAGAAGCATGTGGATCCATTTGCAGATATCTTTAATAATCAAGATCAGGGTCATACAGGCAAGGTTCAAACAACAGTATAGTAGGAATATCAGAGGCTGAGCAGAAACAGAAACAATACCAGGCAAGGGTCAGGGCAGGCAGCAAAACAGTCAAAGTTCCAGAGAGCAAGATCACAAGGGCAGGCGGCGGAGAATCAACAGTGGTAAAACAGTCCAAGATCAAACACAGAAGGGTCACAGAATATCAGGGTAAACGCTTAGAAATGTCAGCCAGGGCAAAACAAGACTTCACAATGAGTATGAGTGTGAGTGCTGTTTAAGTAGAGCGGATAATAGAAAACACCTGTGCAGGTGATTAGTCTCAGAACGGGGTGCATGGGAAATGGAGTCCGGGAAAGTCAATACTCAGGTGAAGGTGCCCTCCGGTGGCCATCAGAGAGAGCCACAGAGGTCTGATTCATGACAGTAACAGACAGCTGTGTCCTTGTTAAAACAATGAGTGGTAGAGGCAGTAATCAGTTCTTCTGTTCAAATCAATGCTACTGCCTGGCTGGAAATTTGCCTGAAAGTTGATAACTGCTCCAGTCATTTGATAGGTTAGAAAATTGCAATGAGTTGAGTCCATTTGACACACATTAACTCACAATCTGTATATGGATTGTTTATGATATGGTTATCTGTTCTGATTGTATATGATCTAGTTATCTGTTTTGTATTTTTGCTAAACAGCGGTCCACACTCCCACAAGGTCATTGTGGATATGGCTGATGAACATAAGCCTATGTTATAACTGTTTTATAAAAATGTTATAACTGTTGTTGTTTATGTAGCTAACACATGTTAGTTATGTCTAGCCTGTTTTTAAGTAGGCCTAGCCTATGTGATTATGGTTATGATGTTACACTCGTGTGTTTTTAACTGTTTATGATGGTAACATTTGAATGTCAAATGCACACAACGTGATTGATAAGCTGGGGCATTCCATGCACTTTGATGTTTCATGCACACAGACACTATGGCCGTTTCTCAATATGCGTTCTTGTCTGTACTTGTGTTCTTGTGGACTTGTGAAACGTCATCAGTCGCTGCACAAGTACTGTTCCAATTCAAAGTTCACATCTAGCCAAGTCCAGTTCAAATCCCCAGATGTGTTCTTGATCCGCCCCTTTTACCGAGGATGCATCGAGAGGTGACTTGTGCGGACTTGAGACAGCCAGGTATCCCAGAATGCATCTTGCACCAACCAGAAAGCGTCAATAGCAGAGGAGAAACCCCACGTAATATCAAAATACTACTGTTATTGTGTCACGAAATGTAATTTTAAGAGTGTTTCAGGCAAGAATGTAGTTGTTTAAAACTCAAATCTGTGGTTTATTTATAAAGATAGCACCTATTTGAAAAAAGTATCTGACGTTTACGGAGTTGTGAGATCCAGGCGATCACAGGGAGTTCAGCGCTCATTAACCCCGACTGGAACAGCTTTTCCTCGGCTAGTCCTTCTGATGTTTGCCGCTGGCTCTGATGTCTCTAGTCTAGTGGTTAAACATGAGATATAATTTGTCTTGTGTTGATATTTGGTCTCATTAATCTATAGTTTGTTCCATGGCAAATCGTTTTGGCTGAGGGCAAAGTTTCATAACTATATATTTAGGCTATTTAACTTTAACTTTGTAGCCTATTAGAGTTAATTAGAGACTTATGTTTGACTGAATTGTTTGCTTTATTTCTCATTGTATAGCTTCTTATACCTATTAGGCTACTTATACTTTTATACTGGATATTATTGATCATTAAAACTGACATTTAACAAAAAGAGACAGGGTTGTGTAATTTTTTATATTCTAAAATATATAGAATAATTTTTATATATATTTTACTATGTATTCTCTTCACTGTACATGTATAATAAAATAAAATGACACAACCCTGTCTCTGTTTGTTAAATGTCAGTTTTAATGATCAATAATGTTTCATATTTTTAAAATGAAAACAAAAAGCAGCAGGGTTGTGTTTTATATTTCGTGTTGTTGAAATACACTCTGTGATGATGAACCTGGTCAATGATATCATCACTAGAGTGCCAGCCTAGTGCTATTTGGAATTTATTTGGGGTGCTGTTTGCAGGGATAGTTTAGTAGGTATAGTATGTTGATAATGAATATGTGGAGGTACAATTCCAACATTAAGTGTTTAACTTGTTAATGTTTTGATTGATGACTGAGAGCCATTGTTTGTTTTATTTTATTTCTTTATTGTACACATGTACAGATTATAGCACATGAATGATCTACCTGTTTTGATCCAGGGTTATGGAGGTGGGTTCTGGTAGTGCGCATAGCCAGAACGTACCATGTTTCAAGATGGAGAGAGACATTTGTGTTATGAGGAGTTAAATGTGTGAGTTTTTGGTTGTATGTTATGTATGTTTGTATTATGATTATTGTGTGTCTGAATGAGTTCATGAACATTAGTTATATTTATGTGCCAATGTTTGGCTGTGGAATTCAGTGAGTGTTATGGGGAAAGGTTCCACCCCGTGGCAGTGGTTCGTCCCACTAGGTATTTGGCGGGAAATTTAGGTATTTAATCCTTTGTCTGATCAGGATTAGGAGAAGGGTGGCATCCTGTGTATACTATGCCAATGATTGAACATGTTTGAGGTGAGACATGCTGATAATTGTGTGGCTGTTCCACTAGGCATTGTTTAGTGCCAGTTTTTGCTGCTCACAGCATTTTTTCTTTTGTTTTTATTATCAGTATACGTTGCATTAAGTTTTCTTTTTTCTTTTTTTTTCTTTTTTTTTGTACGTCATGTGGACTGCACCTTATGAGCTGTTGCTTCTCAAATAAACCTACAACGGGCATATTGAAAACCTCTCCCTTGTACTGTGCCTTCCTAAACCTCTCTCAGGCCTCTCGACAACACTCTACATGACACACTCACCTAAAGGATTATTAGGAACACCATACTAATACTGTGTTTGACCCCCTTTCGCCTTCAGAACTGCCTTAATTCTACGTGGCATTGATTCAACAAGGTGCTGAAAGCATTCTTTAGAAATGTTGGCCCATAATGATAGGATAGCATCTTGCAGTTGATGGAGATTTGTGGGATGCACGTCCAGGGCACAAAGCTCCCGTTCCACCACATCCCAAAAATGCTCTATTGGGTTGAGTTCTGGTGACTGTGGGGGCCATTTTAGTACATTGAACTCATTGTCATGTTCAAGAAACCAATTTGAAATGATTCGAGCTTTGTGACACGGTGCATTATCCTGCTGGAAGTAGCCATCAGAGGATGGGTACATGGTGGCCATAAAGGGATGGACATGGTCAGAAACAATGCTCAGGTAGGCCGTGGCATTTAAACGATGCCCAATTGGCACTAAGGGGCCTAAAGAGTGCCAAGAAAACATCCCCCACACTATTACACCACCACCACCAGCCTGCACAGTGGTAACAAGGCATGATGGATCCATGTTCTCATTCTGTTTACGCCAAATTCTGACTCTACCATCTGAATGTCTCAACAGAAATCGAGACTCATCAGACCAGGCAACATTTTTCCAGTCTTCAACTGTCCAATTTTGGTGAGCTCTTGCAAATTGTAGCCTCTTTTTCCTATTTGTAGTGGAGATGAGTGGTACCCGGTGGGGGTCTTCTGCTGTTGTAGCCCATCCGCCTCAAGGTTGTGCGTGTTGTGGCTTCACAAATGCTTTGCTGCATACCTCGGTTGTAACGAGTGGTTATTTCAGTCAAAGTTTCTCTTCTATCAGCTTGAATCAGTCTTCCCATTCTCCTCTGACCTCTAGCATCAACAAGGCATTTTCGCCCCCAGAACTGCCGCATACTGGATGTTTTTCCCTTTCCACACCATTCTTTGTAAACCCTAGAAATGGTTGTGCGTGAAATCCCAGTAACTGAGCAGATTGTGAAATACTCAGACCGGCCCGTCTGGCACCAACAACCATGCCACGCTCAAAATTGCTTAAATCACCTTTCTTTTCCATTCTGACATTCAGTTTGGAGTTGATTAGATAATTGCATTAATGAGAAATTGAACGGGTGTTCCTAATAATCCTTTAAGTGAGTGTATATGCAGTGAAGATAATCAATGTGCGTTTCCTGAACCATTTGTGTG
Organism: Gila orcuttii; assembly: GCA_026230005.1. NCBI lineage: Eukaryota > Metazoa > Chordata > Actinopteri > Cypriniformes > Leuciscidae > Gila > Gila orcuttii. The sequence continues at coordinate 36,514,113 of JAPDVR010000002.1, forward strand.
GCTATTCATATATTTAAGATTTTTTTAAATGAAAGAGGCTGAGTGGTGTTTTATTACATATTTCGTTTTATTGTTGATGAAAAGAGGCAGAGTTGTATTTTATACCATATTTTGTTTTATTGTTGCCTAAAATATACTTAAAGAGATAACCGGAGTAGCCAGAGCGTGCTGAGTGACGCGATCAAGAACGCGGCTGTTCCCTTTCGAGAGGTCTTTGGGAAAACTCCTTTTCTCGAGAATATTGAAGCAAAATTTTTTTAAACGCAGTGCACCTGCACAGCAGACTCAGCTGAGCGGTCATTGGCTGTGCTGCGGCAACTGCACGAACTTATGGCGAGGCGGCTCAGACACGGAACCAATCAGGCTGCTTCGTGCCTTGGTGCGTCAGAGCCCGCCAGAATGGGCGTGACCTAAGACCTTATAGGCCCATTCAGCCAAAGGAATCCAGATTTTGTCTCCTTCAGCGAACTTCCAACTTCGCTGATCTCTGGATAAGAAGCCTTCGCCGCCGTCGAAAAAGCCTTCAGCGGAACAAGGCACCTGCCTTGCAGCTCTGTAGACGCTGGCTTCCTGGTTTTTCAACTGGACGCCGCCTTCAGCCCGCTGTTCTGCTCTGCCATCCGGCGTGCTAGCCTATATCCTTTTAATGCATTAGTGTGTTCGCCGCTGCGTCACACTTTTTCTAAAAGAGCAATTTCCGAGGCGTTGTAAAATGCACCTCGTGCAGAGGCCCTCTCTTCGGCGGAGACCTTCACATCCTCTACGCTTCTTGTCTGGGCCGGGACCACGCGGAAGCTGCACTCGCTAAGGGCTGCTGCCCTGAGTGTGACGACATGGATCTCCCCACCCTGCGGGCTCGACTGGCTGTTTTCGCCGACGACGACCCTGCGCTTCCCGCTCCCTCTCTCCCTTTGATCGAGCCGTGCTAAAAGAAGCGACGCTCACAAAGGATGCCAGAGCGGACAGACACGAGCGAACGCACACCTCGCTCTGTGCCGCGCGTCATGCAGAGCCCTCTCGAGCTCTCTGCATGACCCAGACGGACACTATGAGTGAGTTTCAGCCTGGAAACCAGCCACACTGAAACTGCATCTCTCACGACGGCTGTTCTCGGATGAGAACTCTCTGCTATGTGCTCGCGTTAACTGTCTTACGTCATCCCGCCCCTATGGCTCAGTGGTGGATACTAAGACTTCTGCGCCAGAGACCCGTGTTCGAATCCCAGCATTGACAGGTGAAATGAGTACACCACATTTTAACGTCTGATTTGCACGTCATGTATGAACTGTCTACATGACTCGGACGGACACAATGAATGTGTTTTCTTGCCTGGGATACAGGCACGCTGAAACTGCATTCACTCACAGTCAAGCTGTTCTCTTCATTGTGCTTGCGGCCAGCTTCCTTACGTACAGAAAACGACCCCGCCCCTCGCGCCCTCCCGTTTCACAACGGCGGGGTTAGAGTATTAATGAGCGCTCAAAAACTGGTGAGCCCATGCCGGCCCCGCCCCCACGTGACTCACATTCTACATGGAGAGACTTTTTTCTCCTGTGCTTATGCACTAAACGGACGAGCCACCGCTCCCGCGTGACTCATTCTCTGCTAAGTGAGAGTTTTCTCCGTTTTTACTCACTCCCCCCTATGGCTCAGTGGTGGAATATAAGACTTTCGCGCCAGAGACCCGAGTTCGAATCACTGCTCTGTGTCTCCCAGCTGAATCTTTTAACCAAAGCAGTCGAGCCCACGCCGTCCCCGTCCCGTGTGACTCACTTGTAACGACAATGAGTCTTACATTAAATGCATTAACATTAGCTCAAATGATATATAGGGAATTTTAATAATTAATCATGAATATGATTAATATTGCATATTACAGTTAAATTATCGAAGTTGAAAACAGATCGATTGTATATATGGATGATCAATCACAACGAATTATAATTCCTCATTCATATATCAATGGTCCCTTTCCAGATCGATTATATGAGATAACCTTTAATGGAATTAATTTAGCTATCGAACAATCTGTTTGTCCAGCAAACGGCCGTAAGATTAACTTATCATCTTCTCAACAAAGTTATCCCTTCTTATAAACTCCAAGAAATATCAATCTTCTGGCCGTGAACATTAATTTTCCTGTGTTTATAAGATTAAACTACTCAAAGTAGTCAATAATAAAAGCTTTTGTAGCTAAAGGATCACATTTCATTGACTTTGTAAAATGAGCATTTTAGACAATTAGCAATCAAGAATATAATGGTTTTAATAAAATTAAACTACGGATACTGAATTCTACATTTAAACACGGGATACATGTATGTACAGTAAACAGTAAAACTAATGAGACAGACTAATAACGAACAGGAGTGAGAGAGAGAGAGATTGGGAGAGAGAGAGAGAGTAAGAGGATGAGAAAGTGAAACTAACGGTCAGGATGAGAGAGATAACCGGGGTGATCGCAGCATGGCAAAAATCACAGACAACGTAACCCTTAGAGAGACAACAAGAAATCACATCAATCAAATCAAATCAATAACCTATACTTGCCTATGGTTCTCTTTGTGTTGCTGAGGAACGCAGAGTCGTGTGCGTGTTTGTCCTTCGGCGCTATAGGCTTGTTCTCTCGTGTCTTCCGGGGCGAGCAGACTCGCGGGAAGTTTTAAAGGTTCACCGAACGTGAAGTTACCAAGGAAATAGTTCAGAGTTCATCTCCCTCGGGAGGGAGAGGCGAAAATGAGACTGAAACTTAGTAAAGACAGGAAAAACGGAGATGAGAACTCACACTCCCATCTTCTACCGTTGAGCGCAGCTTGCGTGTTTCTTTAAGAGCCGCGGGGATTTCAAAGAGTCCTTTTAAAGTTGAAGTTGCAGGCCGTTCATTTCACTGAATGTAGGAAAGGTCCGAAGACGAAAATAAAGAAAAGACTTAAAGAAAAGAAAATAGAAACGGAGGAAAACTTCCTAACGGGAGTCATGGGTCTTCTCTCTGGAAACGTAAGTGCTCTCTAGTGCTCTGGTGCTCTGTGAGAAACTTCTGTGTCAGTCTCTTATGGAGAGGAGGGGTTCAGGCCTGCTTCGCGTACGTGAACCAATTATCTTAGAGTATCTCGAGCGGGAAAAGTTCTTCTTTGTCCTGTCAGGATAATTTATGATGGTATGAAATTTTGTCATTTCTACCCAGAAAGATTGTACACACAGAACAATACATTTTACTGTAATATCCTATGTATGACTTGTTTAGTCAAAACAAGACGGTCAAACAGGTACCAAGAATGGCCGGAAAGAGTAGAAGAAACATAAAGTTACATTCATATGCAGAATTACACACATTTAATGTTCACTCACACGACTATAAAGCCATAATACCGGCTACCATGACCTAGGAAAGATCAAATTCAGGTTTATACATTTCTTAAGTGGTTATACTTATAGAAAATATAAGATTGCAGAGTCTATTCCTCTTTCTTTATCAGAATTCAAGTGGGAGCTGTGACTCCCTTGGAATTCCTTTTGGGGTCATAAAGTTTATGACCTAGCAAGAGGGAGAGTTACCGAAAGTGATCCTGTTAGGGAATCTTTCTTTGGAAGTATACTTAAGATTCGAAGTTACAGAACAGTCTCAAATTTCATCTATAGAATAAGACAAAACTAATTAGATATGCATGCATACAGGAAGGTCAGATACAATTCTGTGTTATATACATTAAGGACATTTCTATCCTAAGTTGCACACAAATGACGTTTGTGTGCGGGTATGTGTGGCGTGTGTGTGTGTGTATCAGAGTTCAGTCAGCGTTTCCTCCGGGGAATTCTGGGTGTGTACCACGTGCGGGTTAGTTCGCAAATGGTTGTCTTCAAGACAAAAGGGTAGTGTATGTAAATCCACTTATCAGTCTACGGAGACATAATAATTATTGAGGGGGAGGAAAACTAGCTTGAGACCCTGAATGGATCAGTTCTTATTCTTTGTGACTGAACACAAATTGCAAGCAGTGTAAGGATTCGAGAACAACGGGGACCTGTTTCTTGATTGCGCAATGCATCATAAATGAAGTTAATCAATGACCTGCTGGCAGACATTGGGGCACCATATCACATGATTCAAGGTTTTGTGAATTAAACATATATGTGTTCATATTTGTTCAGTAGTGAAAGGAGAACAATCAGGATTCGGTCAGTCACTACACACTCTCTTGGGCAGCGTCCCAAGACGGGGATTGGTCGGCCTCAACTTTGACCCCACTCCCCATCTAAGCGCAGCATAAGTGCGATTAGACTAAGCATGGACAGCAATCCTCTCTAGCTCAAGCTAGAGGTATCCAAAATGCAGGTTATGAGCCAACTGTAATGTATGCTCCCCTGCAAACATACGCTGTTCCACTCTCCCAGTAGCAACACGAGCATGAAAACAGCTGAGCAGCCGGGTCCCTATTACAAAGCAGCCCGGCCTCAGATTAAAAGCTTCTCACACATTTCCTAGTCCCCTCTTTTCAAATGACTGGAAATACCAACATTGCAGTAAACGGGTCTGTTATAAAACATGCACACCTGCAAACATACACCATAAAAAAAAAAACAAATAAAAAAAAAAACATGTCTGTCATTTGTAGGTCACCTGTCCACTGTAAAGTATGCACCCCTACACACAAGCACTGTTTCCACAGTCTTAAATTCTCCCTCGATTCATGCTGGAAATGCATTAAATGTAGGTCATGTGCCCACTATGAAGTGCTCACTCCTACACGCAAACACTGTTCCCACAGTATCAAGTTTTCCTCCAGCTCATGCCGGGAGCATCATGAATGTAGTGCGCGTGCCCACTGTGAAGTATGCACCCCTATGCATAAGTACTGTTCCCACAGTCTCAAATTCTCTCCCAGCTCACGCAGGGAAACCATTAAATGTAGATCATGTGCCCACTATGAAGTACGCACTCCTACACACAGGCACTGTTCACACAGTATCAAGTTCTCCAGCAGAGAGTTCAATGAACGTAGTGCGCGTGCCCACTACGAAGTGTGCACCCCTACACATAAACAAAGCCACCGTAATGTCAATTCTCCCCCCAGCTCATGTGGGAGATGTAATAAACGTGAGTTGTGTGCCAACTGTGAAGTTTGCACCCCCACATGCGAAAACTGTTCATTCAGTGATAAAGGGTGCGCCCTCTGTATTGCGCGCGCCCCCGAACATGAGCGCCACTCACATAGTGGCGCGAACATTAAGCGGCTGGGCGGCCGGGTCCCTATTACACAGCGGCCCGTCCCCAGTTTTTATTCAACCCCTAGCTATGCGGGCCGAGGCCTGGCAGGCCATCCCTGGTATATCAGAATGGGTGATGAACATAATAAAACGAGGCTACTCACTACAGTTTGCTCGCAGACCCCCGCGCTTTTCAGCCGTGGTCGAGACGACGTTGAGAAGGAGCGTGGCTCACGTCCTTTGCACCGAAGTCTCAAAACTGTTAGAGAAGGGAGCTGTAGAAACAGTCCCACTATCCCAAAGCGAGTCGGGCTTTTACAGTCATTACATCCTCGTTCCAAAGAAGGATGGCGGTCTCAGACCCATCCTAGATCTCCGACACCTGAACAAAGCGCTTATGACGCGACCTTTCAGAATGTTCATAGACCTCCTCATGCAGGCAAACCGATTAATCTGCCATCCCCATCCCAATTTGTGGGCCCTTCATGTATGGCCCCTCAACGGATACCCGGGTGTCTCTCGGAAAGGGTGCTGAAAACGATCACTGAGGCAAGAGCGCCGTCAACTAGACGCCTCTACGCTCAGAAATGGGTGGTATTTTCGGGCTGGTGCGCTGCATGGAGCCTAGAACCCTATTCGTGCGAAGTATCGAGTGTACTCGCCTTCTTACAAGGGCTTTTGGACGCGGGTCGTACCCCCTCCACGCTCAAAGTGTATGTGGCGGCCATAACAGCTTCTGACGCTCTTGTGTCCGGCCAATCGCTGGGAAGAAGCAACCTCGTCGTACGCTTCCTTAAAGGGGCAAGGAGGCTGAACCCTCCGCGAGCTCCTTCTGTTCCTATCTGGGACCTCTCCACGGTCCTGGAAGCGCTGAAAGGTGCCCCAATCGAGCCACTGCGGTCTGTGGACCTGAAGCATCTCTCGTTAAAGAGCGCTCTCTTACTGGTGCTTGCCTCAGTCATTTACAAGCGCTGTCAATAAACGCTTCCTGCCTTGAGTTTGGGCCTAACGACTCCAGAGTCATCCTTAAGCCAAGGCATGGTTATGTTTCTAAAGTGTCAGCACTCGTCTCCGTTCAGAGCGCAGGTCATTTCACTAGCAGCTCTTTCCTCACCAGAAGACGAAAGAGACACGAGTTTACTCTGTCCTGTCAGGGCTATCAGAGTTTATGTGGAGCGTTCAGCCTCATTCAGGCAGTCAGAACAGCTTTTTGTATGCAAAGCAGAGTTTATCACGCTGGATAATAGATGCTATTGCGTTGGCTTATGAGTCTAAGGGCCTGCATTGCCCCTTAGGTGTCAGAGCTCATTCCACAAGAGGCATGGCCTTGTCATGGGCTTGGTCAAGTGGAATACCCATTGAAGATATTTGTGCAGCGGCCGGCTGGACCTCGCTGTCCACATTTATCAGATTTTATAATCTGGAAGTTCCCGCTTTGCAAGCTAGGGTTCTTTCAGTGTAAGTGCAAGATGCTTAAACCCTAGAAATGGTTGTGCGTGAAAATCTCAGACCGGCCCGTCTGGCACCAACAACCATGCCACGCTCAAAATTGCTTAAATCACCTTTCTTTCCCATTCTGACATTCAGTTTGGAGTTCAGGAGGTTGTCTTGACCAGGACCACACCCCTAAATGCATTGAAGCAACTGCCATGTGATTGGTTGATTAGATAATTGCATTAATGAGAAATTGAACAGGTGTTCCTAATAATCCTTTAGGTGAGTGTATATTATAAGGATTTGGCCCTATTAGGCCCATTTCCTTGTTTTTTTCTTATACGAGACTCGTCAAATGACCGGTTTCTATTGGGATTCTTAAACTTTACTCATCTATTAGCCTCAGGCATCTGGCTTTGGGCTACTGTATGGAGCGAAGTTAAGCACGCACAGCGTTTTGAAGGGGGTTCCCATAGCGTAAGCTAGCCTTTCGCAATACGAGAGACCTCTCGAAAGGGAACGTCTCGGTTACTTGCGTAACCTCGGTTCCCTGAGAAGAGGGAACAAGTATTGCGTAACCCGCCGTGCCATTGTGCTTTGATCAGGGGATCGCTTCAGTCGACTTAACCTGGATTCCTTTGGCTGAATGGGCCACTATAAGGGCTTAGGCCACGCCCATTCTGGTGGGCTCTGACGCGCCAAGGCACGAAGCAGCCTGATTGGTTCCACGTCTGAGCCGCCTCGGTTCGTGCAGTTGCTGCAGCACAACCAATGACCTTGCTAGCCGCTCATCTGTGTCTGCTGTGCAGCTGCACTGCGTTTTAAAAAATTTTGCTTCAATATTCTCAAGAAAAGGAGTTTTCCCATAGCGTAAGCTAGCCTTACGCAATACTCGTTCCCTCTTCTCAGGGAACCGAGGTTACGTAAGTAACCGAGACGTTCCATTTGCAGATTAACTGGACTTGTGTCCTCTCGTCCTCGGAAGTTCGTTCTCCTGAGTCGAACTTGGCAAGTCCGAACTACCAAGGACGCAAGTCCGAAGTTTGCATACTTGGTATTGAGAAACGGCCTATGACACTACATTCAGTCTCTGTTGTGAACTATTTTCTTCTAAAGTTTAGGAACTCAGAAGCGAAGACCAGGAGACTCGGGGTTGTATCTTTCAAGCAGGATTCTTTATTTGCTGTAGTCTGCTTCGTCCAAAATCTTACCCAAGTCTAACTCAATAGCTAAAAACACAGTGTTTATATCTTTAAAGGGGGAGGAGTTACATAGAGGTGAACAAAGCATGTAAATGTAGTACAGAAGTCAGCCTGTTACCGGTCCTAATCCAATCAGCATAACAGTGTCATGTATAGATGGTAATACAATCAGCCTGATTGTATCACCTACCTTCACATTATCATAGAGCTTAATGGCCAGGCAGTGCATAAAGACAAAAGGTGATAGTCTCAGTGCTCTGATCAATTTAACTTACAATAGAGAGAACAGGACTGGCAATGAATCTCTTGCTGATGATTCTGCTTCAAATGCTAAATTCAGTCTACTAAACTTTCTCAGTTTATACTATTGTATTGGAACCTAAATTAAAACATTTAATAAATTTGTAACACTACACTCTCTCTCTCTCTCTCTCTCTCTCTCTCTCTCTCTCTCTCTCTCTCTCTCTCTCTCTCTCTCTCACACACACACACACACACACACACACAAACACACACATAGTAAACAGCTTTTTTGAATGAAATGAATGTTTTGAGCAGGTTCATATAAATTTGCATATCATTATTTTTTAAGGGTGTCACGATTTTGATTTTAAATTGAAATCGATCGAAATTAATTCACAATCTCGAACTTCGAATTAAAAAATGGAATCGTCGATGCTGCCACGCCCCCATGTCACGTACGGTCGGCGTGCCAAGCGGAAAAAAACACGCGTGTTGAAGTGCTGCAAGTCTATGGTCAACCTCCTCTAACTTAGCTACAGCCACTCAAAAGATAGCATGGCAACTGCAGATGCAGGAGACCCATCGACAGAACTTGAACCCCCTCCTCTTTCATTGAAGTCGCAGGTGTGGACGTTTTTTGGATTTCCAGTGAGTTATGTTGACAATGTTCGCGCTTCAAAAAAGCCACAGTTTGCAGACATCCCAAGTCTCGCGGAAGTTCCGGGAGTCTCCCGCATATTGATAGCGGCTCCCTGATGCACGCAAATTAGTTAAAATCTCCCGGAATCTAGAGTGAGCGAGCAAGAGCGCGCATGCGAGACAGAAAAAACTGTGCTCCAAACCGTATAGCGCGCGCACGGCAGAGAGGGAGAGAGCGAGAGACCTTGCGTGTGTGCCTCATGAAGCGCATGTAAGACAGTGAGCATCCTGATTGGTCGGTTTTGGCTTTAAAAAAAGTAAATGTAAAAATCGAGAATCGAATCGAACCGTGACCTTAGAATCGAAAATTTAATCGAATCGAGGATTTGAAGAATCGTGACACCCCTATTATTTTTAAAACTATTAGGTTATTTATGAATAAACTGTTCAAGTCATATATGTTAAATAATAAAATACATGGTTAAAATATTTTGGACTGGCAATTTAAAGGGACAATGTGTATTTTTTTAAGTATCTTTTATCTAAAATCAATATTTGTATTCATAAATATGTCCTCAATGGTGTACAAATACCTCTGCCAATGATCTGACTTATCCTCGTAAACAAAGAATTTATTATCTTTATATACATGTGACGGGTAGGTCCACGGAGGCTTCCATGTCGTTCCGCCATCTTGAAAAACTATAATAGCAGCAGGGCTTGAATTTTGGTGCGGGAATGCGCATAATTTAAACTAGTGCTGCACGATTAATCATATCGCAATCGTAATCGCGATGTCAAGCCTATGCGATTATATGACGCAAAATGCTGCGATTTAATGTAAAATAAACAAATTAGGGCTGTTAACGCAATTAACGCAGCATCTGTTATTTTTTGTCATCCTTTGGCTAGTGTTACATGATCCCGCTCTTATTCGTGCGAATGCTTTAAAGTTCAAACCATTAATGCGCGACAAATCAAAAGAGAGCGCGCAGCCTGTGAATGTCCGACTTTGACTCACAGAACAGAAAGACGCGCGCCCATGCGCATGCACAGACCGGAATAGTTATCTTTCCGCTTGAACGAACAATAGCACACACAATTATGCTAAAATGTCGTTTGTCGAGTATCTTCATAACATAAGAGAAGTCTTATGATGGACGTAAAGAGTTGTGAGAGAATGAGGCGCGTGTGAGATCCGCGTCTCTACAACGGCTGCTCTTAAAGGGCCAGCAGCCAAAGCTTTCTGTCAGTAAAGTTAATCAAAGAACAAAGAAAATTACTCACTGCTCTTGACTAAAGAACTTGTGTAGCTTTAATAAGGATTAGTCTATATATAATTTATAATTTATGCAGTGCAGACTGTTTGATAACTTAAATTTCTGTATATGTCCTACATGACAGGAAGGGCACAGGTAAATAATACTTTTTTATGGGTTTATGTGAGTATTATTAAGTTCACTTAAATTAAAAGCTGTTATATTTTTTGAAGCCTAATAAATGTTTTTGAAAAAATTATAGCTTTCAATTGTGGAATCACTGTAATGGTGGATGGCTATAATTAATGTTTTAAATGGGGGTGGATTCATTTTTATCCAGACCTCAATGGCTTATTGATCATTATAGATGTTATCAATTATTTAGTTGTTGTTGCTAGTTTGAGTTGAGAAATACACATTTCAGAATTATCACTAATCTGTGTGTGCATTTTGCTTTAGAATCAAGCAAGTTGACTCATGAAACCATTTGTTTATTAAATCGCAATCGCATATCGCAATCGCAATATTGACCTCAATAATCGCAATATGACATTTTCCCCAAATCGTGCAGCCCTAATTTAAACCATTCCCGCAAGGTTAGCTTTTATAGTGCGAGAAATTCCCGCACAAATATATTTGCTTTATCCCAGAGCAAATGATTAAAAAACTAAATTCACAGATGCGAGAAAAAGGATGTCAAACTGTCTTTTATTTTCGAATTTAATTCCTCAATCAGCGCTGGACCGGCATTCTGTCTTCTGCTGAGCCCTGGCTGTAGACAGATCATGTTTCACGCTGTCAATGCAGTGGTCTGCGTTGCGCTTATAGGGCCCTATAAAATCCGTTTTATTTTTTCCCAAATTCCGTTTTATTTTTTCCCAAATTCCGTTTTTTCCGTTTTAATTTTTGCAAATTCTGTTTTTTCCGTTTTAATTTTGGGGAATTCAGTTTTTTTTTCACCCTTTACTGTTATTTTAGTCATAAAAAGAGTGTGCTTTTAATGTTAATGATTAAAATGTCCACAAATAAAATAGGAATGACCTTAAATTTATTGAGGTAACAGACATTACTCTTACTTTTCAGCACAAATACTACATGATGCAACATAACACTGCACTCTAAGTACTTCAAGTAACAACAAAATATGGTTAGGAGCTTCAAACTGTCCAGTAAAATAAATTATATTAGTTTATATAAGTTTAAATAAAAGTCACACTCTGTCTCTCTCTCACGCACTGTCGAGCGCACTCTCGGACACACTCGGACGGTCTCTCTCGTGCTGTGTCGCTTCTCTTTTGTCCAGTCCGGTGCCTCATAGACAGACGCGGTGTGCACGGAGGGTGTGTGTGTGTGTGTGTGTGAGATAGAGAGAGAGACGCGTAAGTGACAGAGAGCTGGAGGGAGAGCAGGGAAAGGAAATGCAACTGAAAGCGTTAAAAAAATGAACGAAACACAATATGTGGCGGCCGGTGTTGATTCTTCGCCACGAATTATGTGTTGGAAACACTTCATAAAAGTCACGTGCGAACTGCTCGGCTCGGTACTGAGGGCTTAGCGTCGAGTTTCTTAACTTTTTTCTCCGATGAAAGCAGAGCCGTGGAGAGCCGCTTCGCCATGCTTTCATTGTTTTGATGCCGTCATTGGAGCTGAAATGACGGGAGGGGTTGTGTAGCCCAGATTTTCTTCCCCCGGTCTACATTTTCCCCAGACATACATTCTTCTCCCACATAAAAACAGAATTTTATTCAAAATATGTAAAATTAAAACACTAGATTCCGCGTTAATTGGCCAATTCCGCGATTCCGTCCACGATTCCGTGATCGCGGAAATTATAGGGCCCTACGCTTATCTTATTCACACTATCGAGTGTAGGTGCAGCATTCTAACATTGAGTCATAATGAGCTGTTTGTGAAGAAATTATCCGCTTTCAAATTGTCATTTTAATCACGAAATTGAAACATTAAAAACCATTTTGCTCTTTATGGTATGCGAGTGATAGAGCGCGGCAGCAACAAACCAATTGATCAGCTTACAGCGTAACAACATTGAATGCTCGGCCGAACAGCTGATCATAGCTGTACAGGTCGCCTTATTATTTTTCATCTCCATAAATATATCTAATAGTAAAGCTAATGCAAGGGCTATAAATCAATTAATCTTTTGCTGATACTTCCTTGTCATCATGGAGATCGCAGTTCATGGTTGCATAGCAACGACAGACACCACGGGAGAGCAAGCGCTTGTGGAAAGGAGGAGACAGCGGCGCACGCGCGCTTTCCACTTGTTTTTACACATCTAGAGCGACGTTGTTGATTGTTTGAGCATGTGACTGCACGTTTCTCCTTGTTTTCTATTGTTATGCGCAGCATATTTTCGTTTAGTGTAGTTTAAATATGGACCGCTGGCTGAAGCGAAAGACAAGTTCGGATGAAAAAAACTGAAATACAGCACTCAATCATGTACGGAAAGTGAAAGAGGCCAAAAGCATTGGTGCAACATTTAATTGTCTTGCTACACTGCAGCATAATAAAATGGTTCTCACACTCCAGTAATATTTCTGTGAATTGAATTAATCTTGCACTTGTTCATAGTTTTTGTATTATGTCTGAATATATTCAGTTGAATTTTGCCCATACAAATTGCCTTATCTGACCGTGTTTATGTCTAAACTCAACTTCTAATAATACAAATAAAAAACGCGTAGATTTCGGGAAAAAATACAATCCTTTTTTAACCTTTTGGCTTCCCGTACATTCAGTTGTGCTTCTTGCTCGTATTCAGTTCTGATGGTACGTACAGGTCCTTCTCAAAAAATTTGCATATTGTGATAAAGTTCATTATTTTCCATAATGTAATGATAAAAATTAAACTTTCATATATTTTAGATTCATTGCACACCAACTGAAATATTTCAGGTCTTTTATTGTTTTAATACTGATGATTTTGGCATATAGCTCATGAAAACCCAAAATTCCTATCTTAAAAAATTAGCATATTTCATCCGACCAATAAAAGAAGTGTTTTTAATAAAAAAAAAGTCTACCTTCAAATAATTATGTTCAGTTATGCACTCAATACTTGGTCGGGAATCCTTTTGCAAAAATGACTGCTTCAATGCGGCGTGGCGTGGAGGCAATCAGCCTGTGGCACTGCTGAGGTGTTATGGAGGCCCAGGATGCTTCGATAGCGGCCTTATGCTCATCCAGAGTGTTGGGTCTTGCGTCTCTCAACTTTCTCTTCACAATATCCCACAGATTCTCTATGGGGTTCAGGTCAGGAGAGTTGGCAGGCCAATTGAGCACAGTAATACCATGGTCAGTAAACCATTTACCAGTGGTTTTGGCACTGTGAGCAGGTGCCAGGTCGTGCTGAAAAATGAAATCAGATGGAAGCATGAAGTGCTCCAAAATCTCCTGATAGCTAGCTGCATTGACCCTGCCCTTGATAAAACACAGTGGACCAACACCAGCAGCTGACATGGCACCCCAGACCATCACTGACTGTGGGTACTTGACACTGGATTTCAGGCATTTTGGCATTTCCTTCTCCCCAGTCTTCCTCCAGACTCTGGCACCTTGATTTCCGAATGACATGCAAAATTAGCTTTCATCCGAAAAAAGTACTTTGGACCACTGAGCAACAGTCCAGTGCTGCTTCTCTGTAGCCCAGGTCAGGCGCTTCTGCCGCTGTTTCTGGTTCAAAAGTGGCTTGACCTGGGGAATGCGGCACCTGTAGCCCATTTCCTGCACACGCCTGTGCACGGTGGCTCTGGATGTTTCTACTCCAGACTCAGTCCACTGCTTCCGCAGGTCCCCAAAGGTCTGGAATCGGTCCTTCTCCACAATCTTCCTCAGGGTCCGGTCCCCTCTTCTCGTTGTGCAGCGTTTTTTGCCACACTTTTTCCTTCCCACAGACTTCCCACTGAGGTGCCTTGATACAGCACTCTGGGAACAGCCTATTTGTTCAGAAATTTCTTTCTGTGTCTTACCCTCTTGCTTGAGGGTGTCAATGATGGCCTTCTGGACAGCAGTCAGGTCGGCAGTCTTACCCATGATTGTGGTTTTGAGTAATGAAACAGGCTGGGAGTTTTTAAAAGCCTCAGGAATCTTTTGCAGGTGTTTAGAGTTAATTAGTTGATTCAGATGATTAGGTTAATAGCTCGTTTAGAGAACCTTTTCATGATATGCTAATTTTTTTAGATAGGAATTTTGGGTTTTCATGAGCTGTATGCCAAAATCATCAGTATTAAAACAATAAAAGACTTGAAATATTTCAGTTGGTGTGCAATGAATCTAAAATATATGAAAGTTTAATTTTTATCATTACATTATGGAAAATAATGAACTTTATCACAATATGCTAATTTTTTGAGAAGGACCTGTATGGTAACTGGGCAACTACGCATGATTTGTAGTATGATTGTGTAAAGGGAACAGGAATTCCGGTAGGGAACAGAATCGACTGCTACACCGGTCGCGTGCAGCGCTGCGGCCACGTAAACAGAGTTTGCCTTTCCCCTACTGATTTTCACTTTCGGTGCCCGAATGGAAGTGAATGAGGCTTTGCGATTTTTTTATTTTTATCTAGGCCTACATGAAATTCTGCATCCATTGTACGATTTATTATTATTTTTTTTTTCTCGGAAGGGCAACGTGAGTCGAGAAGGGCATATGGGCAGTTGCCCGGGCAACCTGAGCAACCCCCCTGTGCACGTCCCTGACTGAAATAGAGAGACATTAATATATAGCCTAGGCCTAGTTTAAACAGAGGTCTTAATGTCAATTTGAAGAAGAGCATGGTGTATTTTGTATAAAGTTTTTTTGTTTGTTTTGTTATTAACTGTTTTGAGAACTGGAAATGCACAATTCATGCATACAAATCTGTGTTAATAAATGAAGATGATTAAATTAGACCGATGCATCAAAAGTTATTCTCCCCGCCATAATCTTTAGATCCCCCCCATGTGACCCATGTAAGGGGGGAATTCCCCCCCAGTTTAAAAAACGAAATTCAGGCCCTGAGCAGAGAGGGACAAAAAGTACTAGGCCAACTCGTTTCCACAACGCGTTTTCGTTCAGAGCCAGCGTCACGTGACTGAAAGCAGCCGAACCGGACAAGAAGAGTTGAGAGACGCTTGTCACTGCCCCGGCAAGTTTAAAAGTCTGCACTGCATGGTTATTTATAATGTAGGACCATACTTATGTGGAGCCACAGGACCGGAGATTGCAAAAAACAAGGTTTAATGTCGGGATAGCTTTTTCCAGGTGGAAAGAGTTGATGCAGGAGAAAGCTTTCAAAAGAGACGCTGAACTTGCCTGCTTTCTTCTCAACAGGTAACGTTAAGTCAATGTTCGGTCTAAATTACAAGTTTTTTTTGGTCACTTCTCTGCCTTTGGAAACTTTCAATTCTATCAAACATCCATTTGTTCGTTGTGTCAAGTTGCAGTTTGTTTGAAATAAACCTGTTCACCCGAAGGAAAACTCGATGAAGTGCTATTAGAAGACATCCTGTCATAGCTTTTTGGTGCATAGCGGCTACCATAGTTGCAACACGCATTTGAAAAAGCGAGGCACTGAAGAGCACTATTCGTTTGAATGCAAAATACAATTTCACCACTAGATGGGAGAAATTCCTACACATTGTCCCTTTAAGTAAAAATAAACAGAAACAATCTTTCCACCATAAACCGTCATTTCCACCACTACACAGTTTTTAAGAAAAAAAAAAAAGAATAACCAATGATGTGGATCTAAATGTATTTTAAATCAAGTATTAATAGTTCATTACTTAAAATATATGTGTGACTAAAAATAAACATAGACCTGAGCAAAAATGAAATGCTTAAATGTAAGTTCTTGAAGTATTAAGATTTATTTTGTTAGGTAGCCACTGATGTTGTTGACTGATACATAATCTTATAATCAGTTTTACAATTTTATATTGTAATAAAATACATAAATTGAAAAGTGGTGGAAATGACATCTTTGAAAGCACTCTTCAGAAAAACTGTTAAAAATAATAATATTCCATGGAATTCTAAAACTGCCCACTATTATATTGTGTTAGAAGACAAATGAATGAAGCTAGGAAGATTGTTTTAAGTGTGTTTTAAGAGAGTGAAATTCCCATTAGCTCACAGTGCAAAAAGTGCTCCTAGTTGGAGAATCACCCAACTATGTCTTTCCTCCTTTGAAAGGGTAAAGATCTCAGTGCACTCTTCCCAAACCTCCAACTCTCAATTAAAAAGTCAGGGGCAGTTTTTTCCTGTAACAGACCCTTTACTCCTCTGTGATGCAGAAACTCTTTTTGACAGCTGTGTTGCTTCAGGTGTTAAAAATGCAGCCTGTCTGCATGATTCTCTGTCATAACCATAGGGCATGCATGTCAGTGTGGATGAAAGTGCATAAACACGATCTCATACCTCTGGCCTTGTTTTTCTCATTCATTGACAGCTTGTTGATGTGTACTGCAAGGCGGCAGGATTTATGTGGGGAGACAGATGCAAATGGACCTGGGGACTCACATCTGGGTCCTCTCAAGGCTCTTCTTGGGCTCACTCTTCCTCGTGTGCATGCGTCTGATAGTACCTCTGCACAGACCTTACCACAACACATAGGCAAGCCAGAGTTCCCTGACACGGGATGGGACCGCATCAAAGATCTTTTTAGCAGGGGGTGAGTATTAGTAAGGTGTTCGTAATTCATCAACACAGGGTTGTAGTATTTATAAGGATTTCCGTATTTTTCGATCTGGGAGTGAAGTGAGCTGTGTTAAACCCTCTGTGAATACTGAACGTGTCAGTCATTTTTGACATGTTTTTTCATATAAATGTCTATAACTCCGAAGCGAATTGAGATATTTGCACCAAATTAGGCACACATATGGGCTCATTCTGAGGACACATGAAAAAAATTGTGGGATTTTGCCTCTGGGTGGCGCTATAATAGAACAAAACATGAAATTCCCATTGACTTCAATACAGTTTTGTGATGTAAAATGCTATACTTAACAAATGCATAGCTGTAACATTATGAAACTCAGAATTTGCCAGGGTATTCAAACGATTTCGAGACAGCGCCACTTGTTGGTCAAAAGTTATAATAAAATGTACAAAAATGCTAATAACTTTTGAATAAGTCTGCCTATTAAAATGTCACTGGTCTTAATTGATTCCTTGGGTCATTCCGAGAACATAGATACCAAGTTTGCCGTATTTGGCTGAACTTCCTGTCCACCATCTTGATTTTTATTCAAGACCTACTTTTTCAAACTCCTCCTAGACCGTTTGTCCGATTTTCACCAAAATCTAATCGTATCATCTCCAGACCGTGCCGACTAAAAGTTATGGATTTCGTGACGATAGACAAAACCGTTTTTGTATACCACAGCATCAAAGTTGAGGCATGCTGCCAAAATTACTATTCAGGCTTTATCTATGCAATGATTTCACATTTTGACACCAAACTTTGTATGTGTCATTGTCACCTCACTCTGATCACATCAGTTTTGTAACTGCGCCGCCTATTGGTCGAAAGTGATAATCCATTAAATCATATTTTTAGTTAATGTATATGATTTTTCAGCCATTTTGCCTAAATTCATCTTAAAATGTCTTTAATTGCTCCTTGCTGTAGTTGGTCTGCCACTCCCACCCATGATGGCATCTGTTGCCGCTTCTTGCGCTTGGCCCCGGTAATGGCTGCTTGCAGCTATATTTATTATTATTATTATTATGTCTATTAAAAAGGTACACCATGCAAGATTTTTGGATTAAAATATCCAAAAACCACTAGAACAATGTTATATATTTAGTTGACTTTTGTACTTACCTCATCCCAAATGTATCCAAGAATGTTTAAATCCAGAGATATAAGCAATTTTAACCAGGACACAGACCATTTATGGACAGAAAACTGATTATTATCTAAATACAGTTAGTCATATTGTTTAAATCTCGTTTTTTTGATTTCCCGGGAGTACCATGTTTTACCATACCTAATATCGATCTAGCTTACGGCAGAGTGTAACATAGTAGCCGCATAGTAGCGAATGCACAGAGTAGCATTATAACATAATTTTCAACACACTCAAATTAATCTAAACTGTTACCCAACAAATATGACCGGAAGAAGCGGAAGAGGTCGTCTGCAAAATTAAGATGAGCCAGTGAATGGATATAAAATACTTTAGGATGAGATGATTACACACACACACACACACACACACACACACACACACACACACACACACACACACACACACACACACATATACACTCACCTAAAGGATTATTAGGAACACCTGTTCAATTTCTCATTAATGCAATTATCTAATCAACCAATCACATGGCAGTTGCTTCAATGCATTTAGGGGTGTGGTCCTGGTCAAGACAATCTCCTGAACTCCAAACTGAATGTCAGAATGGGAAAGAAAGGTGATTTCTTGGGCTACAACAGCAGAAGACCCCACCAGGTACCACTCATCTCCACTACAAATAGGAAAAAGAGGCTACAATTTGCAAGAGCTCACCAAAATCGGACAGATGAAGACTGGAAAAATGTTGCCTGGTCTGATGAGTCTCGATTTCTGTTGAGACATTCAGATGGTAGAGTCAGAATTTGGCGTAAACAGAATGAGAACATGGATCCATCATGCCTTGTTACCACTGTGCAGGCTGGTGGTGGTGGTGTAATAGTGTGGGGGATGTTTTCTTGGCACACTTTAGGCCCCTTAGTGCCAATTGGGCATTGTTTAAATGCCACGGCCTACCTGAGCATTGTTTCTGACCATGTCCATCCCTTTAAGGCCACCATGTACCCATCCTCTGATGGCTACTTCCAGCAGGATAATGCACCATGTCACAAAGCTCGAATCATTTAAAATTGGTTTCTTGAACATGACAATGAGTTCACTGTACTAAAATGGCCCCCACAGTCACCAGATCTCAACCCAATAGAGCATCTTTGGGATGTGGTGCAACGGGAGCTTCGTGCCCTGGATGTGCATCCCACAAATCTCCATCAACTGCAAGATGCTATCCTATCAATATGGGCCAACATTTCTAAAGAATGCTTTCAGCACCTTGTTGAATCAATTCCACGTAGAATTAAGGCAGTTCTGAAGGCGAAAGGGGGTCAAACACAGTATTAGTATGGTGTTCCTAATAATCCTTTAGGTGAGTGTATATATATATATATATATATATATATATATATATATATATACATACATATATGTATATGAATATATGTATATATATATATCTATATCTATATCTATATATATATATACATATTCATATACATATATTCATTCATTTATTGTTTTGTAGCCTAGCTTTAATATTTTATTAACATATAGCCTATTAATAATAAATTATTGGAACTTAATTTGAATGCTGTCACGGGCACGAGGGGCTACAAATGAAAACAGTCACAACTTTATTGCTCGGGCATTTACAGTATTTACAAAATATATACTTTAAGTAACAACATAGAGAAAGGTAAAGAGATACGGGAAATGAAGAAGAAAATAAAGCAAATACATAATGAATAAAAAATGTAAACCAATAATAATAATAATAATAAATATAGCTGAATGCAGCCATTACCGGGGCCAAGCGCAAAGAAGATGACAAGATAGCCAACATGGCTGTGAGTGTCAGACCAACTGCAGCCAGGAGCAATTAAAGACATTTGAAGATTAATTTTGGCATAATGGTTGAAAAATCATATACATCAACTAAAAATATGATTTAATGGATTATCAATTTCGACCAATAGGTGGCATAGTAACAAAATTGATGTGATGTGGTCAGAGTCTGGTGATAATGACAAACCTTAAGACCAGTGGCATTACAATGGGCAGTTTTGTTCAAAATTTATTAGCATTTTTTTTTATTTTGTTATAAATTTTGACCAAAAGGTGGCGCTGTCTCAATCTTTTGAGTATCTTCAGAGGATGGTGCTGATGGCACATTCTGAGTTTTGTAATGTTACACCAATGCATTTGTTAAGTATAGCATTTTATATCACAATATTGCATTGAAGTCAATGGGAATTTCACGTTTTTTTGTATTATAGTGCCACCAAGAGGCAAAATCCCACAATTTTTTTCTTGTGTCCTGAGAATGAGCCCATACATGTGTGTGGCAAATTTGGTGAAAATATCTCAATTCGCTTCGGAGTTATAGACATTTATATGAAAAAGCACGTCAAAAATGACTGACACGTGACTTTGATTGAATTTTACTACCCCTTACTATCAATATTTTGGCATTTGGGCATTGGTGTGTAGCCAGCGACCTATGTTTCCAAACTTCTGACGGTGGTTTCGTCTCGATCGGACTAGCGGTTTCCAAGATATTGGCAAAAGTTTTTTAAGCGCTAAATCTCAACGCTACACAAACCATAAGACGAAACCTTGCATGTTTGGTATCTGTGGACTCGGCAAGGATTCAGGAACTTAGGGAGATGACTTCCGTGAAAATAAGTCAACCACACCCAGAGTTATAAGCATTTGAAAAATAAATTTTACCACTAGGTGGCGCTGTTTCGAAACTTCTCAGGCTCCTTCAGGGCATCGTACTGATGACCCATACCGAGTTTCGTAACAATTCGTTTATGCGTTCAGAAAATACAGCATTTTAGCACATAAATCAAAATGGCCGACAGCCAAAATGGCCGATCTGGGAAAATTGGATATCAGTCGACTCGACATGATGCCCTGAATCTAACGAGACAACTTTTATGACTTTTGGACAAACCGTTCAGAAGTTATAAGCACAAATAGCAATTTTCTGTATCTCCGGACCAGTAGGTGGCGCTGCTCCGAAACTCAGCATGTAGCCTCAGGTCATGCTTGTGACATGTACCAAGTTTTGTCTTAATACGATAAAGTGTTGCGGAGATACAGCCTTACGTCTGTTTTCGAAAGGGCTACTTAAAATTTGTTCGTGCGTTTATCGAAAATGGTTTGACGAACCGACTTGAATTCCATAACTTTTGGTCCCCACTGCCTGAAGATGATCTGGTGCAATTTTGGTGAAAATCGGACAAACTGTCTAGGACGAGTTCGAAAAAGTAGGTTTTTTGAACAATTCAAAATGGCGGCCATATTTTTAGAGTGTCATAGGGTGCAATCGAATCGTCGTGAGCTCTGGAATCAGAGGAAAAAAGAATTTTGTTGATAGGCCTTACGGTTCAAAAGTTATTAGCATAATAAAAGTTAAATTTTGGACAGGTGGTGGCGCTAGAGGCAATGAGTTAGAGACACCAAAATTGGTGTATTTAATGTTGGGACTGTCCTCTATCAGAATGTCAAACCAAAACAACTTTCCCGCAAACGGTTCTATGGGCAACAAAAAA
Organism: Gila orcuttii; assembly: GCA_026230005.1. Lineage (NCBI taxonomy): Eukaryota > Metazoa > Chordata > Actinopteri > Cypriniformes > Leuciscidae > Gila > Gila orcuttii. The sequence continues at coordinate 36,535,463 of JAPDVR010000002.1, forward strand.
AGATAAGTGAACCGAACATGTCCCCTCCTGGTCACCGTGCTAAAGTAATTTTCCATCCTTTAATTTGCTTCAGATTTTAGGTGAAAATTTTGTGTTTTTTCCCTCTACAAAATAGTGGATTACTCAGTAAATCCATGGCATTTAATATTGTGGTTTTAATTTATTCATATCAAGTGTACACAACTATAGTGGTGGTATAGTTAAGGTGAGTGTGTTTGTGAATTACTGCGTTGTGATTACAGAATCTTCAGGAATGTTTCAAAATTGTGTCCAAAACAATGCACCTCATGTTTCAGGATGCCAAAACAGGGATTGTCTCTAGAAAACCAGAGACATCTGGTTACCATATTGTGCACAATATCAGAGACACTCTTATGGACTATATGTGGTGCATGGTGCATTTGCTTCTCTTTAATTATGTTCTGCTCTCCACACAGCGAAGGTGAGATGTACTCAGAGGAGTTAAGGAATATAGTAAAGTGTGGAATTGCTGCAGCCATAGTAGGCATGGTCTATGGAGGCCTACCAGGAGCCAGACATGCTCGTGAGAGATTTATTCAGCTCAGCCAGGCTGCAATGTACCAAAACAGAGTGGATGCAGTGGTAAGACACAAGAGAGGCTGGAAATGTATTCATCTGTTTGTAGCTGAGTCATGTTTTGTTCATACAGATATCTGCTCTAATTTTCCATTGTTGTTTAAGGCTTGAATTGCTTTGTTTTACATTTTATATAGCTGAAAAGCACATTATTTTATGTGGTTAAAATATGCACATATTGATGTTCTATATACTTTTTTTTCTTTTCTTTTTTCTCACCAGCGCTCTGCACATAATGCAGCTATTCGTGGGTTTGTGAGCTTTGGCTCGAGGTGGAGCTGGAGGGTAGCAGCATTTGTGACCCTGTTTAAGTAAGTATAGATATATTGAGTTTTAATTTGTGAATCAGTTTAATTACACTTTTTAATTAACTTGTCTTACTTAGTGTTAATGGTAATGTTTTTTGTTTGTTTATTATTTATGAGCACAAAAAAAAATTAAAAGTTTTTATGTCAAATATTTTTGTCCTCTCCTACATATACTATTTAACGATAAATAAGACATCCATATGCGAGTTTAAACAGTTTAAGAAAAGTCTTCATTATCATTTCAAGAGGTCTTCATTTTGGCAACCGAAAAACAAGAATCGCAATATTGCTTAATGTCAAGTCAAGTCACCTTTATTTATATAGCTTTTTACAATACAGATTGTTTCAAAGCCGCTTTACAGAGATAACAGGAAAATATTTTTTTAATAATATTGTTAAATATAAAATTAAATGTCCCCAACTAAGCAATCCAAAAGCCAATGGCGACAAAGGCGAAAAAGGCAACAGTGCCAAGGAACCAAAACTCCATCAGGGGACATTGGGAGAAAAAAAAAAAAAAAAAAACCTTGGGAGAAACCAGGCTAGGGGGGCCAGTTCTCCTCTGGCCAACGAATGAACAGTGTATGATTATGATTCAGGCAGCATTACAGGTCAGAGGTCAGACTGGATCGGAACATTATATTATGCAGTTCATCTGTTTGAAGACCAGAATCATCACACGGGTATGGAGACGAGTTTGTTGAGGATCTGTTGATGGCTGTCGTGTCGATAAGGACTTCACAGGGGAGAGTCTAGTTGACACAATCTCTGCTGACACTTCAGGAATTCGTTGTGGTCGTGTCCAGGGACAAGTCCACCATCTGATCTGGATACGGCCCTGGTCCGGCTGATTACAGTTAACCTCGGAATAAACAAAGACTAAAATTAGCGTAGATGCCATTCTTTTTATGATGCAGCGAGGACATCAGGTGTTATAGGAAGTGTTCCCGGTTCCGGCTGACCTAATTTATGCAGCCTAATAATCATTTAACTGATTTGAATAATAGGAATGTATAGTGTTCTATGTGTATGCCAGGTTGAAGAGATGTGTTTTTAATCTAGATTTAAACTGACAGAGTGTTTCTGCTTCCCGGACAATGTTAGGAAGATTGTTACAAAGTTTAAGTGCTAAATAGGCGTGAAGAAATGTAGAGCTGAGTATCGTCAGCATAACAGTGAAAACTAATGCCATGCTTCCTAATGATATCTTCTAAGGGTTGCATCTACAGAGTGAATAGCAACAGTCCTAGTACTGAGCCTTGTGGTACTCAATACTGAACTTGTGATCGATAAGATATCTCTTCATTTACTGCTACAAACTGATAACGGTCAGATAAGTATGATTTAAAGCATGCTAATGTAATTCCACTAATGCCAACATAATTTTCGAGTCTATTTAAAAGAATGTTTTGGTCAGTAGTATCAAATGCAGCACTAAGATCGAGTAGCACAAATAGAGAGATACAACCACGATTGGATGATAAGAGCAAATCATTTGTGACTCTGATGAGAGCTGTCTCAGTACTATGGTACGGTCTAAATCCTGACTGAAAATCCTCGCAGATACCATTTCTTTCTAGAAAGGAACATAGCTGTGAGGATACTGCCTTTTCTAGTATCTTTGACAGAAAAGGCAGATTCGAGATTGGCCTGTAATTGACTAATTCTGCAGGATCAAGTTGCGTTTTTTTATCAAGCACTTTAATCATAGCCAGCTTAAAAGTTTTTGGTACGTATCCTAATGACAAAGATGAATTAATGATATTAAGAAGAGGATCAATGACCTCTGGAAGCATTTCTTTCAATAACGTAGTCGGTACAGGGTCTAGCTTAAATGTTGTCGATTTAGATGATTTAACGAGTTTGGAAAATTGTTCCTCTCCTATAGCAATGAATTAATCAAATTTTTCCTCAAGGAGACTACAATGCACTGCCTGATGCGATACTGTAGTTGCATAGTTATAATTTTCTCCCTATATTATCAATCTTGTAAGTAAAGAAGTGCATAAAGTCATTACTGCTGTGCTGCTTGGAAACATCTGGGATTGAAGCTTTATTTTTAGTTAATTTAGCCACTGTTTAAAATAAATACCTAGGGTTTTGTTTATTTTCTTCTAATAGGGTTGAAAAATAAGCAGATCTAGGAGCTTTTTAGGCCTCTCTGTACGCAATCGTGCTTTCTTTCCATGAAATGCGAAAAAAGTCTATTTTGTTTTCTTCCAGTTGCGCTCCATTTTTCTGGTTGCTCTCTTAAGGGCCTGAGTGTGCCCGTTTTACCACGGCGTTGGACTATTTTCTTTAAACTTCTTTAAGCGCAAAAGAGCAACTGTGTCTAAAGTGCTGGAAAAGAGAGAGTCAAAAGTTTCTGTCGCAATATCGAGTTCTTCTAAGCTATCTGGGATGCTGAGGAGATTAAACTGGTCAGTAATATTAATAAAGCGATCTTTAGTGGCAGAAGTGATAGGCCTAACATATTTGTAACAAGACTTTGCAGCCTTAGCTAAATGAAGTTTACACAAGACTAGATAATGATCTGAGATGTCATCACTCTGCTGTAGAATTTCAACGCCATCAACATTGATTCCATGTGATAATATTAGATCTAGAGTATGATCACGACAATGAGTAGGTCCTGACACGTGTTGTTGTCTAACTCCAATTGAGTTCAGAATGTCTTTAAATGCCAATCCTAATCCATCTTTTTCGTTATCTACATGTATATTAAAATCACCAACAATTAGGACTTTATCTGCAGCGAGTACTAACTCTGATAGAAAATCAGCAGATTATTTGATAAAGTCTGTATGGTGCCCTGGTGGCCTGTATACAGTAGCCAGCACAAATCTCAAATGTGATTTATCATTTACACTAGATAGTGTTACATTAAGCACCAACACTTCAAAAGAATTATATTTAAAACAAGACTTCTCAGTAGTTCTGAAGAGGTTACTATAAATTATTACAGCAACACCTCCCCCTTAGCCTTTCAGACGAGGCTCATGTTTATAACAGTAATCTTGCGGGGTGGACTCATTTAAAGTAATGTAATTGTCTGGTTTTAGCCAGGTTTCTGTCAAACACAGCACATCTAGGTTATAATCGGTAATCATATCATTAACAATAAGTGCTTTTGAAGTAAGGGATAGAATATTCAGAAACCCAAGCTTTATCATTTGTTCATCTGTATTATATCTGTTTTTTATTTGTTGAACATCAATTAAATTTTTCGGGGAACAGACACAGTCTCTATATGATGATATCTAGGTGAAAGAGTCTCTATGTGATGGGATTTATCTGACCTCAGTGACGTAAGACGGCTAGCAGACGGTCGGTTTAGCCATTCTGTCTGCTTCCTGACCTGAGCCCCAGATTGTCATGTTTGAGCTCTAAGACTATTTGCCATATTACTAGAGAGAAGAGCAGCACCATCCCAGGAGGGATGAATACCATCTCTTTTCAACAGGTCAGGTCTGCCCCAAAAATTTCCAATTGTCTATGAACCCTATATTATTTTGCGGACACCACTTAGACAGCCAGCCATTGAGTGAGGACAGTCTACTAAGTATCTCATCACTCCTGCGAACAGGAAGAGGGCCAGAGCAAATTACAGTGCCTGACATTGTACTTGCAAGTTCACACACCTCTTTAACGTTAATTTTAGTGATCTCCGACTGGCGAAATCGAACATCATTAGTGTCCACGTGAATAATAATCTTAGAGAATTTACGATTTGCATTAGCCAGCACTTTTAAATTTGCTGTGATGTCAGGCGCTCTGGCTCCCGGCAAACATGTGACTATGGTGGATGGTATATACTAGGGCACCAATAACTAGGACACATTCAACGGGATTCTCAGTGGGTGTTTCACTGAGTGGGGAGAACCTGTTTAATGTTGCAATCGGAACGGAAGAGCAGTGTTTTGTCCCGCGACTACAGCGTCTCGTGGTCACCCAGTTGCCCTGCTGCACAGGCTCTACAGCCGGAACCGAACAATATACAGAGTTCACTAAGCTAGTAGCATCCAAAGCAGTATCTAAAGCCCTTGCACTCTTACTATCCTCAATTAAAGTTTGGATGCATGTCTCTAGTTCTGTAATCTTCTCCATCAGCCTGACTGTCTCCCTGCATTTATTACTATATTGCTGACAGAGAAGGCTATACTATACATGTGACATGAAGTGCAAGTGACAATAACAGGAGAAGATATTACTCACTGTGTTTGTTGACTGATCCTATACTTACAGCTGGCTAAAAACGCTTTGGTGGACATGCGGCCTTACCACAGTTATTTGATGGCTTCGTAAAAGGCGCGCGAGAGAAAATAAATAAATAAAGACGGCAGACACGGATGACGCGAGCGAGCGAGAGAAAAAATAAATAAAGATGACAGGCATGGATGGTTAACAGGCGAGCGAGTTACTAGCGTGTTGTGCAGGTTAGCGAAATTACTAGCGTGTTGTGCTAGTGGTAATTAGCAATATAAACAACATGTAATGATAGTAAATAACGATTAAAAACAGAAAGCAATACAGAGTTTACGGACGCAAACCACTTAACGTGATTGATGGGCTATGATTTTATTAAATTTGAGCACTGCATGTTTAGGATGTTGCCAGAGACATTGCTCTATCTCACCCATGCAGGTCTTAAAAAGCCTTGAATTTGATTTTTTAAAAACCATGCAGTAACTAAGGGATTATACAGTCAAAGACCCAGAACCAGATATGAAGAATGAAGACCCGGAGTCAGAATTATAATAAATTAAAAGAAAAGTTTTACTGAAGATATTTTGCAGTGTCATTAGCAGAAGTCAGCTTCAATACTCACACAGGAGTTCGTAGGCCGCCCCGCTTACAGTTACAAAGATCACAGCAGTTATACCATTTCCAAGGTCTAAGCTACGTCATTGCTTACAGGATGAATGATTCTCATTGGCTAAGAAATAGATAAACACAGTAATTTTCCACACATATACAGATAGACTGAAGCATATCTCCATCGATTATGCAGCTGAAGTTAGGCACGTCATGACCTTCCAGGTCGCAGATTTGGGTTGCTGGGCGCCAGCATGCCCAGAACAACAACTCAGTCAATCTCCAATAATGCCAGTGGTTCCTTAACCTGCAACCAAGAAGACTAACACACACACCGACACACAGCTTTTCCAAGGTTGGATTTGGCCAGGCTCTAACTATAAACAGGAGAGTATTCTCAAAACATCAAGATGCATTCTTTCTCTCAAGGAGAGCTAAACTTTAGTCTAAATGGAAAATATAGGCTTTAACTGAGAAATGGTCTCTTAAACTATAGATTCCTATATGTTTTAACACGTTGAAGACCTTTCTCAAAATCCCTATTTTATTTCTGGAATCCGGGCTGAATAAGCAAGCACTGTTATTGCATTCAGATAGCAAATACTGACATCACAGAATACATGAAAAGAACATTTCAGTAATCAGACTGGTAACTTTTATAACAAAGTAAAATCTCCAGAGAAGTCATTCAACTCATTTGATATTTAGAAGGAAAAATATTGATTAATACCTTAATTATAATCAATCATTACATATACATTGAAGCAGCAGTGGATTCCAATCCACCCCCTTCAATACCCTGCTGTCAGTTTCACCAATTATGAAAAACACTTTGTTTATGCTATTCAAATGTATTTTTTTTTTTTTTTAACACAGCACTGTAAATACTGGCTTGACAGTGTATAGAGACAAAGACGCTCTGAGCCATTTCACTGTTGCAGGTGGTAAGTTCATAAACTTGTTTGTTGTCTCTGGTAGTTTTTGTTGTTGTTGATTTTCATAGAATTCTTCCTTTATACTAAGATAACAAGAATGAATGACAGTGTTTATGTGTTTAGCTGCAACAGGAGGATTGTTCCGGCTGAATCTGGGACTTAGAGGGCTGCTGGCTGGTACAGCCATAGGAGCTGTGATGGGGTGAGTAGAACACGGAGAGAAAGAGAGAGATGCTGCGGTCCAGTCCAAAATTGTCATGCCCTTCACTCGCTAACTTCTCTCCGTTTCGTTCACTCGGATGTACGTCATTGCTTACGTTGCATGAGTGCCCACTACTGGCGGAAACTGCAATGGGCTGAACTGGAACGTCCTAAGCCCTTGATCACTTGGAATCAGCTATGGAGTTGATTTATTTTTTTATTTTATTTTTCCCTTTAAGCATTTGTTTAATGCAGCATCCAAATGTATATAGATGTGTTTGGGTTGTTTTAAATGAAAAAAAATCATAATTAATATATCGTAGAGTTGTTTGTGGTGGTGGTGATTAGACGAGATCTGCGGTGACGTCACAATCGTGTTGCATTGTGGTATATGGAGCTGAAGTAGACTCGGTCAAAATCGAGGGAGCGAGGGTCTGTCCATATAAACTTCCCTCGTCCACTTGGCAGCAGGTGGCAGCAGGGATTCCCCCGAGGGGAAGTGCTTAGGGAAGTTTGCAAGTGCGTGTCTAAAAGTGGACTGGAACGCAGCAAGAGAGAGATATTCTGTGTGTGTGTTTGGTTCCGGTTAGGGTTGTGCTGTAGGGGTGTCGAAATTAATCGTTTCTACGATGCATCGCGAAGCAGACGATTCGGTATCGGTTCAGTAATAGACCATAACTGATTATAATGTACTGACGCTTTTCTGACGTGCACGCACACATCACTTTTGAAGTAAAATTGAAAATTGAGGATGCAGTGCATCATAATGCATCGTGATATCAAATTGAACTGAATCGATGACATTATAATCGTAATCGAATCGAACCATGAGACCAGTGTAGGTTCACACTCCTATTGTGCCGATAGACAATAGTATGTGTATAGTCAGAGAGATGGAGATATTATCAAGATGATAATTGGCTCTTTTTCCCATTAATCTAGGCTATTAAATTACTATTATTATTATAGGGCTAGTTTTATTATTATTAATAATATTAGGACTTACAATTAATTTGCCTTCCCTAATTTCATAATGACATCACCACATAACCACACTTGTGACATCACCGACATGCGCGATGAGGATTATGGACTCCTCAATGAAAATGTTTTTAAAACTGACTATAAAACTATATATCCCACATCAAAATTAAATTTGCAAGAGTGCTTGTTATAAAAGAGACGCATCATACAGTTGTGACCGAGTGTTCGTGCAGCGTTCGATTAAACACTCACCAACAGTGGCGGATTTAGCAAATTGGGGGCCCGTGGCGAAGGTATGTATGGGGCCCCCCATCCGATTTTTAAAGGAGAGCGGAAAATTTTTTTACCAACTGAATGGTGGATAGGCAGGTAAAGCTAATCTACGGTTAAGTAAAGGTTGGAGAGGAGAATGTAAACCTTCCCCTTTAAACCCTGCATACACTTCTTTACTCCAAAATGGAGATGGAAAGCAGAGAACACACAAAGTGTAGCACTACACAAACTAATAGTCACGATGGAACCCAACAGAGAATAAGGTTTCAGATAACACCTGCCTTTGCCAAAATGCCAGGAAAACCAGCACTGTTTATTTTTTTTTAAGATCGAATCAATATCAATATAGCCAGCAAGACAAGTAGTTATATATTTATTTATATTTATCACAAACATATATTTAAGTCATATATTTAGCAAAACATCACAAACAGCCATATACTTAGCAAATATTGTGTGTGTGTGTGTGTCACTCAAGCGAGCAACACGCAACAGCACCCTTCGTAACTGCCGTCGTAAATGTAGAGAATTTTCTGACATGATTTTACACACAGCACTCCTTGTTATGTGTCTGATAACATCCATCAAAGTAGCCTTTAAGCAGGCGATACAAAGCGATAAAATTTACAAACACCGCCGGCAAGTCCTGGACTCTACCCCAGAACATCTACCGTCGGCCTGCAATATTCTATCTACAGAGTTCACGGATTATGAACGATTGCTGACAGAAAATGAATGGATACATAGACAATTTAGGAAAGGCCTGGATACTAAGCGATTAGAAGAAAAACAAAACTTTGTACTACCCGGAGATTTCAGGAAGTGGTCAAAGTTGTTTATAGTTCTCAACGGGGCCTTCTTCAAAACCGGAATATTTTCCACAAACCGCACAAATGGAGGACAACTTGGACTACCGTTACTCAAGTATGTAGTGCGGATTTTAAGGACTTTGCCACTGGATGATAATGCGCGATTTAGATCAAACCCTGTTGCAAATCCGGCCGATTGGATTGAAAAACAACTGCGGTACCTGCGGGAGGTGATACAACCAGCGATTGCGTCTGCCACACGACAGCATCAAGAGAAATCCTCAAAAGGTAGGAAAAAACAAACTAACCTATCTATGGCAGCATCGTAGATCAAAGGCGATTGACATTATCCTAAATGACTGCATGTTTCCCACGCCATCGTCAGATCCTGGTAACACTGAGCAAGTGTACAAATATTATCTGAAAAAATGCCAGTCTGATCCAACTACTATCACGCTTGAATTACCGCCTTGGAATGATGACTTAAAAAATATAATGACTGAGTTGTCGCCACCTACATCGGCGTTTACAATAGAAGAGATTGAGAAAGTAATTGTAAATCTGCCCAATAACAAAGCCAGTGGCTCAGATGGTGTTACTTATGAGAATCTTAAAGCCACATGGCAAACATCTTGCTACATATTGAAAAGCATATTTAACACCTGTATGATTAATGGTAAAGTCCCTAGTTCATAGAAGGGAGCACTCATTCACAGAATACCGAAGAAAGACAATGTACCAGAAGATTCCTCAACATGGAGAGACATTTCTCTATTGCCATCTGTATACAAAGTCTTTATGAAGTGCCTGCTTTCAAGAATATTACCTTGGCTGGTTGATACTGGAATTCTGTCTAACAAACAAAAAGCTTACATTGAGCGATAAGGCATGAATGAGTATGTTTTTTGCTTAAAAACTGCCATTGACGATTTTAAGCACGAATCTGCTAAGTTATACATTGTCTTTCTTGACTTTAGAGATGCCTTTGGCACATTACCTCATAGTCATGATTGAAGCATTGGAAGAGATACAGCTCCCTAAGATCTATGTGGACATAATAAAAGATATACAGGGCTTGAATTTCGGTGCGGGAATGCGGGGATTGCGCATAATTTAAACCATTCCCGCAAGGTTAGCTTTTATAGTGCGAGAAATTCCCGCACAAATATATTTGCTTTATCTCAGAGCAAATGATTAAAAAACTAAATTCACAGATGCGAGAAAAAGGATGTCAAACTGTCTTTTATTTTCGAATTTAATTCCTCAATCAGCGCTGGACCGGCATTCTCTGTCTTCCGCTGAGCCCTGGCTGTAGACAGATCATGTTGCACGCTGTCAATGCAGTGATCTGCGTTGCGCTTATCTTAATTACACTATCGAGTGTAGGTGCAGCATTCTAACATTGAGTCATAATGAGCTGTTTGTGAAGAAATTATCCGCTTCCAAATTATGTCATTTTAATCACGAAATTGAAACATTAAAAACCATTTTGCTCTTTATGGTATGCGAGTGATAGAGCGTGGCAGCAACGAACCAATTGATCAGCTTACAGCGTAACAACATTGAATGCTCGGCCGAACAGCTGATAGCTGAACAGGTCGCCTGACTATTTTTCATCTCCATAAATATATCTAGTAGTAAAGCTAATGCAAGGGCTATAAATCAATTAATCTTTTGCTGATACTTCCTTGTCATCATGGAGATCGCAGTTCATGGTTGCATAGCAACGACAGACGCCACGGGAGAGCAAGCGCTTGTGTAAAGGAGGAGATAGCGGCGCGCCCGCGCTTTCCACTTGTTTTTACACATCTAGAGCGACGTTGTTGATTGTTTGAGCATGTGACTGCGTGTTTCTCCTTGTTTTCTATATGTATGCGCAGCATATTTCCCGCGCGCACAAACACGGCCACAGACAATGAATTTTTCGGTTATTCCATCCATCCATCTTCCGCTTATCCGGGGCCGGGTCGCGGGGGCAGCAGTCTGAGCAGAGATGCCCAGACTTCCCTCTCCCTGGACACTTCATCCAGCTCTTCCGGGGGGACACCGAGGCGTTCCCAGGCCAGCCGGGAGACATAGTCTCTCCAGCGTGTCCTAGGTCTTCCCCGGGGTCTCCTCCCAGTGGGACGTGCCCGGAACACCTCCCCGGGAAGGCGTCCAGGAGGCATCCGGAACAGATGCCCGAGCCACCTCAGCTGACCCCTCTCGATGTGGAGGAGCAGCGGCTCTACTCTGAGCTCCTCCCGAGTGACCGAGCTTCTCACCCTATCTCTAAGGGATCGGCCAGCCACCCTGCGGAGAAAGCTCATTTCGGCCGCCTGTATCCGGGATCTTGTCCTTTCGGTCATGACCCAAAGCTCATGACCATAGGTGAGAGTAGGAACGTAGATTGACCGGTAAATCGAGAGCTTTGCCTTACGGCTCAGCTCCTTCTTCACCACAACAGACCGGTACATCAACCGCATTACTGCAGAAGCTGCACCGATCCGTCTGTCAATCTCCCGTTCCATCCTTCCCTCACTTGTGAACAAAACCCCAAGATACTTAAACTCCTCCACTTGAGGAAGGATCTCTCCACCAACCTGAAGTGAGCAAGCCACCCTTTTCCGACTGAGGACCATGGCCTCGGATTTGGAGGTGCTGATTTTCATCCCAGCCGCTTCACACTCGGCTGCAAACCGTCCCATTTCATGCTGAAGGTCCTGGTGTGAAGGGGCCAACACGACAACATCATCCGCAAAAAGCAGAGACAAAATCGCATGGTCCCCAAACCTGACACCCTCCGGCCCCTGGCTGCGCCTAGAAATTCTGTCCATAAAAACTATGAACAGAACCAGCGACAAAGGGCAGCCCTGCCGGAGTCCAACATGCACCGGGAAGAAGTTTGACTTACTACCGGCAATGCGAACCAAGCTCCTGCTTCGGTCATACAGGGACCGGACAGCCCTTAGCAAAGGACCCCGGACCCCATACTCCCGGAGCACCCTCCACAGGCCGCCGCGAGGGACACAGTCGAATGCCTTCTCCAAATCCACAAAGCACATGTGGACTGGTTGGGCAAACTCCCATGAACCCTCCAGCACCCTGTAGAGAGTATAGAGCTGGTCCAGTGTTCCACGGCCTGGACGAAAACCGCACTGTTCCTCCTGTATCCGAGGTTCCACTATCGGCCGTATTCTCCTCTCCAGTACCCTGGCATAGACTTTCCCAGGGAGGCTGAGAAGTGTGATCCCCCTGTAGTTGGAACACACCCTCCGGTCCCCCTTCTTAAAAAGAGGGACCACCACCCCGGTCTGCCATCCCAGAGGCACTGTCCCCGACCGCCACGCGATGCTGCAGAGGCGTGTCAGCCAAGACAGCCCCACAACATCCAGAGACTTGAGGTACTCAGGGCGGATCTCATCCACCCCCGGTGCCTTGCCACCGAGGAGTTTCTTGACTACCTCGGTGACCTCAGCTAGGGTGATGGTCGAGTCCACCTCTGAGCCCTCAGCCTCTGCTTCCTCAATAGAAGACGTGACGGCGGGATTGAGGAGATCCTCGAAGTATTCCTTCCACCGTCCGACGACATCCCCAGTTGAGGTCAACAGCCGCCCACCTCCACTGTAAACAGCGTTGGTAGGGCATTGTTTCCCTCTCCTGAGGCGCCGGACAGTTTGCCAGAATCTCTTCGAGGCCAGCCGATAGTCCTTCTCCATGGCCTCACCGAACTCCTCCCAGGCCCGAGTTTTTGCCTCCACAACCACCCGGGCTGCAGTCCGCTTGGCCTGCCGGTACCCGTCAGCTGCCTCAGGAGTCCCAAAAGCCAACCAGGCCCGATAGGACTCCTTCAGCTTGACGGCATCCTTTACTTCCGGTGTCCACCACCGGGTTCGGGGATTGCCGCCTCGACAGGCACCGGAGACCTTACGGCCACAGCTCCGAGCAGCCGCTTCGACAATGGAGGTGGAGAACATGGTCCACTCAGACTCAATATCTCCAACCTCCCTCGGGATCCGGTCGTGGCTCCGCCGGAGGTGGGAGTTGAAGATCTCTCTGACAGGAGACTCGGTCAAACGTTCCCAGCAAACCCTTACAGTACGCTTGGGTCTGCCGAGTCTGTCCAGCCTCCTCCCCCGCCATCGGATCCAACTCACCACCAGGTGGTGATCAGTTGACAGCTCCGCTCCTCTCTTCACCCGAGTGTCCAAGACATACGGCCGCAGGTCAGATGAAACGACCACAATGTCGATCATCGACCTGCGACCTAGGGCGTCCTGGTGCCACGTGCACTGGTGGACACCCTTATGCTTGAATATATAGAAGAATATATATAGCCCCAGACAACATAGCTCCTAGGGTCATTCGGGTACTCAAACCCCTCCACCACGTTAAGGTGGCAGTTCAAGGAGGGGTTGTTCGGTTAGCGTAGTTTAAATATGGACCGCTGGCTGAAGCGAAAGACAAGTTCGGATGATGCAGATCACAATCCAAAGAAAAAAGTGCCTGAAATTAAACTGAAAAGCATGAAAGACTCTGAAACTGAGAGACATAAATACATATAGTTTAAACTGAGTTCTTAATATCAATTTGAAGGAGAGCATGGCGTATTTTATATGACGTTTTAAAAAAAAAGCAAAGAATTGAACTGAACTGAAACACATGAATGACACTGAAATAGAGAGACATTAATATATAGCCTAGGCCTAGTTTAAACAGAGGTCTTAATGTCAATTTGAAGAATAGCATGGTGTATTTTGTATAAAGTTTTTTTTGTTTGTTTTGTTATTAACTGTTTTGAGAACTGGAAATGCACAATTCATGCATACAAATCTGTATTAATAAATGAAGATGATTAAATTAGACCGATGCATCAAAAGTTATTCTCCCTCCCCCCCTATAATCTTTAGATCCCCCCTATGTGACTCATGAAAGGGGGGAATTCCCCCCCCCCCCCCAGTTTAAAAAACGAAGTTCAGGCCCTGGATATATATCGTGATTCCTACCTACATGTGATCTGTGGAAAAGACCTCACCAGACTAATACCACTGGAGGTAGGAATCAAAACTGCACATGCCCCGCCCCACGTCGTGTCACCGAACCCAGTCCAGGGCTATGCTGATAATGTGGCCGTCGCATCCCGAGATGAAGGCGTGATTAAAAACATGCTGTCATGCACTGACAGATTCCTGAAATGGTCTGGCCTACAAGTTAAGCACAGTAAATGTGCAGTTTTCTATGAGAGGAGGAGCGGTGGCAACCGTTGGTATAGATCCAAGGCCGACCAACCCCCAGATTTTACCATCTTAGACCAGCCATCTTAGAATGGAGTCTGCAAGTGACTGACATGGCACATCAGTTTATGACCAGACTGGATCTCATTGATGCATCACCACTTCCTGTTACTCTAAAACTGCAAGCAATAAGAGACATAGCGTTTTCTAAAATTCAACATCTTTTTTGAAAATGTCCATATTCCGCAAAAAGTATTGCGTGAAATGGACAACAAAACCGTAAGCGTGGTTAGGAAATGGCTTTGTCTCAACACACATTCCACAAGATGTTTTATCTTTCAGAAAAGACAGGACGGGGGGCTTGGAGTTCCACACTGCATGTGGAATTACACCTCTACAAAACAGTCTCCCCTTACCAACATGCTGAACTGTGATGACGTCAGCGTGAGGCAAATGGCCAGATCATCCTTATTGCTGGATTTTAAAAGACGGAAGGTGCTACACGCATGCCGTGAGGAAGATAGCTTCCTGGGTTTTAAAAGAAAGACCAATGGAAAGCTAGATGGACCAGCACAGGGATTTGGTGTGTCATCAGACTGGCCAGACTTAAATGTCCTATGCTGGAAGACAGGTACTGAACTGAAGTGAACCTCTCACTATCGACCTGTAGAGGTCTCTGATGCAGTCGTAGAGGACCCATCTGTCATTGTGAAAGCCAGGCTGCAACATAACAACACTGTTCACCTGCTCCAGCCTAGAACATCAAGGCAGACTCTCTTGTTTATTCACAGAGCCCAAAATATGGAGTATTGGTCCAGTCTGAAACTCCAGGGAAAGTTGGCAAAACTGCCCTGTGCGGACCACTCCGTATCACACACTATCTACAGCAATGCCACCATCAGTGAGGAGATCCTCACCTTCTGTGTGAAAGCACGTCTGCAGGTTCTTCCTACAAAATACAACCCATCACTGTGGTTTCCCTCCACCCATTCGCCCCTCTGCAGGCTGCACACCCCCCCCCCCCCCCCAACACCTGGAGTCAGTAGCCCACATTATGAACAGTTGCTTATCACTTAAAGGACTATATATTGCCAGACATGACAGACTCGTGGACCTCATTGCTGCTCAGATTACCTGCGTGGCTGAGGAGCAGATCTTTTAACACACTACTGTACAGTCTGAATGGTTTAACTCACCTGCAAACACTTTTTTAGGAATTGCTAATACACCCGATATTGTTAAAATCTCTCAGAATGGCAAAAAAGTTACACTATTTGAGGTGTCATGTGCATTTGACTTGTTTATGGAGGACTCTTACTGCTCTAAGATTCTAAAATATCAGTCATTGATATCGACCATTGAGAACCTTGGGTACAGATGCAAACTTATTGTGCTAGTCTTTGGTAGTCTAGGTCATGTACACAGGCTGGCGGTCCGTGGACTTTGCATTGGGGGATTTCTAAAACAGGGGCCAAACAGTTGGCAAAGTACTGTTCAATCTGTTTATTTGGAAAAGACGATGTTTCCTGTACCCTTAGAACCCTAGTAACCACACAACTTACCATAAATGGCCATTTCTTCAGTTCCCGGCAGAGGCTTGAAGCACTGGATGCTCCGAATCACTCTTTTCTATAGCGAAGTCATGTAAAGCCTCCAGGGCATTCACAATGTCTGGAGGCTGATACCGAACAGCTTTTACAACCTCCACACGGCTTTCCCATCTGGTGGTTGACAAGACCTTGATGGTAAAATCCTTCACATTCACCTGGAGAATGGCCCACCGTTGAACAGAGCCACTAAAAAGATTGTAGAGTCTCTGTAAGACACCATAGAAGTTAAGGGATATTGTGGAGGATTTGGCAGCATCCCCAATGACCAGGTTTAGTGTGTGACTTCCACATGGGACACAGAGGGCTTTGGGGTTGAGGTCAAGGACCCTCTTTTGTACCCCTTGCTTCTTTCCCTGCATATTACTGCCGTTGTCATAAGATTGACCACGGCAGTCAGAGATATCCAGGAGCAGTGTTTCCAGATGTCCAAGGAAAAGTTCGAGTAGGCCTTTGCCAGTTGTGTCCTCTGCCAAAAGAAAGCCTACAAAATGCTCATGGATGGACACGCCTTTGTGGAGTTCACAGTTAACTATGCGCAGGACCACAGACAGCTGTTCATTGTGGCTGATGTCAGGTGTGCAATCCATTATAACAGCATAATATTTGGCCCTCTTCACTTTTTCAACAATGGCATCAAGGGTGCTCTTTGCCACATGCGATATCAGTTCGTTCTGGATGTGCTTACTCAAATAAGTGTCTGACAGCTCTTTTTCTTGGATTCTTCTTAAATGTTCTTTCACGAAAGGGTCAAATTTTGCCATCAGCTGTACTTGTCCTAGGAAGTTTCCATTGCCATGCTCATATAATTTCTCTGTATGCCCATGAAAAGCAAGATTTCGCTCAGCTAGATGGATAATTATGGCAAGCAATCTTTTTAAAATATTTCTCCATCTCTCAATTTCTGCCATCATTGCATTTTGGTTCAGCTGATCAATGGCTGTGCCTGTCTGAAGTCTTTGGGTAAGTGTGTGCCAGGACTCCATATGAGACACATGTTCAGCAGACCTCTCATGCTGTTTCAGGTGAGCTCTGAGGTTTCTCCAATTGTTAAAACCATCTGAACTTAAATGTGTGTTCCCCTCTCCAAAAAGTTGGCAACAAAAGCACATAACACAGTCCCCTGATTCACTGTAGATAAGCCACGTCCTATTAATCTGCGAACGATCGCACATAGCTCCTCGGCCGTGAGCTTCTTAGGCCAGAGAGCCGGGTCATCTGTCAGCAAGCCTACAGTGCTTCGGTCGGTGGCAGCAGGATTAGCACAGTTAGGGCTAGGGCTATTACTACACTGTAAAAAAAAATTACAGTGAGATTTACAAATAGATTTTCTCTGGCTGCTTTTGTTTTATTATAAAACACATTCGTTATGGCATGAAAATCAGAGAGAAAATGTGATCACGTGTCATTGTATGAGGAATGTTTAATACTAATTAATTTCACATTTCAGTATTATAGCTCTGTGACCCTACCGCATGCGAGCTTGTAGTGAGAAACAGGTAATCTGAAGAACTTTAAAAACACATGGTATACAAAAAAGGTTTTGTACTACTGTAGGATTTAGACCAACACAAACATCAAGACTCAGCATCTGAATCTCAACAACTGTGACAATAAAAAATAATAAAACTCTGAAGATCACAAAACAAGCTACTAAAAAGTTGCAACAAAAACAACAGCAAAAATAAAAGCAGATAATAATAATAAAAGAAAATACTAAGGTAATTCAGCATCATTTATACATGCTGCATGCATGCTGAGAGATATGAGTTTTGATTGATGGCTCCCATCATGCACTGCACTTATATCATCACCGTTATTGAGATTCATATGCTGAATCTTGATGTCTGTGTGTGTCTGAAAGACACAGTAGTTCAAACCTTTGTGTACAATGTTTTAAAAATTCTTCAGATTATCACAACATATGATGTATCACATGGTGTAGAATCATAGGGCTACTACAATTAGTAACATTTTTTATCATAAATTTCACAGGGTTATTTTTACATTGTGTGTTTACATAATTTTACAAACATAAAAGGTTGCCACCATATTTTTTTACGTTAAAATACTGGCAACCACAGCTGCCGTTTTTTTTACCGTAAATTTCACAGGTTTTTTTTTTAACAGTGTAGCAGAATTAGGTGGTTAACTCACCAAAGCCCCATCATCGCTGTCAAAATGGCCATAACTGGACAACTCTTCCTCATCTGTGTCAACCTCGATAACACTTTAAGTGACGGCGGTGTCAACAACGTGATGTCCTCTTCATTGTCTTGGTTGACGTTATCCTCACCTAGCGCCACTTCACAGCTAACGTTAGCTGCTGCTGCTGTAATGCTTTGGACGTTGTTGTTCCTGTCTGTATCAGTAGCTGTAAAAAAGTTTGTCAACTTTGGCAGCGTTGCCAAATACTTATCAGCGTCTTTTCGCTTTTTTCTTTTAATTGAGCCGCTTGGTTAACTTCTTTTCATTTTCGTGTTTAGACTCACCTAAACGCGAGTCGCCTTGCTTCGTCTCTGTTTGTGTACTTCCCAGTCCTCCTGTCACTGTGTGTTTATCTTTCGTGCTGTGCACCGTTAAGGACTAGTCCATTTCATTGTGAAAATAGGGGTTGTATGTGTAGGGACAGATAACCAAGAACTGGACATTTTAACCACTACTTCAACGTTTCAATGTATTTCTTAAGAATATTAATAAAAATGTACCACGCTTTTGAAGCGTTCATGATGATAAAGGGCCTTTTTTTTCTTCTTTTTTTTTTTTTTTTTTTTTGAGGTTGGTTGGGGGGCCCCCCTACTACGACCGCTGGTAGGGGGCCCCAAACAGCCGCCTACCTATGCCTCTATGTTAAGACCGCCACTGCTCAGCAATTAGAAAACAATAAATGATAGCCATCTTAACTCTGATCCACTTTAAGTGCAACTAGGGCTGTGCGATATAGCTAAAAAATGTATCACGATATAATATTTCATATCTACATTTCATGTTACTACATTAAATCCATGGTGAATGTTGCTGATTTGTGGACTTAAATAACTAGTTCATTCATGGCACAGTGTTTCTCCTGGTTTCCACGTCAGCGCTGTTTGATCCGTCAATAACGGAGAAATTTGAATGCTTCTCACTAGATCTTGCAGCGATGTTATTACTTCAGTGGCGAATTCAAATGCTTAGTTACTGGATCTCTTAGCATTGTGTAGTAACAGTGTCGCTTGATCAAGATCGGCTCGCGCTGCACAGACATTGTTCCAAACTGATAAATGGTCTGTGAAGCACAAAATAATGAGTAACGCAGTTTCGTTCCGCTTTCATTACGTTTGCCATTTGATGTTGAGCAACGTTGAGGTGGTCGCGCCAGCGTCTCTTCCATGAGCGCGATTCCGCGCACCTACATTTGAAATATAATGAGCGTGGTTGCCGCCATATATTTCAAATGAACTTGAGCACACTAAAGACGCGATATGTGAACGGCCCCTAAGATCTGCGGGCGCGTGCATTTTAATGAAAATATCGAGCGCTATATCGAACATTTTTTATATTGTTACCGAAAATTTTATATTGTTACGTACAATCGATAAATACAAATACTTTTTATCGCCCAGCCCTAAGTGCAACACGTGTGTACTAGCCCAAAAACCCGCGACACTCCAGTACAAAAGTGTGCATGACCCATGCCGATCTACGGCAAACCCTGATGGGGAAAATGCATTGCACATTATATACAACGAGCGTCAGTACATCCAAAATGAATGCATCATAACAGAATCAAACATAGTCTGTTACACAGTTGTTGTTTGTCAAGAAGAATATGGCATCGTTTCGCGGTAGCTATAGGAAGGCCGAAATATATGGCAAACTCTGACTCTTTTCTTGACACAAGATATTATTCTCATCTCGTACAGAAGTAGAATAAAAATGCTGCATCTGTAACGGCATGAGATGATAATGTGTCAGTAATTTCCTGCTGACATGTTGAAATACTCTTCAGTTTTTAATGCGTTGTTTAACATCACAACAGACATAATAAATGGAATACTCTGAGTCAGATACACAAATGATTAGGCTATGTTTTTACCTCACTATATGGGAAATAACCTGATTTATTAATAAACACTCCACCAGTGCTATCAAAAATAGAAAATAGATGATCATATATAAAAAAAAGTAATTAAATAAGCAAATTATTGAGTAAAGATATAAGATAATAATTAAAGCTGCAAGCAGCATTTAGCGGGGTTCAAGCATTTAATGCCTTTAAGCACATAAGCATTAAAGACATTAAGTTTTATTTAGCAAGCATTTAACCACTGACATAATAGATGGAAAAGACCATTTACAGCCAATACAGGCAATTTACCATAGGAAATATGTTTATTAAAGGGGGGGTGAAATGCTGTTTCATGCATAGTGAGTTTTTTACACTGTTAAAGAGTTGGATTCCCATGCTAAACATGGACAAAGTTTCAAAAATGAAGTTGTAAGTTTGATGGAGTAATTCTGTTCCAAAAATACTCCTTCCGGTTTGTCACAAGTTTCGGAAAGTTTTTTTCGAATACGGGCGTGTGTGACGTCAGAGTCGCCGGAATTTCCTTATACGGGTCTTAAGGGCACTTCTCCCGGAAGGGCGCGCGCGCATCTGTAGCCTAGTGCGTGCGAGAGTACGCCTATGCCCATCAGAGCGCTGGGCTCGGCTGCGCTGCAATTAAAAAAATGGCACCAAAAAAGTGTGTTTTTGGTTGCCAGGGCAAGACAACACTGCACAAATTTCCAAAGAACCCAGCGTTAAGGGACCTGTGGATGGATTTTATTTTCCCAGAGCAGCAACGGAGTTGTGCAAGTGTTTTTGTTTGTTCCCTTCATTTCGACGGTAATAGTTTTATAAACAAGGCCCAGTTCAACGCCGGATTTGCAGATCGCCTAATACTTAAAGATGGAGCAGTCCCAACGATAAAGGTTCACGGTCGTGCGTTGGAACCGCAGGCGGTGAGTAAAACTGCTTCAAATGTCTGTGAGTTGTTAACTATCGGCGTGTAAGCACAGCAAGTAAACAACATGATCACATACAGTTAATGTATCTATGGAGCATGCGATGTATGGTGTGTGTGTGTGTGTTTAAATACATTTGTTTAGCTGGCCACTGTAGGTGTCAGTTTGTTTATTGTAAAAATAAATCATGTCCTCATAAACCACGAGTCTGTCTGTTTACAACACAAATGTTGTAAAACTCGCGCATGACATGGTGTTCTAAAAACACTGCGCTCAAGTTCATATCATTTCTATTTTTAAAAAAACGCTCGAGACCTTATGTTTTTCACCCATTTCACTGCCCATCTCACGTTTTTGTGAGCAAAAACGTGTTCTGTATGAACGAGCCCTTACTATTGTTTAGATCCTTGTTCTGCATGGGATTACATGGCACGTTTCCCCCCGTCGGGTTTTTCCGGAAAGACTCGGTACAGTCTATCTTTCTTTTATAAATATAATAAAACTAAAGACTTTTTGGAGATATGAAGGATGCAATACTACTCTATAGGTACTCAAGATTAACATGAGATTGAGTGAAACTGAGTGTTTCACCCACCCTTTAAAGGTTTAACAGTTAAAGTGCTACCTACGGTCTGATCTCCATTTTCAATAATTATTTTAAATAAATGATAAGTAACAAAATGTAAGCAAATATGCATAGCATGGTTTACCACTTATTTACCATGTTCTAGCATGATTTACCATAGTTTACCATGATTTGCCATGTTCCAAAGTGATTTACCATTATTCTAGCACGATTTACCATAGTTTACCATGATTTGCCATGTTCCAAAGTGATTTACCATTATTCTAGCATGATTTACCATAGTTAACCATGATTTACTACGTTCTAGTATGATTCACCATGCATCTAGCATGATTTACCATGTTCTAGTATGATTTACCATGAATCTAGCATGATTTACCATAGTTTACCATGATATTCCATGTTCTAGTATGCTTTACATGATTTACCCTGTTCTAGTATGATTTACCATAGTTTACCACGATTTACCACACTATAGTATGATTTACCATGCATCTAGCATGATGTACCATAGTTTACTATGATATACCATGTTCTAGTATGATTTACCATGATTTACAATGTTTCAGCATGGTTTACCATGATTCACCACGTTCTAGTATGATTTACCATGTTCTAGGATGATTTACCATAAAGCACTGTGATTCTAGCAGTATTTACCATAGTTTACCATGATTTACCATAGTTTACCATGATTGACAACAGTTTACCATGATTTACCATAGTTTACCTTGATTTACCATGTTCTAGCATGATTTAACATGTTCTAGCATGATTTCACATGTTCTAGTATGATTTACTATAATTTATCCACCAGTAATACAAAGCAGTTTTTCCATTTTCTCTCCATTAAGCATGCTTACACACACACAGACACACACAGACACACACACACAAAGACAAATATGTTTTCAATGTTTTTGGGATATGTTATTGTGAAAAGATCTTGTAATGGTCTATTCACATATTTCTTTGTGATCTAATAATATAAAACTATATTACCAGTCCATCATAATAAATAGCCATCGGGATGGCTCCCGAGGCCAGTGACGATAGATTTCGATCAAGGGTCCATAGAGGTCCTTACCATCCAAATTTGAGCACGCAGGTAGTTTTCGTTTTCGAGTTATGAGCGAATTTGTACAAGGGGGCGTGACCGTCAATGGCGGCCGCCATTTTGAATCGTGCCCAGTGGTTTTTCGCTAATAACTGTGAAATTCATATCATTGATAGATTGCATCTCGACAGTTCGAACAAGCCCTGTGCTGTCAGGATTGGTGGAGATTTGCTTTAAATTTTGACTTTCAAAGAAATTTGGTGATGGCCACATTTTGAAATGACCCTGTTATAGCCATACGAAAAATGCAAAAGATCAACTTTTTTTGATAACTATTACTCTACAGAGTCCAGAGAATTGTCCTAGACTGGTCTGGTTCCGATCGGGCGAAAAAACCTAGGACTAGTTCGCAAAAGTAGGTTTTTAACATAATTGCGAATATTTAATGAACGATTTGATTGACAGCAGTGGTTCTAGAGGCAAAGTTCAGTATGAGGAGATCTATCAAATGATATGCATATTGTGTGGATGTGTGCAACACCACGTGATTACAGAGCCATAAAACTCGTTAGCGCTAACTAGTGGCTGATTTCTTTCAAAATTCTTACAGACGCCTAGGGCCATGAGTCGAACATGCCCACCAAGTTTCGTTCCGATCGGCCTCCGTTAACCTTGTCTAATAGGTGCTCAAATTCTTTGGTCGATGGCGGCCATGTTTTTTGAGATACGCCAATGTCCTCATAGACATACATGGCACCCTGGACCAAGACACTGCATACCAATGTTTAAGTCAATCGGACTAACGGTCAGGTAGTCATAGCCCTTTTTATGTTTTTTTACCGTTATAGCGCCACCTAGTGTTCGATCATGGTGATTTTTTTTACCGTGACCTCAGATTGAACTCATACATATGTGTACAGAGTTTGGTGAAGCTATCTCATTTACTTATCGAGTTATAGCCATTTTAGTAAAATAGGCTCCTCCTACAACGTTAATTTTGCGCCCTTTTTTCAATAATTATTAATATTCAGTCTCCAGAGAACATTTCTGCACTGGTTTGGTTCCGATTGGGTGAAAAACCTAGGACTAGTTCACAAAAGTAGGTTTTTGACAAAATTCAAAATAGCAGAAAAATTTGCATTGTGGAAATGAAATCGGAGAAATACGTTATTTTCTTCAGGCATCCAGCTTTCCAATGATATAAGACACTTGAGTCTACAACATACGGTCTAGGAGTAATGAGTAGTTTCGCGCAATTGATTGCTGTAGCGCCACCTATAGGCCAATCGGGGTCATACCCCCTCAACCTCTCCTCAATTTTTGTACTACCATTTGGCAAAGTTTCAAGTCTCCAGCACTTACGGTTTCGGGCTGCACAATGCGTTTTACGGCAGAAGAAAAATAATAATAATTAAAGCTGCAAGCAGCATTTAGCGGTGTTCAAGCAGTTAAGGCATTTAAGATTTTTAACCACACAAGCATCAAAAGACATTAAGTTTTATGTAGCAAGCATTTAACCACTGACATCATAGATGGAATAGACCATGTTTTAGCATGATTTACCATGTTCCAGTATGATTTACTATGAATCTAGCATGATTTACCACATTTTACCATGATATACCAAGTTCCAGTATGATTCACCATGATTTACCCTGCTCTAGCATGGTTTACCACAATTGAACACATTCCAGTATGATTTAATATGATTCTAGCATGATTTACCAGTTTACCATGATTTACCATGTTACACTGCAAAAAATCGACATACAAAAATAAAAAAAAATAAAAACTAAAATCAAGCTAAATGATATGCCAATGGGGTGAGAAAATTCTACTTGATAAGACATCTTGAAACAAGAAAAATAAACTTGTGATAAAAAAGATCTTAAAATCTTAAAACAAGAAAAAAGTTAAGTAAATTTAGATATTTTAACTTGATTCAAGCAGTATAAATATCTTGAAACCAATGCAAAAATAGTAAAATCTAGTATTTTTTTCTTGTTTTATTAGTGATTAGTTTTAAATACTCTTGGTAAAAATATCTTGATATAAGAATATATATACACATTTTAAGAGTTTCAGGCTTATTTTAAGGAAAAAGTTTGGTTTAAAATATCTTGATATAAGAATATATATACACATTTTAAGAGTTTCAGGCTTATTTTAAGGGAAAGGTTTGGTTGAAAATATCTTGATATAAGAATATATATACACATTTTAAGAGTTTCAGGCTTATTTTAAGGGAAAGGTTTGGTTTAAAATATCTTGATATAAGAATATATATACACATTTTAAGAGTGTCAGGCTTATTTTAATATTTAAATACTTATTTTAAACCAAACCTTTCCCTCAAAATAAGTAACTAATAACTAATATGGATGTCCCCTCTCAATCTAGACTATTTCTAAAAATAAGCTCTGAAACAGAGATACATTTAATCTGGTACAACAAACATGCTCTTAATATTGCTTTATTAACTCCAACTGCAAAAGGAAAGCAAACGATTATTAAAAAATTACAGCAATGCATCATATCACAGCAATTGGTAAGCCTATTAAAACAAAGCTGTAAAATCCAATTAGTAAACCTTACTTGAAAAATAACTTACTTATTATGTAAATAGTCACTTACTTTAGGTAAATATAAAAAACGGAAACACGTTATAATAAGGTTCATTAGTTAGTGTATTAACTAACATGAACTAACAATGAGTAACACATTTGCTATTGTATTAATTAATCTTTGTTAATGTTAGTTAATAATAATCCAGCTGTTCATGTTAGTTCACAGTGCATTAACTAATGTTAACCAATACAATCATCGATTTTAATAATGTTTTAGGAAATGTTGAAATTAATATGAACTAAGATTAATAAATGCTGTATTGTTAATTCTTAGTTCATGTTAACTAATTAACCTTATTGTAAGTGTTACCCAAAAACCTTTTAAAGTACAACAACATATTTTTTTTATATAAAATCTGAATAAAAAATAAATATATTTGAGAGATATATTTATTTCTCATACCCTGACTCTAACACATCCTCAACAAACAGCTTTAACAATTCAATAAATAACAATTACTCACTTTAATCAATAACACTTCAGAGACAACTTGGTATATAAGTGCAAAAAAATTTAAACAACGAAAAAGCAATGTCTCTGTCACACATGTACATTAGAAATGAATACGCTGACAGCATCTTAAAGGGTTAGTTCACCCAAAAAAAATTCTGTCAGTAATTACTCGTCCTCATGCCGTTCCAAACCCGTAAGACCTTCGTTCAACTTCGGAACACAAATAAAGATATTTTTGATGAAATCTGAGAGCTTTCTGTCCCTCCATTGACTACAACGTCATTGCAACTTTCAAGTCCCAGAAAGGCAGTAAAAACATTGTTAAAATAGTCCATGTGACAACAGTTGTTCGGCCTTAATATTATGAAGCAACGAGAATACTTTTTATGCGCAAACCCCCCCTCCCCCTTTATGATGGATAGATGCACTTTTATCATGGAGTTGGATAAAAGATTATCCAACTAATGGGTTGACTGTTGACGTAGTGTAAACAGCCCAGTGCTTCTGGGTTCTACGTCAGAACGCCGTCTCACTATTGGCCAACGCTAGTCATGTGTGATGCTGGCCAATAATAGGCCTACGTTCTGACGTAGAACCCAGAAGCACTGGGCTGTTTACACTACGTCAACAGTGTAGGAGAATGACATGGAAGAGAAGAGATAGTAATATTTACTCGCTTCATAATATTAAGGTTGAACTACTGTAGTCACATGGACTATTTTAACGATGTTTTTACTACCTTTCTTGGCCTTGAAAGTTGCAATGACATTGTTCAATGACGTTGCCATGATAGTGGTGCTATAGGCTATGCCTGGGTTTATCGGTGGTTATCATGATCTAAATGCATGATACTGGATGACCAATGGTTTAGCCTAGGCATCTAGCACTTTAAAGATGAAAACCCAGAAAGGTAAGAAAGACAAAAGCAATTTTTCAGAGATTGCAGTTTTGGTGGGAGTTTGTTCTGTCCCAAACCAAGCATCAATTTCTGAATGAAGTTAAAAGTGTTTATTTCTTTTGCGAAATCCAAATTTAAAGCATAAGACAGACCAAAAGAGATGCAAATTGCCTGAGGCAGGTTCTGCAGATTATCCATTACAATACCTCTCTCAACAATGATGGCAGTAGACACTGGGCAAAGGTAGTTTAGTTAGAGAGAGAGAGAGGTTCTTTTTCATCAATGACAGTCCCCAACAGATACTTGTGCCCAGGCGTCATCAACATCATCACATACCTGAATGAAACCAAACAATAAAAATATTACAACAGGGAAAAGGCATGAATAATTGTCAGTTAGCTGCCCTGCATACACTGCCTTTAATCCATGTATAAGTGTATATACTTTATCTTTTTTTTTTTTTTTTTTTATTACGACTCTTAAAGGGATAGTTTACCCAAAAATGAAAATTAGCCCATGATTTACTCACCCTTAAGTAGGGCTGGGCGATAAAACGATAATTATCGCAATATTTTTCTTGATAAAACGATATCAAGAGTTCAATAAATGTTTGTGCGCCAAAAGCGGAACGAAACTCATTTGAACCGCGCGCCACACGTACCATTTATCTGCTCTGCTCAAAGTCCAAACGGCAGCGAGAGCTCACTAGAGCAGAGGCGTTTACTCTGATCGTCTCGCTCACGAGATCCAGTGAGAAGCGCTTGAATTCAGCGAAGAACACAAATGTCTTAGTGATTTAAACCAGTTTAAAGGCAGATGAAACAGCACTGACGAACAGGAGAAACACTGCGCAACGATACAGTCAGAATCTGAATTTTTACTGAATCCATTTACCACGGATTTACTGTAACGTTAGCCTAGTAATATTAACTGCAACATTAAATGTGGGATATACATATTGAATTGTATTATATTATAAATGTAGACAATGTATTAAATGACTGATGGAATATAATTACAGCATTTAATAATGTATTTAGGCTACTGTTTTTCATACAAATAGCCTACCATAGAAACCATAAAGTTACATTTTGCCATGCTAGTGAGTTGCTATAGGCTATGCCTGGGTTTATCTGTGGTTATCATGATCTAAATGATACTGGATGACCAATGGTTCAGCCTAGGCATCTAGCACTTTAAAGCCCCAGAAAGGTAAGAAAGACAATGTAATCCATGCAAGTCTAATGGTATAATCTTAATTTTATGACGCAATCCGAGAACTTTGTTTGTGCAAAAAAAAATGTTTTATATATATATATTCCACTTCATTTACAAAATAACTGAACTGCAATGCGTGTTCATTAGGACATCACAAAGTATGTGTGTTTTGCTCATGCATGAGCAGCCAGTTGTTGTTCTTTGAACAAATCGATAAGATTTAGTAAATACTGTTTTTTTTTTTTTTTTTTTTTTTTTTTTTACAAAAAGCACTCATGTCATTACATTATGCCTTTAAGTGGAGAAGTGACTGTTAAGATTACAGTCCACAGTTAAAGGGTTTATCAACAAAACCTCACAACACTTTAGTCAACAGCTAGATAGATTGTAAGCAAAACCATGATCAACTCAGAATAATAAAAAATTAAGGCTGCAGTAAACTAAACTCTGTATTAATTTTCTGCATAAGCTATCCAATATCTCTCCAATGCTTCTTGAAGATTGTGACAAAGCGTGGTGTGTAGAGATCCACAGCACCATAAAAGTTACTCTGCAGTCTGCAGATCTGTGGTGACTATCCTGTCAAACTCTGCAAACACATACAACACAGGCACACACACACAAAAAAGGCATGAAACAGTGTGGACATTTTTCAATGCATGGTCAGGCCTACAGGTCAATTCTAAAGCAAACCTAAACAGAATGTGGTTTCTCATAGTGGAAAAAGGGATATGCATAAGTACTTAACTTACTTGTCTCTCTGTAAAAAGAGCTGGCCACTGCTCCATCTGCATCCACAATCTCACGTCTTCGCATTGAGAAGATCTGGTCCATCTTTGATGCAATGAGAGGTTCCAATAAGATAACATCAGTAGGGATAACATCACTTAACATTACTAAGTTTTTCATCTTGTTAAAAGATGGCTAATTTTATCAGCAGTGATAAAGCAGTTGAGTTTGAGTAAAGAAAATCACTTTTACATTGCCTGCATTACATTCTGAATTTACTCAATTTAAAAATAAAAGTATAATGCTGCTGTGAAATCACAAATACTGTCAAAACATATCACAAACTTCATCTCTGCATAAGCTGCAGGTTAACGGTAGCTTTAACTGTAACGTTAAATGTGCGCCATTTCACCAGATTTGGTCATTAACCATAATAATTTATAAACCAATGCCAACAGAGAAGAATGCATAAGTGAAAATGGTAAAATAGAAAACCATAATTACATTTGTGACAAATAAATCGTTTTTAGGCATTCAGGAACTGTTATGGTATCTGATAGTTTTATGTGCAAAAAAACAGGCCACACCATATTCTTCAAGCTCCGAATATCACAATTAGTTGGTACACATTAAGGAGATCAGTAAAAAATAGCGACATACAGTAAAAAAAAAAAAAAAAAAAAGCATTCACACAAAAGTCGCATGCATGATTACTCACCTTATTATTATTCCAAAAACGTAGCGAGGCTCCAGATAAAAACTTAGTCAGTCTGTTAACGTCTTTCCACATCTGCAAAATTGGCGCCTAAATATGAACAAAATCTATCGCGCATGCTCTCACAAGTGCCGCTTCTTCTTCTTTGTTTTTTTCTGCACATTAGGCACGCTTTAACTGCTGCCTCTCACTGGTTTAGTAACGTCATTGCGTCCTTTGTTGCTACTTGCTTGTAAAACCTAGTAAGAAGTATGTATTTTATATTACTGAGTAAAGTTAACACATACATCAAGGTTACACATACATCACTGAGAAAGTGATATATATATATATATATATATATATATATATATATATATATATATATATATATATATATATATATAATAAAGAGACCAAAAAAATGAATTTTTATTTTAATTTAAGCAACTGCTGTCTATAAGAACCTGATGAAAACAACTGCTGTCAACAATTGGTGATCAAAAGACCTTCGCTGACTTTTTCACTACTCCCCATTTAACCAAAACGTTGAAGTCCAAATCAATGCAGTTTCATTTAAAAGGGCTTTAAAGTGCTTCAAATGGCTCTCCTCAATCCCAGCTGAGGATAGGGTCTTATTTAGCGAGTCATTTTCAAAAAAGAAGAAGAAAAAAAAGTATACTTTTTAACCACAATTGTCCGTCTTGTGCTGGTCTGTGACGCGCCGGGCATTAGGCCTACATCATCACGTTGGAAAGTATATTATTATTATTTTTTTTAATTTTTTTTTTAAATGACTCTTCGATTCGCTAGATAAGACCCATTGATTTGATTTGGACTTCAACATTTTGGTTGCAATTCCATTGAAGTTCCATTCCACAATGCAAGTCCATTGTGTGGAGAAAAATCCTAAAACGTTTTCCTCAAAAAACTTAATTTCTTTTCCACTGAAGAAAGAAAGACATGAACATCTTGGATGGCATTGGGGTGAGTAAATTATCAGGAAATTTTCATTTTAGGGTGAATAATCTTTTAAAATGAAGTTACTGGGTTGGTGTACAAGATATTGACAGTTGTCAGCACCGAAAAATATGTTATGGTTCAAACTAAATAATGTTTAATTCACTGAATTGGCTTTATCACTCTCTCTCTCCTCTCCACTATAGCTGGTGTGTGGTGAGTGCACTGGTGCTGTGGCTGCCGTCGCATCATCCCAGTGGATGCTGCACACTGGTGGTGGTTGAGGAGAGATCCCCTGATATGATTGTAAAGGGCTTTGGGTGTACAGTAGTACATATGAAAGCGCTAAATGCCTCATGCATTCATTCAATGTAAAGTAGGAAACAATTAAAAATAATAATCTTTGTGTCTGAATGTGCTAACATTGTTTTCTAAAAATAAGAAACGTTGTTTTCTTAAAATAAGAAAATATGGCTTGAAATTGGATAGACTGTGTCAAAATATACCATACACTTTAAAAATATACTTAATTCATTTACAGAAATCACCAGAATTGGCATTTTTTTCTAAGTAAGAAAATTCAAGTTATATTTTCTCAAAACAAGCAAAATAATCTTTTGCTTTTAGTTCTAGGCTAGTTAATTTATCTTAGAAGAAAAAAAATACGAATTCTTGCCTTATTTTAAGATTTTTTAACTCGGCAAGATTTCATTTTTTGCAGTGTATAAGATGATTTATCATGATATACCACATTCTAGAATGATTTACCAGGATTGTAGCATGATTTACCATGATTCATCACATTGCTAGCATTATTTGCCATGATACACCATGTATTAGTATTATTTACTATGATTTACCATCTTTCTATCGTGATTTACCATGATTTACCACATTGCTAGCATTGATGTGAAGTGTCAATAGCAATGACGTGATACACTTTGATAAAAAAATTATTGTCTTATAATAGTTAACATGGAAAAACAGGTTTGCTTTAGTGCAGAATACTGGTGAAAATCAGGTCTGTCAAAATGAAAGTGAGCCAATAAGTGGTCTTCTACTGCCCTCTGCTGGCCATTATACTTATTAATAAAAAGTTTTCACAGGTGCTTTTGCACTTATATGTAGATATATGCTTACACACACACACACACAAATGTTGTTGTTGTTGTTTTTTTCAATGCTATTGGGATGTGTCATTATGAAAATATACTTTAATGGTCTATAAGCATTTCACATATTTCTCTGTGAAGCTAGATGAGGACGGGACCTTTCAAACAAGCTATCCCACAAGAATCTAGGTGGTGTAGGTAGGGAGCTACAGCTGTTCCAAGCCGGAGGTCTCACGGATTATATATATATATATATATATGCAATATAGTTTTGAACATATATTAATGCAAATACTTTTCTTCTTTCATATGTGCAAAAAATTGAAATGAATGAAATGATACCACAGAGACATTCTTCAATATGCAAACAATTGAACTTGAATAAATTCATTGATTGTTAATGTTACTTATTTTCATATGCATTGTTTTAAAAAAAACATTGTATTACTCTGGCAATAAAATACAGTTTTGTTTTCTATGACTTGGTTTGATTCCATGTATTTTTTAATGGCACATTTTTCATATTAACTAATAAAAATGCTTAAACACATTTTGTTAAAGCTATAGATATTTGAAACAAATGGTAGGTAAAAGAAAATGCTTATTTCAGGTTTCCCATTAAAAACGCAATTTTTAGTTTTCATTTTGATCATATAATTTTATTGAAAAAAAATGCTTACACACACACACACACACACACTTTTGGGATGTTATTGTGAAAATCTAATTTAGTTTAATATAGTTGATAAAATCTAATTTAGTTTAGTTGAATATTTAGGTAATATAGTTTAATAATATTAAACTATATTACCAGTCCATCATAATAATAAAAAAAAATAGCTTTAAGAAGTAAAATGACCAGCAGAGGGCAGTAGAAGACCACTTATTGGCTCACTTTCATTTTAAACTACTTGGTTTCATTAGTATTCTACACTAAAGCAAAGTAGTTTTTTCATGTTAACTCCATAATGCATGCTTACACACACACACACACATTTGGGATATGTCATTGTGAAAATCTCTTTTAATGGTCTATAAGCATTTCACATATTTCTTTGTGATGTAATAATATAAAACTAATTTTAAAAAATAGTTTTAAGCATTTGTTTGTAAGCCAATGCTGAAAGCTGATAAAAAGATTAAACATGTCTAATACTGCTGCTCCCTCTAGTGGACAACAGGGGTATTACAGCCTATATAGAGTTGAAATGAATGAATGGAAATTTGGTTTTTCACTTATATCTCGGGAACGAGAAAGTGAAAAAATCTGAAACTCAGAAATTAGATAGTGTCCGAGGAGCTCTGTTGAACGAGACCATCCCGGTGTTGGTGGCCGATCGGGGCCGTGAGTTATGCCAGTTGAAAGGCATATCTTTTGGGGCTTATATCTCGGGAATGCCCGGGCCAAATCACACCAAACTCGAATCGAAACTAGACGAGGACGGGCTCTTTCCAACGAGCTATCACACAAGAATCTAGGTGGTCTGGGTCGGGAGTTACAGCCGTTCAAAGTCGTGGGTCTCTCGGATTAGCGATCCGCGGGGGGGGGCGCTCCCGAGGCCCGCGACGATAGATTTCGATCAAGGCCCAATAGAGGACTTTACCATCCAAATTTGAGCGTGCAGTGAGCTTCCGTTTTCGAGTTATGATTGAATTTGTACTGGGAGGGCGTGGCCTAACGTTATACTTTCGTTTTCAGCCTTCCTGTGACACAATTGTGAATAATACAATGAATTTGAACAAAATGTGATTGTAAATGTTAAAATAATGATTTTATAAAGTCTAAATATGAATTATATATAACAATATTAGGGAGTAGTATGATGAAATGACAGCAGGAGGCAGTAAAATACCACTTATTGGCTGTTATACACCCTATTATAGCCATCCAAATGAAGAAGTTATACCTTTTTTGATAATTATTGATCTAATTATTGAAATATATGGTTTTAAAGCTTTTTAACTGTTATAGCGCCACCTATGGTCCGATCTCCATGAAACTTTGCATGCTTCTTCACATTGTTATGACACATATGCTCATGAATTTTTGTGAAGTTCTGATTTTTTATTTATGATTTATAGGCTTTTGAGTGTATTTTGACAAGCCCATTTTATAAATGACCCTGTTACAGCCACCCAAATTCAAAAGTTCAACTTTTTTTTGATAATTATTGATCTAGAGAGTCCAGAGAATTGTCCTAGACTGGTCTGGTTCCGATCGGGCGAAAAACCTAGGACTAGTTCGCAAAAGTAGGTTTTTAACATATTCGTAAATATTTAATGAACGATTTGATTGACAGCAATGGTTCAAGAGGCAAAGTTGTTCAGCATGAGGAGATCTATCAAATGACATGCATATGGTGGGGATATGTGCCACACCACGTGATTACAGAGCCGTAAAACTCGTTAGCGCCAACTAGTGGCCGATTTCTTTCAAAACTCTTACAGACCTCTTGGGCCATGAGTCGAACATGCCCATTGAGTTTCGTTCCAATCGGCCTCCGTTGACCTTGTTTAAAAGGTGCTCAAACTTCATTGGCCGATGGCGGCCATGTTTTTTGAGATATGCCAATATCCTTTTACACATACATGGCACCTTGGACCAAGACACTGCATACCAATTTTCAAGTCAATCGGACTAACGGTCAGGTGGCCACACCCCCTTTTAATTTTTTTTCATGTTATAGCGCCACCTAGTGTCCGATCGTCGCGATTTTTTTACTGTGACCTCAGAATGAACTCATTCACATGTGTACCAGGTTTGGTGAAGCTATCTCATTTCCTTCTCGAGTTATAACGATTTTAGTAAAATAGGCTCCGCCCACAACGTTTATTTTGCACCCCCTAGCGACGGTGAATCAAAATTTCAACTTTTTTTCGATAATTATTGATATTCAGACTCCAGAGAACATTTCTGCACTGGTTTGGTTCCGATCGGGCAAAAAACCAGGGACTAGTTCGCAAAAGTAGTTTTTCGACAAAATTCAAAATGGCGGAAAATCTGTCATGGCGGAAATGAAATCGGAGATATACGTTTTGTTCGTCAGGAGTCCAGCTTTCCAATGATATAAGACACTTGAGTCTACGACATACGGTCTAGGAGTTATGAGCAGTTTCGCGCAATTGGTTGCTATAGCGCCACCTATGGGCCAATCGGGCTCATAATTTGATAACCTCTCCTCGATTTTTGTACTACCATCTGACAAAGTTTCAGCTCTCTAGCCCTTACGGTTTGGGCTGCACGATGCGTTTTACGGCAGAAGAAAAATAATAATAATAATAATTAAAGCTGCAAGCAGCATTTAGCGGTGTTCAAGCAGGTAAGGCCTTTAAGGCCGTTAAGCACAAAAGCATCAAAAGACAGTACATTTTATTTAGCATACATTTAAACACTGACATAATAGATGGAAAAAACCATTTACAGCCAATATAGGCAATTTACCATAGGAAATCTATGGTTTTAAAGCTTTTTAACAGTTATAGCGCCACCTATGGTCCGATCTCCATGAAACTTTGCATGCTTCTTCACCATGTTATGAGACATATGCCTTTCAATTTCTGTGAAGTTTTGACTTTTCGTTTAGGATTTATAGGCTTTTGACCGTATTTTACCCTGCCCCTTTTCTAAATGACCCTGTTACAGCCACCCAAATGCAACATTTCAACTTTTTATCAATAATTATTGATCTAGAGAGTCCAGAGAATTGCCCTATACTGGTTTGGTTCCGATCGGGCGAAAAACCAGGGACTAGTTCGCAAAATTAGGTTTTTAACATAATTGTGAATATTTAATGAACGATTTGATTGACAACAATGGTTCTAGAGGCAAAGTTGTTCAACATGAGGAGATCTATCAAATGATATGCATTTTGTGGGGATGTGTGCAACACCACGTGATTACAGAGCCGTAAAACTTGTTAGCGCCAACTAGTGGCCGATTTGTTTCAAAATTCTTACAGGCCTCTAGGGCCATGAGTCGAACATGCCCATCGAGTTTCGTTCCGATCGGCCTCCGTTAACCTCGTCTCATAGGTGCTCAAACTTCATTGGTCGATGGCGGCCATGTTTTTTGAGATACGCCAATATCCTTTTACACATACATGGGGCCTTGGACCAAGACACTGCATACCAATTTTCAAGTCAATCGGACTAACGGTCAGGTGGCCACACCCCTTTTTATGTTTTTTTAATGTTATAGCGCCACCATGTGGCCAATCGACGCAGTTTTTTTACTGTGACCTTGATTTGAACTCATAAATATGAGTACCAAGTTTGGTGAAGATATCTCATTTACTTCTCGAGTTATAGCCATTTTAGTAAAATTGGCTCCTCCCAAAACGTTAATTTTACTCCCCCTAGCGACCGGAATTTGAAATTTCAACTTTTTTTCAATAATTATTGATAAGCAGACTCCAGAGAACATTTCTGCACTGGTTTGGTTCCAATAGGGCAAAAAAACAGGGACTAGTTCACAAAAGTAGGTTTTTAACATAATTCAAAATGGCGGACAAGTTTGCATACCAAAAATAAAATCGGAGATATACATTTTATCCTACAGGCATCCAGCTTTCCAATGATATAAGACACTTGAGTCTACGACTTACGGTCTAGGAGTTATGAGCAGTTACGCGCAATTGATTGCTATAGCGCCACCTATGGGCCAATCGGGCTCATACTTTGATAACCTCTCCTCGATTTTTGTACTACCATCTGGCAAAGTTTCAAAGCTCCAGCTCTTACGGTTTGGGCTGCACGATGCGTTTTACGGCGGAATAATAATAATAATAATAACAAGCCGAATCTGCCGGAGCTTGTACGTCTCACACAATCAGAGCGTAAAAATACGGGATATTTTACGGGAAAATACTAAAACGGGAAGACAGCGGGAAAAGAGCTAAAATACGTGAGAAACCCGGAAAAAACGGGAGGGTTGACAGCTATGATTATATTACCAATCCATCATAATAATAAAATAGCTTTAAGAAGTAAAATGGCCAGCAGAGGGCAGTAGAAGACCACTTATTGGCTCACTTTCATTTTAAACAACTTGGTTTCACTAGAATCCTGCACTAAGGCAACCCAGTTTTTTCATGTTAACTCCATAATGCATGCTTACACACACACACACACACAAACACACACACACACACACACACACACACACACACACACACACACACACACACACACACACACACACACACACTCTTGTACATCTATCTTTATGAGGACATTCATTGACACAATGCAATCTCTAGCCGCTTACCTAACCTTACTCATCACAACTAAGTGCTTAACCCGAACCCTTACCCTAAACCTACCCTTAACCTAATTATAACCGTATCCCTAAAACCAAGTCTTGACCCTCAAGCCTTTAAAGGGGTCTCAGAAAGTGAGGACCGGCCAAAATGCCCTCACTTTACTCTCTTTGTCCTCACTCCAATGGTCTAAAACTCAAACTGGTCCTCACAAAGATAGTTGTACAAGTACACACACACACACACACACACACACACACACACACACACGTGTGGGATATGTTATTTTTGAAATCTCTTTTAATGGTCTATAAGCATTTCACATATTTCTTTGTGATGTAATAATATACAACTAATTTAAAAAAATAGCTTTAAGCATTTGTTTGTTAGCCAATGCTGAAAGCTGATAAAAAGATTGAACATGTCTAATACTGCTGCTCCCTCTAGTGGACAACAGTGGTATTACAGCCTATATAGAGTTGAAATGAATGAATGGAAATTTGGTTTTTCACTTATATCTCGGGAACGAGAAAGTGAAAAAATCTGAAACTCAGAACTTAGATAATGTCCGAAGAGCCCTGTTGAACGAGACCATCCCGGTGTTGGTGGCCGATCGGGGCCGGGAGTTATGCCCGTTCAAAAGCATATATTTTGGGGCTTATATCTCGGGAATGCCCTGGCCGAATCGCACCAAACTCGAATCGAAGCTAGATGAGGACGAGCCCTTTCTAACGAGCTATCGCACAAGAATCTAGGTGGTCTAGGTCGAGAGTTACAGCCGTTCAAACTCGGGGGTCTCTCGAATTAGCGATCCGCGGGGGGGCGCTCCCGAGGCCCGCGACGATAGATTTCGATCAAGGCCCAATAGAGGACTTTACCATCCAAATTTGAGCGCGCAGGGAGTTCGCGTTTTCGAGTTATGAGTGAATTTGTACTGTGAGGGCGTGGCCTAACGTTCGTTTTCAGCCTGAGCCTTCCTGTGACACAATTGTGAATAATACATGAATGTGATTGTAAATGTTAAAATAATGATTTTATAAAGTCTAAATATGAATTATATATAACAATATTAGGGAGTAGTATGATAAAATGACAGCAGGTCCACTTATTGTAAAATGCCACTTATTGGCTGTTATAGTCATCAAAGCTGTTTAATATAGTCATCACAGCTGGTCTTTCACCCTATTATAGCCATCCAAATGAAGAAGTTATACCTTTTCTGACAATTATTGATCTATTCTAGAGAGTCCAGAGAATTGTACTGCACTGGTTTTAAACAGGCAATTTACCATAAGATATATATGGTTTTAAAGCTTTTTAACAGTTATAGCGCCACTTATGGTCCGATCTCCATGAAACTGTGCATGCTTCTTCACCATGTTATGACACATATGCTCATCAATTTTTGTGAAGTTCTGATTTTTTATTTACGATTTATAGGCTTTTGAGTGTATTTTGACACGCCCCTTTTCTAAATGACCCTGTTATAGTGAACCATAGGGTAAAGTTCAACTTTTTTTTGATAATTATTGATCTAGAGAGTCCAGAGAATTGTCTTAGACTGGTCTGTTTCCGATCGGGCGAAAAACCAGGGACTAGTTCGCAAAAGTAGGTTTTTAACATATTCGTGAATATTTAATGAACGGTTTGATTGACAGCAATGGTTCTAGAGGCAAATTTGTTCAACATGAGGAGATCTATCAAATGATATGCATTTTGTGGGGATGTGTGCAACACCAAGTGATTACAGAGCCGTAAAACTCGTTAGCGCCAACTAGTGGCCGATTTCTTTCAAAATTCTTACAGGCCTCTAGGGCCATAAGTCGAACGTGCCCATCGAGTTTCGTTCCGATCGGCCTCCGTTAACCTCGTCTCATTGGTGCTCAAACTTCATTGGTCGATGGCGGCCATGTTTTTTTAGATACGCCAATGTCCTCATACACATACATGGGGCCTTGGACCAAGACACTGCTTACCAATTTTCAAGTCAATCGGACTAACGGTCAGCTGGTCAGAGCCCTTTTTATGTTTTTTTCACATTACAGCGCCACCTAGTGTTTGATCGTCGCGATTTTTTTACTGTGACCTCAGAATGAACTCATTCACATGTGTACCGAGTTTGGTGAAGCTATCTCAATTACTTCTTGAGTTATAACCATTTTAGTAAAATAGGCTCCGCCCACAGCGTTTATTTTGCGCCCCCTAGCGAACATGAATCAAAATTTCAACTTTTTTTTGATAATTATTGATATTCAGACTCCAGAGAACATTTCTGCACTGGTTTGGTTCCGATCGGGCGAAAAACCAGGGACTAGTTCGCAAAAGTAGTTTTTCGACAAAATTCAAAATGGCGGAAAAATTTGCATACCGGAAATGAAATCGGAGATATACGTTTTTTAAGTCAGAAGTCCAGCTTTCCAATGATATAAGACACTTGAGTGTACGACATACGGTTTAGGAGTTATGAGCAGTTTCGCGTTTTTGTTACTACAGCGCCACCTATGGGCCAATCGGGCTCATATTCTCTCAACCTCTCCTCGATTTCTGTGCTACCTTAAACCCAAATATCAAGTCTCTAGCACTTACGGTTTGGTCTGCACGATGCGTTTTACGGCAGAATAATAATAATAATAATAATAATTAAAGCTGCAAGCAGCATTTAGCGGTGTTCAAGCAGTTAAGGCATTTAAGATTTTTAACCACACAAGCATCAAAAGACATTACGTTTTATGTAGCAAGCATTTAACCACTGATATCATAGATGGAATAGACCATGTTTTAGCATGATTTACCATGATATACCACATTTTAGTGTGATCTTTCATGATTTACCATGTTCCAGTATGATTTACCATGAATCTAGCATGATTTACCATGATTTACCAAGTTCTAGTATGATTTACTACGTTCTAGGATGATTTACCATAGAGCAGTGGTTCCCAAACCTGTCCTGAAGGACCCGTTTTCTCTGTCTCTCTAATCAATCACACCTGATTCAACTCATCAGCTCAATAACCTATGTGATTATGAGCTGATGAGTTGAATCAGGTGTGTTTGATTAGGGTTCCCAACACTGCCATAGAGTACCGTGATTCTAGCATGATTTACCATAGTTTATCATGATTTACCACATTGCTAGCATTGATGTGAAGTGTCAGTACAAATGAAGTGATAAACTCTGACAAAATATGATTGTGTTATAATAGTAATTGTTATACAAGTGATTTTATAGTGTCTAAATATGAATGCACCTGTTAAAAGACTTCATTAATAAGTAGAATGAGCCAATAAGTGGTCTTCTACTGCCCTCTGCTGGCCACTTTCATTTTGACAGTTTTTCCATTTTAACTCCTTTATGCAAGCTTACACACACACACACACACACACACACACACACACACACACACACACACACACACACACACACACACACACACACACACACACACACACACACACACACACAAAATCATTATGAAAATATATTTGAATGTTATTTCATACATGTCTTTGCAAACTATTAATCAGATTATTCAGAATTTATTCAGAAACATAGGACTACACACACATTCTGTTGTAGATACAGAGATTTGAACTATGTCTCATTCAGGATTCACATTTGTCAATGTGACAGAATTGTCAATAGTGATACTTCAATAGATGAAATTAGACTTAATGTGATTGTAAATGTTAAAATAGTAATTTTATAAAGTCTAAATAGTAATTTTGTCACACTACTCAAGTATAATTCATATTTTAAACAGCAGGGGGCAGTAAAATACTACTTATTGGCTTAATATGCCATTATATTCATTTAATTTTCCCATTTTTAACTGTTATAGAGGCAAATCTTGTCCGATCTGTCTGAAATTTTTCATGATTGTTTGGAGTCATATGGCACATGTTCTGACTTGTTTTTAAGAAGATCTGAGCATTCATTGAAGAGATATAAGCTTTTGGGGACACTAGGTCATGGCTACATTGTGAAGTGACCCTATTATAGCCATCCAAATGAAGTTGTTCAACTTTTTCTGATAATTATTGATCTAGAGAGTCCAGAGAATTGTACTGCACTGGTTTTGAACATTATGATATGAACATTACATGATAATAAATGCAAAACACCATTTACAGCAAATACAGGCAATTTACCATAGGAAATACATTGTTTAAAAGCTTTTTAACAGTTATAGCGCCACCTATGGTCCGATCTCCATAAAATTTGGCATGCTTTTTAAGGATGTTATGTCACATATGCTCACCAATTTTTGTGAAGTTCTGAGTTTTCGTATAGGATTTATAGGCTTTTGACTATATTTTGCCACGCCCATTTTATAAATGACCCTGTTATAGCCAACCAAATGGCAAATTTCAACTTTTTTTGATAATTATTGATCTAGAGAGTCCAGAGAATTGTCCTAGACTGGTCTGGTTCCGATCGGGCGAAAATCCTAGGACTAGTTTGCAAAAGTAGGTGTTAAACATATTTGTGAATATTTAATGAACGATTTGATTGACAGCAATGGTTCTAGAGGCAAAGTTGTTCAGCATGAGGAGATCTATCAAATGATATGCATTTTGTGGGGATATGTGCCACACCACGTGATTACAGAGCCGTAAAACTCGTTAGCGCCAACTAGTGGCCGATTTCTTTCAAAACTCTTACAGACCTCTTGGGCCATGAGTCGAACATGCCTATCGAGTTTCGTTCCGATCGGCCTCCGTTAACCTCGTCTCACAGGTGCTCAAACTTCATTGGCCGATGGGGGCCATGTTTTTTGAGATAAGCCAATGTCCTTTTATACATACATGGGGCCTTGGACCAAGACACTGCATACCAATTTTCAAGTCAATCGGACCAACGGTCAGGTGGTCATAGCCCTATTTAAGTTTTTTTAATGTTATAGCGCCACCTAGTGCCCAATCGTCGCGATTTTTTTACTGTGACCTCAGAATGAACTTATTCACATGTGTACCGAGTTTGGTGAAGCTATCTCATTTACTTCTTGAGTTATAGCCATTTTAGTAAAATAGGCTCCGCCCACAACGTTCATTTTGCGCCCCCTAGCGACCGTGAATCAAAATTTCAACTTTTTTTCGATAATTATTGATATTCAGACTCCAGAGAACATTTTGGCACTGGTTTGGTTCCGATCGGGCGAAAAACCAGGGACTAGTTCGCAAAAGTAGTTTTTCGACAAAATTCAAAATGGCGGAAAATCTATCATGGCGGAAATGAAATCGGAGATATACGTTTTTTACTTCAGGTTTCCAGCTTTCCAGAGATATAAGACACTTGAGTCTACGACATACGGTCTAGGAGTTATGAGCAGTTTTGCGCAATTGGTTGCTATAGCGCCACCTATGGGCCAATCGGGCTCATAATTTGATAACCTCTCCTCGATTTTTGTACTACCATCTGACAACGTTTCAAGTCTCTAACACTTACGGTTTGGTCTGCACGATGCGTTTTAGCGGAGAATAATAATAATAATGAAAAAATCTGAAACTCAGAACTTAGATAATGTCCGAAGAGCCCTGTTGAACGAGACCATCCCGGTGTTGGTGGCCGATCGGGGCCGGGAGTTATGCCCGTTCAAAAGCATATATTTTGGGGCTTATATCTCGGGAATGCCCTGGCCGAATCGCACCAAACTCGAATCGAAGCTAGATGAGGACGAGCCCTTTCTAACGAGCTATCGCACAAGAATCTAGGTGGTCTAGGTCGAGAGTTACAGCCGTTCAAACTCGGGGGTCTCTCGAATTAGCGATCCGCGGGGGGGCGCTCCCGAGGCCCGCGACGATAGATTTCGATCAAGGCCCAATAGAGGACTTTACCATCCAAATTTGAGCGCGCAGGGAGTTCGCGTTTTCGAGTTATGAGTGAATTTGTACTGTGAGGGCGTGGCCTAACGTTCGTTTTCAGCCTGAGCCTTCCTGTGACACAATTGTGAATAATACATGAATGTGATTGTAAATGTTAAAATAATGATTTTATAAAGTCTAAATATGAATTATATATAACAATATTAGGGAGTAGTATGATAAAATGACAGCAGGTCCACTTATTGTAAAATGCCACTTATTGGCTGTTATAGTCATCAAAGCTGTTTAATATAGTCATCACAGCTGGTCTTTCACCCTATTATAGCCATCCAAATGAAGAAGTTATACCTTTTCTGACAATTATTGATCTATTCTAGAGAGTCCAGAGAATTGTACTGCACTGGTTTTAAACAGGCAATTTACCATAAGATATATATGGTTTTAAAGCTTTTTAACAGTTATAGCGCCACTTATGGTCCGATCTCCATGAAACTGTGCATGCTTCTTCACCATGTTATGACACATATGCTCATCAATTTTTGTGAAGTTCTGATTTTTTATTTACGATTTATAGGCTTTTGAGTTTATTTTGACACGCCCCTTTTCTAAATGACCCTGTTATAGTGAACCATAGGGTAAAGTTCAACTTTTTTTTGATAATTATTGATCTAGAGAGTCCAGAGAATTGTCTTAGACTGGTCTGTTTCCGATCGGGCGAAAAACCAGGGACTAGTTCGCAAAAGTAGGTTTTTAACATATTCGTGAATATTTAATGAACGGTTTGATTGACAGCAATGGTTCTAGAGGCAAATTTGTTCAACATGAGGAGATCTATCAAATGATATGCATTTTGTGGGGATGTGTGCAACACCAAGTGATTACAGAGCCGTAAAACTCGTTAGCGCCAACTAGTGGCCGATTTCTTTCAAAATTCTTACAGGCCTCTAGGGCCATAAGTCGAACGTGCCCATCGAGTTTCGTTCCGATCGGCCTCCGTTAACCTCGTCTCATTGGTGCTCAAACTTCATTGGTCGATGGCGGCCATGTTTTTTTAGATACGCCAATGTCCTCATACACATACATGGGGCCTTGGACCAAGACACTGCTTACCAATTTTCAAGTCAATCGGACTAACGGTCAGCTGGTCAGAGCCCTTTTTATGTTTTTTTCACATTACAGCGCCACCTAGTGTTTGATCGTCGCGATTTTTTTACTGTGACCTCAGAATGAACTCATTCACATGTGTACCGAGTTTGGTGAAGCTATCTCAATTACTTCTTGAGTTATAACCATTTTAGTAAAATAGGCTCCGCCCACAGCGTTTATTTTGCGCCCCCTAGCGAACATGAATCAAAATTTCAACTTTTTTTTGATAATTATTGATATTCAGACTCCAGAGAACATTTCTGCACTGGTTTGGTTCCGATCGGGCGAAAAACCAGGGACTAGTTCGCAAAAGTAGTTTTTCGACAAAATTCAAAATGGCGGAAAAATTTGCATACCGGAAATGAAATCGGAGATATACGTTTTTTAAGTCAGAAGTCCAGCTTTCCAATGATATAAGACACTTGAGTGTACGACATACGGTTTAGGAGTTATGAGCAGTTTCGCGTTTTTGTTACTACAGCGCCACCTATGGGCCAATCGGGCTCATATTCTCTCAACCTCTCCTCGATTTCTGTGCTACCTTAAACCCAAATATCAAGTCTCTAGCACTTACGGTTTGGTCTGCACGATGCGTTTTACGGCAGAATAATAATAATAATAATAATAATAAAAATCAGCACAAATACAATAGGTTTTCAGCACTTCGTGCTTGAACACCTAATAATAAAAATCAGCACAAATACAATAGGTTTTCAGCACTTCGTGCTTGAACACCTAATTAA
Organism: Gila orcuttii; assembly: GCA_026230005.1. Taxonomy (NCBI): domain Eukaryota; kingdom Metazoa; phylum Chordata; class Actinopteri; order Cypriniformes; family Leuciscidae; genus Gila; species Gila orcuttii. The sequence continues at coordinate 36,579,502 of JAPDVR010000002.1, forward strand.
AGCTGCAAGCAGCATTAAGCGGTGTTCAAGCAGTTAAGGCCTTTCAGGCCGTTAAGCACAAAAGCATCAAAAGACATTAAATTTTATTTAGCATACATTTAAACACTGACATAATAGATGGAAAAAAACCATTTACAGCCAATATAGGCAATTTACCATAGGAAATATATGGTTTTAAAGCTTTTTAACAGTTATAGCGCCACCTATGGTCTGATCTCCATGAAACTTTGCATGCTTCTTCACCATGTTATGACACATATGCTCATCAATTTCTGTGAAGTTTTGACTTTTCGTTTAGGATTTATAGGCTTTTGACCGTATTTTGCCCCGCCCCTTTTCTAAATGACCCTGTTACAGCCACCCAAATGCAAAATTTCAACTTTTTTTCGATAATTATTGATCTAGAGAGTCCAGAGAATTGCCCTAGACTGGTTTGGTTCCGATCGGGCGAAAAACCAGGGACTAGTTCGCAAAAGTAGGTTTTTAACATAATTGTGAATATTTAATGAACGATTTGATTGACAACAATGGTTCTAGAGGCAAAGTTGTTCAGCATGAGGAGATCTATCAAATGATATGCATTTTGTGGGGATGTGTGCAACACCACGTGATTACAGAGCCGTAAAACTCGTTAGCGCCAACTAGTGGCCGATTTGTTTTAAAATTCTTACAGGCCTCTAGGGCCATGAGTCGAACATGCCCATCGAGTTTCGTTCCGATCGGCCTCCGTTAACCTCGTCTCATAGGTGCTCAAACTTCATTGGTCGATGGCGGCCATGTTTTTTGAGATACGCCAATATCCTTTTACACATACATGGGGCCTTAAACCAAGACACTGCATACCAATTTTCAAGTCAATCGGACTAACGGTCAGGTGGCCACACCCCTTTTTATGTTTTTTTAATGTTATAGCGCCACCATGTGGCCAATCGACGCAGTTTTTTTACTGTGACCTCAAATTGAACTCATAAATATGTGTACCAAGTTTGGTGAAGATACCTCATTTACTTCTCGAGTTATAGCCATTTTAGTAAAATTGGCTCCTCCCACAACGTTAATTTTACTCCCCCTAGCGACCGGAATTTGAAAATTCAACTTTTTTTCGATAATTATTGATATTCAGACTCCAGAGAACATTTCTGCACTGGTTTGGTTCCAATCGGGCAAAAAAACAGGGACTAGTTCGCAAAAGTAGGTTTTTAACATAATTCAAAATGGCGGACAAATTTGCACACCAAAAATAAAATCGGAGATATACATTTTGTCCTTCAGGCGTCCAGCTTTCCAATGATATAAGACACTTGAGTCTACGACTTACGGTCTAGGAGTTATGAGCAGTTACGCGCAATTGATTGCTATAGCGCCACCTATGGGCCAATTGGGCTCATACTTTGATAACCTCTCCTCGATTTTTCTACTACCATCTGGCAAAGTTTCAAAGCTCCAGCTCTTACGGTTTGGGCTGCATGATGCGTTTTACGGCGGAATAATAATGATAATAATAATAAAAATCAGTACAATTACAATAGGTTTTCAGCACTTCGTGCTTGAACACCTAATTAAAGCTGCAAGCAGCATTTAGCGGTGTTCAAGCAGTTAAGGCCTTTAAGGCCGTTAAGCACAAAAGCATCAAAAGACATTAAGTTGTATGTAGCAAGCATGATTTACCATGACATACTACATTTCAGTGTGATTTTTCATGATTTACCATGTTCCAGTATGATTTACCATGAATCTAACATGATTTTCCATAGTTTACCTTGATATACCATGTTATAGGATGATTTACCATGATATAGCACATTCTAGAATAATTTACCAGGATTCTAGCATGATTTACCTTTTTTACTATGATTTACCATGTTTCTGGCGTTATTTACCATGATTTACCATGTTGATAGCAATTATTTGAAGCATCAGAACAATTGAACTGATACACTCTGACAGAATATGAATGTATTTTAATAGTAATTGTTATATAAGTGATTTTATAGTGTCTATATACATGTGAAAAGACTATTAATAAGAAGAGTGGCCAGCAGAGGGCAGTAGAAGACCACTTATTGGCTCACTTTCATTTTCAACTACTTTATTTTCCCAGTATTCTTCACTGAAGCAAACCATTTTTATCATGTTAAGTCCATAATGCATGCTTACACACACACACACACACACACACACACATTTTTGGGATATGTTATTGTGAAAATCTGTTTTAATGGTATATGAGCATTTCACATATTTCTTTGCAATGTAATAATATAAAACTAATTAAAGAAAATGCTTTAAGCATTTGTTTGTTAGCCAATGCTGAAAGCTGATAAAAAGATTAAAAATGTCTAATGCTGCTGCTCCATCTAGTGGACAACAGTGCTATTACAGCCTACTTATACAATATGCCATGTTTTTCATATCATTTAATCTACACACACTCATTCTGTTGTAGATAGAGACATTTGGAACTTCAGGATCCAATGTGACTCAATTGTCACTTCAATAGATGAATTTTGACTAAATGTTATTGTAAATGTTAAAAGAGTGAATTTATAAAGTCTAAATATTAATTATAGTTGAGTAGTGTGACAAAATGACTTTTTTTAAACAGCAGGGGGCAGTAAAATACCACTTATTGGCTTAATAGGCCATTATGTTCATATCATTTTCACCTTTTTAACTGTTATACAGGCCTATTTTGTCCAATCTGTCCGAAAATTTTCATGATTATTTGGAGTCATGACCCACATGTTCAGACTTTTTTTTAATAAGATCTGAGCATTCATCGAAGAGATATAGGCTTTCGAGCACACTCGGTCAAGGCTACACATTGAAGTGACCCTATTATAGCCATCAAAATGCAGAAGTTCAACCTTTTCTGATAATTATTGCTCTAGAGAGTCCACAGAATTGTACTGCACTGGTTTTGAACGTTATTATATGAAAATTATATGATCTTAGATGGAACAAACCATTTACAGTCAATACTGGCAATTTACCATAGGGAATACATGGTTTTTAAGATTTTTAACAGTTATAGCGCCACCTATTGTCCGATCTCCATGAAACTTTGCATGCTTGTTAATGATGTTATGTCAAATATGCTCACCAATTTTTGTGAAGTTCCGAGTTTTTATTTATGATTTATAGGGTTTTGAGTGTGTTTTGACACGCCCCTTTTTATAAATGATCCTGTTATAGCAGACCAAAGGGCAAAGTTCAACTTTTTTTCGATAATTATTGATCTAGAGAGTCTAGATAATTGTCCTAGACTGGTCTGGTTCTGATCGGGCGAAAAACCAGGGACTAGTTCGCAAAAGTAGGTTTTTAACATATTCGTGAATATTTAATGAACGGTTTGATTGACAGCAATGGTTCTAGAGGCAGAGTTGTTCAGCATGAGGAGATCTATCGACTGATATGCATATTGAGGGGATGTGTGCAACACCACGTGATTACAGAGCCGTAAAACTCGTTAGCGCCAACTAGTGGCCGATTTCTTTCAAAACTCTTACAGACCTCTTGGGCCATGAGTTGAACATGCCCATTGAGTTTCGTTCCGATCGGCCTCCGTTAACCTTGTTTAAAAGGTGCTCAAATTTCATTGGCCGATGGCAGCCATGTTTTTTGAGATATGCCAATATCCTTTTATACATACATGGCACCTTGGACCAAGACACTGCATACCAATTTTCAAGTCAATCGGACTAACGGTCAGGTGGCCACACCCCTTTGTATGTTTTTTTAATGTTATAGCGCCACCATGTGGCCAATCGACGCAGTTTTTTTACTGTGACCTTGATTTGAACTCATAAATATGTGTACCAAGTTTGGTGAAGATATCTCATTTACTTCTCGAGTTATAGCCATTTTAGTAAAATAGGCTCCTCCCAAAACGTTAATTTTACTCCCCCTAGCGACCGGAATTTGAAATTTCAACTTTTTTTCGATAATTATTGATAATCAGACTCCAGAGAACATTTCTGCACTGGTTTGGTTCCAATAGGGCAAAAAACCAGGGACTAGTTCGCAAAAGTAGGTTTTTAACATAATTCAAAATGGCGGACAAATTTGCATACCAAAAATAAAATCGGAGATATACATTTTGTCCTACAGGCGTCCAGCTTTCCAATGATATAAGACACTTGAGTCTACGACTTACGGTCTAGGAGTTATGAGCAGTTACGCGCAATTGATTGCTATAGCGCCACCTATGGGCCAATCGGGCTCATACTTTGATAACCCCTCCTCGATTTTTCTACTACCATCTGGCAAAGTTTCAAAGCTCCAGCTCTTACGGTTTGGGCTGCACGATGCGTTTTACGGCGGAATAATAATAATAATAATAATAATAATAATAATTAAAGCTGCAAGCAGCATTTAGCGGTGTTCAAGCAGTTAAGGCCTTTAAGGCCGTTAAGCACAAAAGCATCAAAAGACATTCAATTTTATTTAGCATACATTTAAACACTGACATAATAGATGGAAAAAAACATTTACAGCCAATATAGGCAATTTACCATAGGAAATATATGGTTTTAAAGCTTTTTTACAGTTATAGTATCACCTATGGTCCGATCTCCATAAAACTTTGCATGCTTCTTCACCATGTTATGACACATATGCTCATCAATTTCTGTGAAGTTTTGACTTTTCGTTTAGGATTTATAGGCTTTTGACCGTATTTTGCCCCGCCCCTTTTCTAAATGACCCTGTTACAGCCACCCAAATGCAAAATTTCAACTTTTTTTCGATAATTATCGATCTAGAGAGTCCAGAGAATTTCCCTAGACTGGTCTGGTTCCGATCGGGCGAAAAACCAGGGACTAGTTCGCAAAAGTAGGTTTTTAACATAATTGTGAATATTTAATGAACGATTTGATTGACAACAATGGTTCTAGAGGCAAAGTTGTTCAGCATGAGGAGATCTATCAAATGATATGCATTTTGTGGGGATGTGTGCAACACCACGTGATTACAGAGCCGTAAAACTCGTTAGCGCCAACTAGTGGCCGATTTGTTTCAAAATTCTTACAGGCCTCTAGGGCCATGAGTCGAACATGCCCATCGAGTTTCGTTCCGATCGGCCTCCGTTAACCTCGTCTCATAGCTGCTCAAACTTCATTGGTCGATGGCGGCCATGTTTTTTGAGATACGCCAATATCCTTTTACACATACATGGGGCCTTGGACCAAGACACTGCATACCAATTTTCAAGTCAATCGGACTAACGGTCAGGTGGCCGCACCCCTTTTTATGTTTTTTAATGTTATAGCGCCACCATGTGGCCAATCGACGCAGTTTTTTTACTGTCACCTTGATTTGAACTCATAAATATTTGTACCAAGTTTGGTGAAGATATCTCATTTACATCTTGAGTTATAGCCATTTTAGTAAAAGAAGCTCCTCCCACAACGTTAATTTTACTCCCCCTAGCGACCGGAATTTGAAATTTCAACTTTTTTTCGATAATTATTTATATTCAGACTCCAGAGAACATTTCTGCACTGGTTTGGTTCCAATAGGGAAAAAAACCAGGGACTAGTTCGCAAAAGTAGGTTTTTAACATAATTCAAAATGGCGGACAAATTTACATACCAAAAATAAAATCGGAGATATAAATTTTGTCCTAGAGGCGTCCAGCTTTCCAATGATATAAGACACTTGAGTCTACGACTTACGGTCTAGGAGTTATGAGCAGTTACGCGCAATTGATTGCTATAGCGCCACCTATGGGCCAATCGGGCTCATACTTTGATAACCTCTCCTCGATTTTTGTACTACCATCTGGCAAAGTTTCAAAGCTCCAGCTCTTACGGTTTGGGCTGCACGATGCGTTTTACGGCGGAATAATAATAATAATAATAATAATAATAATAATAATTAAAGCTGCAAGCAGCATTTAGCGGTGTTCAAGCAGTTAAGGCATTTAAGATTTTTAACCACACAAGCATCAAAAGACATTACGTTTTATGTAGCAAGCATTTAACCACTGATATCATAGATGGAATAGACCATGTTTTAGCATGATTTACCATGATATACCACATTTTAGTGTGATTTTTCATGATTTACCATGTTCCAGTATGATTTACCATGAATCTAGCATGATTTACCATGATTTACCAAGTTCTAGTATGATTTACTACGTTCTAGGATGATTTACCATAGAGCAGTGGTTCCCAAACCTGTCCTGAAGGACCCGTTTTCTCTGTCTCTCTAATCAATCACACCTGATTCAACTCATCAGCTCATTAACCTATGTGATTATGAGCTGATGAGTTGAATCAGGTGTGTTTGATTAGGGTTCCCAACACTGCCATAGAGTACCGTGATTCTAGCATGATTTACCATAGTTTATCATGATTTACCACATTGCTAGCATTGATGTGAAGTGTCAGTACAAATGAAGTGATAAACTCTGACAAAATATGATTGTGTTATAATAGTAATTGTTATACAAGTGATTTTATAGTGTCTAAATATGAATGCACCTGTTAAAAGACTTCATTAATAAGTAGAATGAGCCAATAAATGGTCTTCTACTGCCCTCTGCTGGCCACTTTCATTTTGACAGTTTTTCCATTTTAACTCCTTTATGCAAGCTTACACACACACACACACAAAATCATTATGAAAATATATTTGAATGTTATTTCATACATGTATTTGCAAACTATAACATAAAAAAAAAAAAAAAAAAAAAAAAAATTCTCCTTTAAACCTTTTAAATCTTCCCTTGTCTGGCTTTTGCTACTCTGAGCAATGCCTGAACTTTGTATTTTGAGCACTTCTTGCGTTGTTCTTCCCTCTTCACGATGACTCGCTTGCTTTAGTCCTCAGATGTAAGTCGCTTTGGATAAAAGCGTCTGCTAAATGACTAAATGTAAATGTAAATGTAAACTATTAATCAGATTATTCAGAATTTATTCAGAAACATAGGACTACACACACATTCTGTTGTAGATACAGAGATTTGAACTATGTCTCATTCAGGATTCACATTTGTCAATGTGACAGAATTGTCAATAGTGATACTTCAATAGATGAAATTTGACTTAATGTGATTGTAAATGTTAAAATAGTAATTTTATAAAGTCTAAATAGTAATTTTGTCACACTACTCAAGTATAATTCATATTTTAAACAGCAGGGGGCAGTAAAATACTACTTATTGGCTTAATATGCCATTATATTCATTTAATTTTCCCATTTTTAACTGTTATAGAGGCAAATTTTGTCCGATCTGTCTGAAATTTTTCATGATTGTTTGGAGTCATATGGCACATGTTCTGACTTGTTTTTAAGAAGATCTGAGCATTCATTGAAGAGATATAAGCTTTTGGGGACACTAGGTCATGGCTACATTGTGAAGTGACCCTATTATAGCCATCCAAATGAAGTTGTTCAACTTTTTCTGATAATTATTGATCTAGAGAGTCCAGAGAATTGTACTGCACTGGTTTTGAACATTATGATATGAACATTACATGATAATAAATGCAAAACACCATTTACAGCAAATACAGGCAATTTACCATAGGAAATACATTGTTTCAAAGCTTTTTAACAGTTATAGCGCCACCTATGGTCCGATCTCCATAAAATTTGGCATGCTTTTTAAGGATGTTATGTCACATATGCTCACCAATTTTTGTGAAGTTCTGAGTTTTCGTATAGGATTTATAGGCTTTTGACTATATTTTGCCACGCCCATTTTATAAATGACCCTGTTATAGCCAACCAAATGCCAAATTTCAACTTTTTTTTTGATAATTATTGATCTAGAGAGTCCAGAGAATTGTCCTAGACTGGTCTGGTTCCGATCGGGCGAAAATCCTAGGACTAGTTCGCAAAAGTAGGTTTTAAACATATTTGTGAATATTTAATGAACGATTTGATTGACAGCAATGGTTCTAGAGGCAAAGTTGTTCAGCATGAGGAGATCTATCAAATGATATGCATTTTGTGGGGATGTGTGCCACACCACGTGATTACAGAGCCGTAAAACTCGTTAGCGCCAACTAGTGGCCGATTTGTTTCAAAACTCTTACAGACCTCTTGGGCCATGAGTCGAACATGCCCATCGAGTTTCGTTCCGATCGGCCTCCGTTAACCTCGTCTCACAGGTGCTCAAACTTCATTGGCCGATGGCGCCATGTTTTTTGAGATATGCCAATATCCTTTTACACATACATGGCACCTTGGACCAAGACACTGCATACCAATTTTCAAGTCAATCGGACTAACGGTCAGGTGGCCACACCCCCTTTTAAGTTTTTTTCATGTTATAGCGCCACCTAGTGTCCGATCGTCGCAATTTTTTTACTGTGACCTCAGAATGAACTCATTCACATGTGTACCGGGTTTGGTGAAGCTATCTCATTTCCTTCTCGAGTTATAGCCATTTTAGTAAAATAGGCTCCGCCCACAACGTTTATTTTGCGCCCCCTAGCAACCGTGAATCAAAATTTCAACTTTTTTTCGATAATTATTGATATTCAGACTCCAGAGAACATTTCTGCACTGGTTTGGTTCCGATCGGGCAAAAAACCAGGGACTAGTTCGCAAAAGTAGTTTTTCGACAAAATTCAAAATGGCGGAAAATCTATCATGGCGGAAATGAAATCGGAGATATACGTTTTGTTCGTCAGGAGTCCAGCTTTCCAATGATATAAGACACTTGAGTCTACGACATACGGTCTAGGAGTTATGAGCAGTTTCGCGCAATTGGTTGCTATAGCGCCACCTATGGGCCAATCGGGCTCATAATTTGATAACCTCTCCTCGATTTTTGTACTACCATCTGACAAAGTTTCAAGGCTCCAGCACTTACGGTTTGGGCTGCACGATGCGTTTTACGGCGGAAGAAAAATAATAATAATAATAATAATAATAAAAATCCTTACAAATACAATAGGTTTTCAGCACTTCGTGCTTGAACACCTAAAAATCAGTACAATTACAATAGGTTTTCAGCACTTCGTGCTTGAACACCTAATTAAAGCTGCAAGCAGCATTTAGCGGTGTTCAAGCAGTTAAGGCCTTTAAGGCCGTTAAGCACAAAAGCATCAAAAGACATTCAATTTTATTTAGCATACATTTAAACACTGACCTAATAGATGGAAAAAACCATTTACAGCCAATATAGGCAATTTACCATAGGAAATATATGGTTTTAAAGCTTTTTAACAGTTATAGCGCCACCTATGGTCCGATCTCCATGAAACTTTGCATGCTTCTTCACCATGTTATGACACATATGCTCATCAATTTCTGTGAAGTTTTGACTTTTCGTTTAGGATTTATAGGCTTTTGACCGTATTTTGCCCCGCCCCTTTTCTAAATGACCCTGTTACAGCCACCCAAATGCAAAATTTCAACTTTTTTTCGATAATTATTGATCTAGAGAGTCCAGAGAATTGCCCTAGACTGGTTTGGTTCCGATCGGGCGAAAAAAACAGGGACTAGTTCGCAAAAGTAGGTTTTTAACATAATTGTGAATATTTAATGAACGATTTGATTGACAACAATGGTTCTAGAGGCAAAGTTGTTCAGCATGAGGAGATCTATCAAATGATATGCATTTTGTGGGGATGTGTGCAACACCACGTGATTACAGAGCCGTAAAACTTGTTAGCGCCAACTAGTGGCCAATTTGTTTTAAAATTCTTACAGGCCTCTAGGGCCATGAGTCGAACATGCCCATCGAGTTTCGTTCCGATCGGCCTCCGTTAACCTCGTCTCATAGGTGCTCAAACTTCATTGGTCAGGTGGCCAAACCCCCTTTTAAGTTTTTTTCATGTTATAGCGCCACCTAGTGTCCGATCATCGCGATTTTTTTACTGTGACCTCAGAATGAACTCATTCACATGTGTACCGGGTTTGGTGAAGCTATCTCATTTCCTTCTCGAATTATAGCCATTTTAGTAAAATAGGCTCCGCCCACAACGTTTATTTTGCGCCCCCTAGCGACCGTGAATCAAAATTTCAACTTTTTTTCGATAATTATTGATATTCAGACTCCAGAGAACATTTCTGCACTGGTTTGGTTCCGATCGGGCAAAAAACCAGGGGCTAGTTCGCAAAAGTAGTTTTTCGACAAAATTCAAAATGGCGGAAAATCTATCATGGCGGAAATGAAATCGGAGATATACGTTTTGTTCGTCAGGAGTCCAGCTTTCCAATGATATAAGACACTTGAGTCTACGACATACGGTCTAGGAGTTATGAGCAGTTTCGCGCAATTGGTTGCTATAGCGCCACCTATGGGCCAATCGGGCTCATAATTTGATAACCTCTCCTCGATTTTTGTACTACCATCTGACAAAGTTTCAAGGCTCCAGCACTTACGGTTTGGGCTGCACGATGCGTTTTACGGCGGAAGAAAAATAATAATAATAATAATAATAATAAAAATCCTTACAAATACAATAGGTTTTCAGCACTTCGTGCTTGAACACCTAAAAATCAGTACAATTACAATAGGTTTTCAGCACTTCGTGCTTGAACACCTAATTAAAGCTGCAAGCAGCATTTAGCGGTGTTCAAGCAGTTAAGGCCTTTAAGGCCGTTAAGCACAAAAGCATCAAAAGACATTCAATTTTATTTAGCATACATTTAAACACTGACCTAATAGATGGAAAAAACCATTTACAGCCAATATAGGCAATTTACCATAGGAAATATATGGTTTTAAAGCTTTTTAACAGTTATAGCGCCACCTATGGTCCGATCTCCATGAAACTTTGCATGCTTCTTCACCATGTTATGACACATATGCTCATCAATTTCTGTGAAGTTTTGACTTTTCGTTTAGGATTTATAGGCTTTTGACCGTATTTTGCCCCGCCCCTTTTCTAAATGACCCTGTTACAGCCACCCAAATGCAAAATTTCAACTTTTTTTCGATAATTATTGATCTAGAGAGTCCAGAGAATTGCCCTAGACTGGTTTGGTTCCGATCGGGCGAAAAAAACAGGGACTAGTTCGCAAAAGTAGGTTTTTAACATAATTGTGAATATTTAATGAACGATTTGATTGACAACAATGGTTCTAGAGGCAAAGTTGTTCAGCATGAGGAGATCTATCAAATGATATGCATTTTGTGGGGATGTGTGCAACACCACGTGATTACAGAGCCGTAAAACTTGTTAGCGCCAACTAGTGGCCAATTTGTTTTAAAATTCTTACAGGCCTCTAGGGCCATGAGTCGAACATGCCCATCGAGTTTCGTTCCGATCGGCCTCCGTTAACCTCGTCTCATAGGTGCTCAAACTTCATTGGTCAGGTGGCCAAACCCCCTTTTAAGTTTTTTTCATGTTATAGCGCCACCTAGTGTCCGATCATCGCGATTTTTTTACTGTGACCTCAGAATGAACTCATTCACATGTGTACCGGGTTTGGTGAAGCTATCTCATTTCCTTCTCGAGTTATAGCCATTTTAGTAAAATAGGCTCCGCCCACAACGTTTATTTTGCGCCCCCTAGCGACCGTGAATCAAAATTTCAACTTTTTTTCGATAATTATTGATATTCAGACTCCAGAGAACATTTCTGCACTGGTTTGGTTCCGATCCAGGGACTAGTTCGCAAAAGTAGTTTTTCGACAAAATTCAAAATGGCGGAAAATCTATCATGGCGGAAATGAAATCGGAGATATACGTTTTGTTCGTCAGGAGTCCAGCTTTCCAATGATATAAGACACTTGAGTCTACGACATACGGTCTAGGAGTTATGAGCAGTTTCGCGCAATTGGTTGCTATAGCGCCACCTATGGGCCAATCGGGCTCATAATTTGATAACCTCTCCTCGATTTTTGTACTACCATCTGACAAAGTTTCAAGTCTCTAGCACTTACGGTTTGGTCTGCACGATGCGTTTTACGGCGGAAGAAAAATAATAATAATAATAAAACTGGCCATAACAATTTTTTTTTTTGCTCAAATCGAAAATCCGAGATATACATCTTGTCCATACATTTTTGGACAAAACTGGCCATAACAATTTTTCAGTGATGTAAAAATCTTGATTCTAGGTCAAACGGTCGAGGAGTTATGGGTAATTTAGTACTTTTGGTTTCTGTAGCGCCACCTATGGGCCAATCGGGGTCATACTCTGATAGGTTCTCCCCAAAAGTGTGGCCTACCATCTGGCCGAGTTTCAAGTCTCTAGGCCCTACGGTTTGGGCTGCAAGATGCGTTTTAGGGCAATTTTTTTTTTCAAATAGCAAATACAATAGGTTTTCAGCACTAAAGTGCTTGAACACCTAATAAGAATGAGACCTTTTTGAAAGTTATAGCGCCACCTATGGTCCGATCTCCATGAAACTTTGCATGCTTCTTCACCATGTTGTGACACATATGCTCATCAATTTTTGTTAAGTTTTTACTTTTCGTTTAGGATTTATAGGCTTTTGACTGTATTTAGCCCCGCCCCTTTTCTAAATGACCCTGTTACAGCCACCCAAATGCAAAATTTCAACTTTTTTTCGATAATTATTGATCTAGAGAGTCCAGAGAATAGGCCTAGACTGGTTTGGTTCCAATCGGGCGAAAAACCAGGGACTAGTTCGCAAAAGTAGGTTTTGGACAAAACTGGCCATAACAATTTTTTTCCCCAAAAGTGTGGCCTACCATCTGGCCGAGTTTCAAGTCTCTAGGCCTTACGGTTTGGGCTGCACGATGCGTTTTAGGGCAATTTTTTTTTTTCAAATAGCAAATACAATAGGTTTTCAGCACTAAAGTGCTTGAACACCTAATAATAATAAAAATCAGTACAAATACAATAGGTTTTCAGCACTTCGTGCTTGAACACCTAATAATAAAAATCCTTACAAATACAATAGGTTTTCAGCACTTCGTGCTTGAACACCTAATAATAAAAATCAGTACAATTACAATAGGTTTTCAGCATTTCGTGCTTGAACACCTAAAAATCAGTACAATTACAATAGGTTTTCAGCACTTTGTGCTTGAACACCTAAAAATCAGTACAATTACAATAGGTTTTCAGCACTTCGTGCTTGAACACCTAATAATAAAAATCAGTACAAATACAATAGGTTTTCAGCACTTCGTGCTTGAACACCTAAAAATCAGTACAATTACAATAGGTTTTCAGCACTTCCTGCTTGAACACCTAAAAATCCTTACAAATACAATAGGTTTTCAGCACTTCGTGCTTGAACACCTAAAAATCAGTACAATTACAATAGGTTTTCAGCACTTCGTGCTTGAACACATAGTTAAAGCTGCAAGCAGCATTTAGCGGTGTTCAAGCAGTTAAGGCCTTTAAGGCTGTTAAGCACAAAAGCATCAAAAGACATTAAGTTGTATGTAGCAAGCATGATTTACCATGATATACTACATTTCAGTGTGATTTTTCATGATTTACCATGTTCCAGTATGATTTACCATGAATCTAACATGATTTTCCATAGTTTACCTTGATATACCATGTTATAGGATGATTTACCATGATATAGCACATTCTAGAATAATTTACCAGGATTCTAGCATGATTTACCTTTTTTACTATGATTTACCATGTTTCTGGCGTTATTTACCATGATTTACCATGTTGATAGCAATTATTTGAAGCATCAGAACAATTGAACTGATACACTCTGACAGAATATGAATGTGTTTTAATAGTAATTGTTATACAAGTGATTTTATAGTGTCTATATACATGTGAAAAGACTATTAATAAAAAGAGTGGCCAGCAGAGGGCAGTAGAAGACCACTTATTGGCTAATAATAATAAAAATCAGTACAATTGCAATAGGTTTTCAGCACTTCGTGCTTGAACACCTAATAAAAATCAGTACAAATACAATAGGTTTTCAGCACTTCGTGCTTGAACACCTAAAAACCCTTACAATTACAATAGGGTTTCAGCAATTCGCCCTTGAACCCCTAAATAAGCAAGTTAAAGTTGCTCTAAGCGATGTCGGGTGACGTCACTTCTTGTTAACGTTTAAAGTATTGTCAAACAAAACGGAGGCTAGCTTGACCCTACCTTCTCCTCATCCGCGCACTAACCCCCCAAACCCCACCCCCAAATCCTTCTTGTCGGTTATTGGCTGGAACAGTTTGTTATGCTTCGTGGTGCGGGTTAGCCCAGTTTGTTTTTGATGCCGTTTGTTGAGCCTGGGGTGTCTCCAGAGACCGCGTTTTTTACAGTGTGTTCAGGGGACAGCTGTATGTGACAAAAAATGTTTTGGCCTAAAAAATGCGTGACATCGCTTAGAGCACCTTTAATGATCAAATAAGATCCTCCCGATAGGACAATATGATTACATAGCATATCGCCCAAGACTAGTTCAAGTATTCCCTACGTCCCCACTAAGGCCCTGTCCACACGGAGACGCATTTAGCTGTATACGTACAAAATTTGTATCATATTGGCATTTCGTCCCGACAGATCCGGCGTTTTGGGACACTGAAACCGCTATTTTTTTAAACCGGGTCCTAGAGTGGATAAATCTGAAACCAACACCCTTGCGTTTTCGTGTGTATGGCCAATCCGTACATTTTGTGAAACAATGATGTCATCACACCATGTGTCAGCATTAGTCACACACCACTACGTCACACATAACAGCAACAACAATGGCGGACTATATGCTTGTGATCGTGCTGCAGAAGCTACTGAGCCTATTAGCTTTACTAAAGCAAAATCTTCTGCTCCTATGCTACTATGGTGAGCAATCTTCGTCTTCACCTTGCTGTCGTGTTGGGTTCGTATAGAGCGCGCAAGGTTATGCGCATGCTCCAAATCTTCTTCTCCTTGTTTAGTGTATCTCTGTGGCAGAATTACAGCGCCACATACTGGTCTGGCATGTATACCACATCGTTTTAAGTCGGTTTCAGTGGTTTTGTGTGTACGCATATATTTCTTGAGACCATGGCGTGTTTATGAAAAAAAAATTAGAACGAGTAAAAAAAAAAGATCGGATAGGGAAAGCTCTGGCTTCGTGTGGATGTGGCCTAAGATGGCAATATCTGAAATCCTTGTCCTTGTGGGGACATTTTTTAGGCTCAATAAGAAAAACGGCGTATAAATTATACCAAGTGATGTGATGTTTTTTTTTTTTTTTTTTAAATGCATAAAGTTTTATGTGGTGGGTAGGTTTAGGGTTAGGGGATAGATTATACAGTTTGTTCAGTATAAAAATCAATGTCTATGGCAGGGTTCTCAAGTTTTACCAAAAGCTTGGAGTGAGATCACATGCGGTTAGGGGAGGAGCCATAATGAAACCCTGCCCCCACCCATCCCCGCCCCCACAATTTTACCCATTGTTCATAATTAACCAGCACAAATTGAAATTATAACAATTGGTAAATCTGATAAATGACAGAGCAATTAATCAAATATACTCTTTAATGTTATATTTCAAAATCACAAATATACAAAAATTACAAAAATATAACAAATTGCTCCAAACAGTTTGGAAAAACAAATCTTTTTGCATTTTGAATGTGTCTAGTCGAAATGGTATAACGGTATAATGATTTATTTTGTGGTGGGACATTGTGAACAAATGGACATATTAGAGTATTAAGGTGTGTATGTGTATTGTGTGTGTGTTTGTGTGTGTGTGTGTGTGTGTGTGTGTGTGTCTATTTTGTGTGTGTGTGTGTGTGTGTGTGTACACAAGAATACACCCTCCAGCTTATGAAATGTGTTTTGTGTTGTATGTGTTTGTTGCACATTCTGATGCCTTGATAACAGGGGTAGGGGGCTCCCACTTGAAGCACTGTGGCTCAATGCCAGACATTTTTACTGTCATAATGGATGACAGTGTTCCGTCCAGAGCCAACCTTTTTCTAGTTTTGATTTGTTTAAACCTACAACAGAGAACACTCTCTCTGCATCTGCATTGGAGTGGGGAAGAATTAAAACCAGTTTGGCAATCTTTGACAGCCGTCCAAATCGGCTCAAACCGGTCACCTTTAAAAAGAAAATGAAGCAATGAGACCTAAATAATTATTTATTTGCATTCATTAAGTTGAATAACTAAATGTCAAAAGGTGTGTAATATCTCTTACCCTGTTCTTCATTGACGACATATTCCCCCAAAAACCCTCAATGTCGAAATTGGCTGGGTCTTGGGACATGGGGATGTCCATCAATTGATACTCTAGGAACTCTTTGGTGATCTGATCATGCTCTTGTGGTCCCTGATAAGGAAGCAGTTCAGCAAACCTAAAAAAAGAACACAATGTGAACTGAACTGTTTAAGATGATGTGGAAGAAACAACAGGATTTGTTTTCTGAACAACATCAAACTTCACAATTTATTAAGAAAATATTAAGAAAATGTAGTATTGGAAATAATAAATAATAAATAAGTAAACGAATACCTGTCGACAAAGTACAAGGCATCTTCAACACTGCACTCAGTCCTTTGCTGGACATCAACAAATTTTGAGTGCTTGAGTAGGGCCTCTCTCAGGGGTAGTTTGTCCAGTGCATATTCCACTGCTCTCACCAGAAAAGCCTGTGCTGCCTGTTGGAATCTCTGCACCTGTTGAGGTGTTATATCTCCTGCATCAAGGAGCCGATTCAACGTAGCTCGAGTTGTGAATCCAACATTCCGCTTTTCTCCTACCAAACAGATAAAGCAGTTCTAATTAATAGTTAATAAGAGTAAAATTTTTCTGTTTTTTTTACTGAGTTTATTAACAACTAAGAATAACCACAGTTGCTAGCTTGAATATCCCACTTTAATATAAGTAAATCACATCACATCAGTGACATTATCAAACGCATAACTGAATAAAAAGGTCTTTTAAAAGTATCTGTGTTCAGGGAGTGAGTGAAGTATGTGTATCTGCTTATGTGAAACTTGGGAGCATTACCTGGCAGTTGGCTTGTTGGGTCCTTGTAGTGGATGTCATCCAGTTCTCGACACTGTAATGCTGCTGGCTTTAGAAACCTTGTGCACAACTTGCGAACAAACTTTGTCATCTACGAAGATGTGTTTCAGAAAGGATTTTCCATATCATTTGAAAAGACATTTAAAACAAATGTCAAATCTAACATTATTAGCAGAATCATGGGTTAACCTTCCATTTTACCTCTTCATGTAGAAGAAAGATGGATGACCTCTCTCTCTGGAGGAGGAGGTTCAAGGTTGAGAAGGCTGGCAATGTTGCTTGATAAAAGAGGAGGTACACTTCCGTAAGTGGGTTGGAAAATGCATCTACCAGCCTTCGGAACCTTGGTTGTTTCTCATCTGTGAATAAAAAGGTACAGGTTATGCACAGTACAGACATTTATGATTCTTTTTTTTTTTTTATTGCAATAATCTTGCAATAGTGTAATGAAATATTCAGCCTACCTAAGGGCTTGAAGTAGCTAGTGAGTGGCTCATACCGCTGCAGAATGCGATTCACACAGCTCTCCAGGCTCGACCATCGAACGGAAATATGCTGTAGCATTTCCATATAGTCACTTCGGTGGAGGTCACAAAATTCTGTGATGAAAATATATAATCCATAATATCAATTCAAAGAAAAACTTCTGCATTTCCATTGTACTACACAGGTGCATGTTAAGTAACAAACCTGACAGATATCCTTTACGGTTGGTGCTTCCCCTAAACCAGTATCCAACATCCACACTCAGGTCCTCTGGATCAAATCCAGTTACCTGCAATACAGGACAATTTAATCACATTCCAATTAGTTACATATTCATTACAATCCAGCACAGCAAACTATTTTACATGGCATTAAACAGCTACTGTAAGTTATGGAAAGCAGACATTATCAAACTTACATCCAAAAACCTCTGCCCAGCATGTTTGGCCGTGTTGTGGATGATGTGGCAGGGGCACCCATGAATGTAAATGTTTCCATTTTCATTGAGTGCTCTTGATGAAATAAAATTTTTTGCTCCCGTGTTGACAGGTGCATTGTCAATGGACAGACTTACAGTTACCCCACGTAATAGCATTTTTCTGCAAGACCTCATTCATCTTTTGAAAGATTACTTCAGCTGTGCCACAGCTACGGCCACTGGTGGTGCACATATCTAGAAACCTATGGACAACTTTGTTAGTGTCACTGTCATATATCCGCACAGTGAGTGGATTCATTTTATCTCGACCTGCAAAGACAAGGTGCATGTTTTACATAAAGTCACACATCTGTATGAAATTAAGTGTGTGTGTGTGTGTTCTAGGAATGGGTGCCAGAAAATATATATAAAAAAACAAATATATTGTTTACAATAGCTGTCAAAGTTATACCTGTATTGTTTGACCCATCTGTGATCAATGTAAAAGGATTTACCCTCATTTTCATCACCAATTCATTTCTAAAATATGGTGCCACTGCTCCATTGATAATGCACGCTGTTTTAGTGCTTGCACACTTAAAATCCTGTGCTGTGGTCGAATCTTTAAAGCACTCCTTTAACAATGGGCTGAAATGGTCTGCTACTGCAAATGGCACATTGTGTTGGACCATTGCAACAGCCACCTTTACCTCAGCTCTCCTTGTCTGCAACAGAAAGCAGAAAGGGTTATATAAAGCACTAAATCAAGCATTCCATGCAACATAAGTGTTTTTATAATTGTTAATACAACCTGCAATCAGGGATGCACCGATCCGATACTCAGCATCGGTATCGGCTCCGATACTGCCATTTTTGCCGGATCGGGTATCGATCAGACGAGGCCGATATTGTGCATATACTATTCTGTGTTATTGTTTAGCCCCACAAAAACATTATAAAGCACCATAAAGTTTTCGTGCACTATATTACAAGTGTTCTGAAGTATAATGTCTATAGTATAATGTGAGATAGAAATGAACATTTAAGTCATTAAATTCAAGATCACGTAAACTTTTCCCTCCGCTGCAGCTGTCAGTCATTCTTCATTCAGTATTCAGCGTCGCGTTCGGTTACGACAGTCAACATGATGAAACCCTCTCCAAGATGATTCAATGTTACTATTAATATACTTGATCTGTAGATAAAGGTCTATGGTTTCGCATAAAACAACTTTATCTTGTTGGACTTTATTGCTGTAACGTTAACTTAATCATGTTTCTACCTGTGTCTGTTAGATCACAACACTAGAGTAGAGTCCACAATAATTGTTCTTCATGCGCACAGTAACTAAAATTTAAAACTTTTAAAATAAAAGGCTCAATAAACTATTGCATAGATAGATACTGTATAATACACTACGCATCAATATGTCTTTCGTTTGTGCTTTGAACTTTTCAATGCGGACTCGACGCGCTGTGACTCCATGTTGCTTCAAGCGCATCATTCTGCGCTCGGGATGCGCATAATCGCTTTGTGCCGCACTGTATTGCAGCCTTTCATATCATAATACAGTGACGCAATGAAAGATTATTAATGGCCTTTCTTGTTCTTTCCTATCTATCATATGTTGCTGCCTCATTAAACAGGTGTGCTATACATTTAAGACATGTCTCAATTGTATAGTAGCCTATAGCTATATATAAAATAATTTCTTTTTGATTTTTGTTATCTTGTTTTTCATGAATGTATTTTACAATACAAAGAGCAATGTGTAACGTTTTACCAGATTTAGTGTTACACTTATTGTCTCTTATTTGTTTTTTTAACTAAATGTTCAGATTTTATACAATTATTGTGGACTTATGATTCTTCTAGACTAAATTTTACTGCTGAATTATCCACTAATCTAGTTTATAAAAGCATTTTTGTCATAGATTATGATCATATATTTTTTGGATTTGTTTTTCTTTATAATGAAGTTGTCTTATTAAGTAGATTTTGTTTAACACACAAAATAGTGATTATCAGTTCAACACACAGAGAGTTATATAAATTCTACTTAATTAAAAAAAAAACTGTGTTGGTATCGGATCGGCATCGGTATCGGTCGATACTCAGAATTTTTGGTATCGGATCGGATCGATTCTGAAAAAAGTGGTATCGGTGCATCCCTACCTGCAATGTTAACAAAATTCAGCTAACATTACTGCCAGTCTTTTGGTTTTCATATGTACCATGTACCTTGCTCTCTTGTTCTGTTATGCCACCAACAGAAGCTGGAGCATAAAACTTTGCAATCCTACTTGCTGACTGAAGTGCCTGTTCTTTGGACTGATGCCCTTTGCTTTTAACATGCCTGTTGACATCAGTCACACCTTGATGGGCACATGAATTCTCCTGTCTGGAAACAGAGCACCAGTAATAGGAGCTGCTAGTGATAAATGGCCATTTGGTTGTCCACTCATTTTTGAATGTACACCTATAAGTGGCTGCTCCACAAGCTTTTCTCTTCCCTGTCCTGTCCACTGACTCTTCCACTGTCTCCTCCTCTAATCTGGCAACCTTTTTAGGGGGCTTACCCTTTGGTGCCCAGAATGATAAAATATCTTTTTGCTTTTTTCCTGACATCTTTGAAAAATTCAAATGCAATGGCAATGATTAATGTATGTTTTAACAGGAAATAAAATTATTACCCAGAGCACTCTGCTTTAATACATGTAGCCTTAATGTAACTAGAAAGACTATTAATACAGTATAATATATAATTTAAAATAAAATGAAGAAATACTTCATTCCTTCCCATACACACTAACATTTCCCTTAGTTTCAGATAACGAAAGCTAGCCAAACTGAGCCAAAGCTTCTGGCCTGGTTGCAAAGTAGTTGTAGAGTTTTTGACTGCATCAATAATAATGTATACGATGGGCTATATATTAAATTTTCTAGCCTTAAAATGTTAGACGAGCTCCAACTTACCTTCTTCATCACGACGTGTGTTCGCGCGATGTTGGTTACCTAGTAACGAACGTACGGTGGCCGAGAATGTTCCATCAACTTCCGTGTGTTCGCGCATCTATGTTGCCTAGTAACGAACGCAATCTGGCCGAGGTACGTGCTGGCGGCAGGAAACTTCACTTTGTGTGCCTGCGCCTCGTATACAACGTTATATATAAAGCTTGCAGGACAACTTGGTTGGCATTGCCTTTTCAGCGTGAGAAATACACGGTGTGGCGTGTGAGCGTGTGAACTGGTTGAATTGCGTGTGTCTCACGGCCAATGTGTGAGACTTGAGAACCCTGGCTATGGTATGTCTCCATAAAACATGAAAACCCAATGTGTGTGTGGGGGTGTCTCTGTCTCAGTCAGGCAGTCAGTCAGTATCAGTGCTGTCGCTCTCTCTGGGGAGATATGTCTGCCCTGCAGCAACACTGCCCTCTCTGCCATCAGTCAGCTGTGGCCTCCCCTGTAATCCTCTGTCTTGCATCTGCATCCCCAGCCAAAATAACTCCCTTCCCCCCTTTTGCTCTTCTCCTCCAGTCCTCCTCTTTTCACTCTTCATTTTGCATTAACAGAGGTACCCATATGCTAAACAGAGGTCTGTGAACTGAAGAACTATCAAGCTGGGCTGCATTTTTATTTATTTATTTGTTTTAAGTTCATTAGTTCTATTTCACTCTTTCTTGTTCCCCGTTTCCCTTTATTAACCTAGATATTCTTAAGTTAGAAGAGTTTCACACAGCTGCTTAGTACACTTACACCTGGTGCACAGTGAGCCTGCAGACAGACTTTAACTCCTCAGTCAGGTGCAACAAAATGAGCAGCAAACTGAAAAAGGCCTATACATAGTGCAGCATGTTCTACATAGTGTGAAAATAAAGACACTAACATGCTCACTGTTATTGGACTTGGAAATAGAAATGAAAAAACTAGATGAATGGCCAGACATGCTCTTTTTTTATTTTATTTTTGGATACATGGTGTATTATAAAACCTAAAAAGCTTTACAACCCACCTGGATTAAACATAAATAAAAACACTAAATAACACTAGACTCTGTGCAGACAATTAATGCTGTTAAATGTTTAAATAATACCAGTTATCACAATAACTTGTACACAAAGGGCTGCACAATAACTGACATCCCTTAAATACTAAAATCAAAATTAAAACTAAATGAACAGAAACTAGAAAACTGAAGAGAAAAAAAGTAATGAAAGTGTAGCTTGAAAATACAAAATAGGAATAACTAAATTAAAATAAATAAAAACTATAATAACCCTTGTAAGAGTAGACCTAGTATCTTTGGTTAAACTCCTTTCTTGGTATAGTTTATTTTAAAGGGGACCTATTATGCAAAATTAACTTTTACATGGTTTGAGCACTGATGTATGTCCACAGTGTGTGTAAACAACCAGCCTATAATGTTAAAAATCCCAATACTATTTTTTTTTTTCATAATCCCCATAAATCAGAAGCAGTGTCTGTAAATACACTGTTCAAGATTTTCCCCTACTGGGATGTCACAGTAGGTGCAAGCCTCGCCCATGACAGGTGACAATCTGCCCTAATAGCATATATCCCGTCCTGAGTGAGCCGCATAAGCCAGGTTTCCAACCACTTTTTGTGGATATGCTTAAAAAACAGATTGAGAAATTGCCTGTTTCCATTCATTGGGCATTTTACAGATGAAATGGTGTGTAATGATGTCATCCCTAAAAAAAAATGCATTGTCGCATACGTTTTGTTGTATCACTAAAAAAATCTGCCCTCAAACCATTTCCATACATAATTTTGAGTATATTGTACATTATATTGTATCTTTCGGATCCCATATATTAGTAAAATTCAGAGAGTAATTGAAATTCACCTGTTTACTTTTTACGGCAAAGTGGAACAGCTTGTCTGACAGGACTGCATGTTAACTGCCTTTATGTGACGAAGCACAAAGGCCATGAGTTTGGACACAGGGCAGCTCATTTTTTCTGTATTGAAAACTTTAGTATCCATAAAAAAGATTGGTACAGTAATACACTGTTCTTTTGAACTGGTTATTTTCAGTTAATCACTTTTGGACGTGCCTGACAGTCACTCTGACTCAAAATAAACCAATATCCCAGAGTATGTCACTCCAGTAACTCAAACAGTTCATTGAAATAAGACATGCTGTGCTGAGAGAACTGATGAACATAAGCAGCTGATACTGACCATGCGTGTACTACCGAACGTACAAATACTGCTACAGCGGTTTCTTGAGTCAACTGTTATCGAATCACCAGTACACTGAACTGAGAGTTCAAAAAAGATTTGTAACTGCAAATTTTCTTTTGGACATGTTCGACATACTGAGAACCGATGAGCTGATGTTACCGAGCATATTCGTGTAATTTCAGAGGAATGAAATGAATGTCTCTTAAGTATTTTGTTGAACATCAGAAAGTGTAACAATATAAAACATATTGGAAACATGTTTATCACACAATTACTTGTCTTATCACTGTATTGTTTTAAAGATTGGAAACAATGAATGGATTGTAAAACTGTCAAACTAAAAATTTGTTTGTTTTATCAATAATGCATTATTTCAGGAAGTTGATATAAATAGTCAAGTTAATCTTGACGTAAATTTTTGGCAAGATTTTAAGGGTGCAAAGTAAATGTTTATAATGTATTAACCAAAACAGTAGAAACGTATTAAGTATACTGGAAACATGCTTTGACTTTTTAGCTCAGCTCAGCACTTGGTACTCAGCACATGGTACTCAAGGTAGAAGGTACAAGGTAACTGTAACCTAAACATTTTATTTGTGTTGACCTATATTTAACTTTTTTAAGGGTCTATATCTGCCGTCTTGAAAATTCTAAAATTCGTTTAGAGCTTTTTGGAATTAGCCCACTTCATTTTCCTAATTTGTTTGAGATCAAATCATTTTATTAACAAGTAATGTTTGTGATTTTTCATTTGTCAAGTAGCCAGCTTCTGCCCATGAAATCGTGATTTTTATGATATTAATTTTATTCAGACACAGAAGTAACGTGTATTTTACCTTTCTTTTTGTCTGTAGTGGAAACTCCAACAGCCTTCCCTCATTTGACGATGTCCCATTTTTATTTTTGATGAGCTGCAGATTTTCAAGGCGCTATATTCTATTTTGAAACAAAACTGTATTATATATTATTAAATTGCATACATCCAATTATTTTTATTAACAAGTGTAATGCTTTTTTTCATTATAAAGACTACTTGGATCAATACTTGTTCATCAAGAAATATTAAAAAATGGGTGCAGTTGTAGCTACTATTTTTCTGATTAACTTTTTTTAGATAGTAGATTTAAAAGAATGCTTGGTGAGCTTATTATTTTTTAAATGGGAGCAACAACAGCCTATCCCGAATTTATATGCTGTGTAAGGGAAACAGGTCAATTTAGCTCAAAGGTAATT
The DNA here is from genome assembly GCA_026230005.1 of Gila orcuttii. Taxonomy (NCBI): domain Eukaryota; kingdom Metazoa; phylum Chordata; class Actinopteri; order Cypriniformes; family Leuciscidae; genus Gila; species Gila orcuttii. The sequence goes on from JAPDVR010000002.1 coordinate 36,603,726, forward strand.
ATTAATTCATTTATAGTGAATTTTGAAGGAATCACTTAATTTACGGCCAAACAAATGAGTCGTCCAGCGTTCAATTAAACGGGCCGTAACTATCAACTCTGTTGCAGATATTTATATCCAAACCATAGTTAAAACACTATTTATTAGCATGGTAACTAGATCATCAGTTTAAGACATTAAATTCGTAAGCACATAACACAAGACACTTCTCTTTAAATACAAACGAGACTTTGATTATTCTAACACATCAAACTAATATCTAACACAAACACGCACACACACATTCACACGAGTTGCAGAAAGAAAGAAAGTGAGGAAAGAATGAGTTTCAAACGAGTAAAATTACGAGATCCCAAGTTTCTAGCAATATATGCACTTATAAGACATGATGTGATCGAACCATCTATCATTTCTTAGACAGGGTTATTAAATTTTATATCAATGCACCAGTTCAGTCTAGAGGCTACTTGTGTTTGTGTTGGTGTCTTTGATTGGGGATTTCGTAAGGTGTGGTTCGTTGCGTGGTTTAGACCTGGTTTGTTGGTTGGCTATTGGTCTTGTCGTGTCTGGAATGACATTCTTGGGTGGCCAATCACGTTGGTGTGTTGGCGGATGTTTGGATGAATGGAGTAGGGCTGCAACTAACGATTATTTTCATAATCGATTAATCGGACGATTATTTTTTCGATTAATCGATTAATCGGATAAAATTTCAATTTGATTTTTTGTTTATTACAACTAAATAAAACCCTTAATCATGGTATTTATGTGTAAAAGTGTACAAAAGCCACACATTGAGTTTTACTAATATCAATATTTGCATTGTTTTTAATGATAATTGCTGATGGCAAGTTGACAACCATGAAAAACAAAAAAATCTAAATTATATACAACATTGTTTTAACATAATTTTTGTTAAAAACTAATTTACACAGACATGTTCAGATGTGAAGATAGAAACCAAAAACATGTAAAGTACATAATTCATTTAATTTTTATTTAAGATTCAATTAATTATAAGGATAAATTGCTAAAATAAATATAGAAAGACTGAAAAAAAGCGTGTGAACGTAGTAGAGCCGCAGTAGATCGCGTTTGTAAAACAATTAAAACTTAATAGAAGACAAATGCTATAAAAAGAGAACGGAATGGAGACGCAGCAAACAGGCTTGATTAAAAGGACAAGAAAATGATGCATTAGTGCACAAGCATTCGCTGAAAACCACTGACTACAGTGACTAAAAAACAATCTTTTACTGCTGCTGTTAATAACTGCCTTTATATTTAGTGCTTCACTTTCTAAACACCGTTTTAATTTAGCCTATTTCTGCGTAGCGCTATTTTAATCCATCACTTATGTTGCGAGCGAAATGATTGCACAACCTGATGCCCGAGACAAAATACAGACATCCCAAGTCTCCCGGAAGTTCCGGGAGTCTCCCGCATATTGATAGCGGCTCCCTGATGCCCGCAAATTAGTTCAAACTCCTGGAATCTAGAGCGTGCAAGCAGGAAAGCGCATGCGAGACAGAAGAGAGTGCTCCAAAGTCCAAACTGTGTAGCGCGCGCACGACAGAGCGGCACAGGGAGAGAGACCTTGCGTGTGTGTGCGTGTGTGCCGCATCATGATAGGCCTGTTTCAACCAATCACCAGTAAATGCTCCCCGTGACGTAAGCAGAGCAACTAATCGATAATGACATTCGTTGACAACGATTTTCATAATCGATTATTATCGATTATATCGATTAGTTGTTGCAGCCCTAGAATGGAGTCTCTCTCATGGCTGAAGTTGAAGCTTTGGTTGATATAGTAGTATAGACTATGTAGTCGTTGACTAACTTTGTGGTAAAACTTAAATTATAACAGCGGAAAGAAAAAGAAAACAAAGTAAACGCAAGAAAAATTAGACGAGTAGTTAGATGGCTTGAATGAAGCTGTTCGTTCTTAACCTGTTTTCATCTCCCAAATCTTGATCTGACTTGTCTGATGCTTTTAAACTCAAAAGGTTGGTCCAGAGTGCAAACGTTTCTCCTCCTCTACACCATAAATTACACGTTATCTGAGTCACATGGTGTATTACCTTTCCCGCTCTAGTAGAGTACAATTTGGAATAATTTTTTTTTGGTTAATATAAGAATGCGATACAAGTCATCTTCTGAGTTATGAGCAGACGATCATACTGACAGGAAACACTTTGTCAGCTATTCAATAGTTATAACAATTGCATTAATTGTGTGTGATCTAAGCATAATAATCACATATATAGGTTGTAGACATGATATCAGAGGTCGCTTTACCTGAAAATCTTCCGTCATTGATGGAGTTTTTTTTAGCAGTGACTTTGAAAAATCTGAAAGCCGTCTGTTATTTTGGCAGATTATACTGAGGGTGATGTATTATAGGCCTAACTGTAATTCTCACCTCTGTCCACTTGTGCTCAAGTTAATGTTTAACGAATGGCTTTTCTGAGTTATGTGTTAAGCTGTTTTATTGATGTCTTTCTGTGGTTGAAACACTGATTAAAGGATTACATTTAGACATTATGCGTATTTTGGTAAGATGGACCGTATCTTTCAACATATTTTCTGATGTTCATTCGTGTTTATTTCGTTCTGTAGCAGCGAATGGGTGATCGCATTTACTCGCGCACCACTTCGCTTGAACTGAGTGATACAGCTACAGTGATCTCTACAATAAAGAGCGCCAAAATGTATTTATTGTTTGAATTTTGTGATAAAATGGACAGAATTTGAAACCTGAGACTTTTTCATATCAAAAGTAACAAAGCACAAAGCTTATTGTGATTTATTGGACAAATATTAATGATGTTCAACTTTCTCTTCATACATAAATAAATGCATAATCTAGCATATATGCTTGTCCTGTAAGTTCGTGAACAAAAACAGCGCCTAATAAATGGCTTATTATCATTAAAATACGAAAATTAAAATGACGGGTGATAATAGATTATGACAGAATTTTTACGATAATTCCTGATATAGAATTATGCAGTTGAATGATTTTTGATAAGTTTTGCATTGTTTTGGAATGATTTGATGCATTTTATGTTTTTTTGGATTTCAATCCTTTGAGGTTTAAGAGCTCAGGTCAAACCGAGGTCTTTGAGAAGATGGTCCGTGTTATATCTGTCTTGGGGGTCGAACAACCTCTGGCGTTATCTTTGTGTTTTTCCTCGTGCAAGTCACAATGTCTCGTCCTTTTGACCATTAGTCTTGGGCTAACATTGACAACGTTCTTCCTTTTATCTAGGATAATCTCTTACAAGCGTGCATTGCCATACAGTACTTAGCTGGGGGTTTCGTTAGTTAGCTCAGACTGAATGGAGTCTTAAATGACAGAACTTCTGATTTAGGGTCCGGAGTGTGGAGTTGGAATTTGGCTCCTTCTCACAGTCTGAAAGTCTATATATATATATATATAGACTGAACAAAATTATACACGCGTCACTTTTGTTTTTGCCCCCATTTTTCATGAGCTGAACACTTTTTCTATGTACACAAAAGGCCTATTTCTCTCAAATATTGTTCACAAATCTGTGTTAGTGAGCACTTCTCCTTTGCCAAGATAATCCATCCACCTCACAGGTGTGGCATATCAAGATACTGATTAGACAGCATGATTATTGCGGAGGTGTGCCTTAGGCTGGCAACAATAAAAGGCCACTCTTTACAAATTACAGAGTTTTACAAGACATTACAAGAGAATTACAAACATTACAAATCTTCTGTTTTTGAATGTACTAATAAACATGAGTCTCCATAGACTCCCAGCATCTGAGCCACTGAGGACACTGTGGATTAATTTTATTTATGAAGGAGATGTGACAAAGAAATTAGGTAAAGTTTTATATGCTTGATCAAATTATTTTACGCCGGACTGCTTCGCAAACAAGGGTCAGTTCAACACTGGATTTGCACAAAAGTTGATTCTGAAAAGATGGGTCGATACCCACTGTTTGTGCTCAAACTTGCCATACTTGTTCTGTTTCCAAATCACATTTCTGAATGTGCTTGTTAGCATGCTGTACAGCTAATGTGGCTAAAGTTACCATTGCCTCTGACTATATTCACAGAGACCAGAGTTATGTCTAGAGGTCAACCGATAGTGGATTTTACCGATACCGATATTTAGGTTTGACTGTAAATGCCGATAAATGGAAATAAATCCTTTTAAAATGGATACTGGATTAAAAGCAAACATAACACTCACAAGTAAAACAGTGCCGAAATGAAATGTGCTAAATTAAATAAATATATAAATATGAATATATTAAAATAAGAAGTTCTACAGAACAAACTCTATACAGAAAATAATTTAAACATTAAAATATTACAAGTTTCGTTAGCTATAACCTAGAAACATACGTAAATTTCATAGGTAACACTTTGCAAGTCGCATTTGTTAACAAGGATGTATTAGCTAGCTTTCATGAACTATATGCATTATGCAATATACATTTTTACTGCATGTATTAATATGAGCAATACAATTGAACCTTTATCATTCATGTTAGTTCATAGTACATTAACTAAGGTAATAACAGATAAAATAAGAATTAAAATCCATTTCAAATGCATTAGTAAATGTTGAAATTAACAAACTAACAATGAATAATACTTCTACAACTTTTATTAACCTTAGTTAATGCTAAAAATGGAATCTTATTGTAAAGTGTTACCATTTCATATAAATCCAGAGTCATTCTTAAAGATGGCCATTAAAATTTAATAAAGACCTATGTATACGTAATATAGCCTATGTATAGTCTCTCACTTTTGCTTCTATTTTAGAACACTTGATGATTATTTAATCAAAATAACAAGATGTATTGTAGTGATAAAAAAAAAATAACTTAAATGGACCGCGTTTCTGATTTGTTTGTTTCTGTCGGCTACATGAACATATCAATGTTGAGAAAGCAATCACGTCACTAGTTTTAAATATGCAACTTTGTCGGCTAATGAATGCATAAAAGTGACAAGCTGGATATAAAATAATGCAAATAGATGGTAACAATTGCAACATAAACATTTGGGTCAGGTTTGCGTGTGTGTTTGTCACATTGTTTAAACCACTTGACTAACACTTAACCCTCTGATGGTCTTAAAAAAAAAATCACACTTGTGGTCTTCGGGGTCTATTGGACCCCAGACAATAAAATTTAATTTTGTAACAGAAAATTTTTTTTTTTTCTAACAAATATAATTTTTCTCTGTTTATTAATGTTTTTACTCAACATTTGTGCAGTTTTTGGAGGATTTATGATTTATTTTTAATTTCTATAAATAAATAAATAAACATTTATTTAAATAGGATTTTTACAAAAAAAAACAGCATTTTACGTTAAATTAAATTTATTAAAAACCCAGATTTCAAAATTTCATTCCTGGGGATACCATGGATAATTTTACAAGGTTTAATGTAAGATTTTTGCCCATTTTATTTGAAAATACAGGTTAAAATTTGTAATAAATCACTTTAACCACTAGATGGCTATAGAGCTCCATAAGGCCTATATGCTATTTGAATTACTGAAAGATTCTAAAGTTTCTAAAGTTGGATTCAGTTGGATTCATATATAAAAATTTTAAAACACAATTATAACAAAAATAAAATACTTTTTGTCAAAGTTTAGCATTTTTTTTGTACTGAAAAAAACAACAGTTTTTCAGTAATGTTACAGTATGATTATAATCAAACCTGAACAACATGTTACAAAAATAATTGTTGGAGTCTTAAGATTGTATCATTTATTTCAACTGAACTATAATAACAAATTAGCAAATAAAGCAGTAAAAAAAAAAATTGTAAAAAAAAAAAGATTCGCGTTATGTTCTGCGTTGTTTCTGATTTTGATGATGAATTTTGTCTATTTTGAGTCCAATGATAAATAAATATGTATTTATTTATTTATAGATATTTAAAATATATAATAAATCCTCCAAAAACTGCACAAATGTTGAGTAAAAACATTAATAAATAAAGTAAATTTATATTTGTAAAAAAATATATATATTGTTATGTTACAAAATTAAATTGCATTTTTTGGGGTCCAATGGACCCCGAAGACCACGAGTGTGACTATTTTTGTCACGCCTACATAAAAACAGATAACGTTCCATTTTAAAAAAAAAATTTGTAGATCTAGGAAGTGTTGAGAGCCGTAGGAAGTTTCATACCATTTGGAAAAAGAGAACATTTTTATTAATTCAAGCAAAAGTCATTTGGGGTCCAATGGACCCCACCGTACATCAGAGGGTTGTTAGAGTCCTCTCAGCCTCGACGGCAAACATACTTCTGTTCTTTCTCTGCTGATGCAGCATCTAGTCAACAAATTAATTACTTTATAATGATATGGCAATATACTTTAGTGTTATGTATTCATACCGTTTCGCTGTCGGTGTTTTAAATGCGCATCTGTGTCAGCGCTCTCTGTGCTGCGTGTTCTCTCCGTGCTGCGCGCAGCCTCACGTGCTAACGTAAACAACTCAGCCAGTGATAGTTTGTTATTTGTCCTCTAGAGGCCGCTCTCGCCCTGTATAATGCCAGCAGTCTCTTCTCAGCGCTCTCTACTGTGTAATAACTCCGCACACTTCTCAGCCGCTCCAGCAACGGACTGCAACCCGGAAAAACTATCGGTGTGGATTTTTACAGATAACGATAGTTACACCAATCAACTATCGGTGCCGATCAATCGGAAAAACCGATGAATCGGTCGATCTCTAGTTATGTCATTAGTTTTATCCCGAATACACTCACCGTCTGCATAATTCATAAACTCACATTTATTATGCACAATACAGTAAGGTGACTGACTTTTTAAACGGTGTATGTTTTCTGTAAAGAGAAGAGACTTGTACTAAGAGTGGTTATTGAACAACGACAGATGATCATGACGGAACATGCTAATCGTCAAGTTGGAAAAAACTCCACAACAACTACATAAATTCATCAACTAATTCGTCACACTTTTTAAGAAGTCAAAGCAGGATCAAGCATTGGCTTTCTATGTAGCAGGGACAATCAAACTGTTTGCTTAAACAATAAAAACAACAAATTGATTTAACAATAAGAAAATAGCTGGCCATATTGTGTCTGAAATATTAATTATGCTATTATAACTTACTGTTTATAAAACCGTTGTATGTTAGCAGTATCATTGAGAACAGAATATGCTGTTGTTCTGAATATCAGCATGTCCTGTGCCCCTGGTTTCTATATCTGTGCTGATATTCAATATAGCAGTACTCTTTCTCATTTGATATTGCTTAATTGAATTGTAAGAACATGTGATGTTACAGGTTGCCGGCTGGAGTTTTAATGATGGGTCTGCAGAAGCTGGGGGGCGAGACTATGCGTGACAAGAGGCGACGAGAAAGACAAGAGTTATATGAGCTGAGAGTCACTGAATGGTTAGTTCAACCAAGAAAAGAGAATCTTTTTAAATGCACATATTTTATGAAGAGACGCATAACCTTTTGAAAAGATAATTGAGCTGATATTTCCATTGCAGGAATGCTCGTCTAAAGCTTACAGATGATCTAATTGGAGAAATGAGGAGTGAGAAACACCAGGACACTGATAATGAACTTCAACGAATAGAGGAGCTGCTTAGTCAACCAAGGAATGAGAAAGGGGAAAACGCATTAACATCAGAGACTTGAGAGTGCTAATGAAAAAAAACTCAGAATGTTTTTGTTTTTTTTTGTTCTCAGGATGTTTAATCATTTGCTGAACATTGTCTAGGATGTTGTATGTGTCCATGGTACCTGCTCCCATTATTATTTTATCAATGTGATGCTTATCTTCAAATGTAAATGTTACATTTAGCCTGTGAGCTTCTAAAGTATAGATAAGGTGACAGGAGATTAAAGATATAAATTAAATGGCCTTTTTTGGTGTGAACTATTGTGCTTTGTTTAAAGGGGTGGTAAAGTATGATTTCACTTTTCTAACTTTAGCTAGTGTGAAATGTTGCTGTTTGAGCAGAAACAACATCTGCAAAGTTACAACGCTCAAAGTTCAAAGCAAAGGGAGATATTTGCTTTTAAAGAAAAGGACTACAAAAAATGGCTGGTAGGGACTACACAACATTCCTCCCGGGTTTAGTGACATCAGCAACCCTAAAATGTACATAAACCCCGCCCCCGGGAACACGCAGTCCATGTTGAGAAGAGGAAAAGTTGTTGTATAAGAGTGTATTTGTGAGTCAGCTCAAACTTTAGCATCCTTCTTTTCACATGCAATAGAAAGTCACTCTGTGTGCATCTCACAACAGTTCCTATACGAGCGATTTATAGATTAACATGACAGAATATCCTAATTGAAGATAGTTAACTCCACATCAGCAACATAAATTCATCAAATAACCATTCAGAGACGTCCTGTTGCATTCTACATGTTGTCACTTCTTCTTGAGTCTCCATCTTTGTCTGACTCCGTTTTAACATTAAAGGCAGAACAGTTTCTGTCATTTTAGTGTGTCTGCGTGAGGTAATCGCTCTGCTAACACACAAGAGCTCTTGAAACCCCGCCCTCTGCAGCAGCTCATTTGCATTTAAAGGGCCAACGGTGTGTTTTTGCTAACCCTCAAAAAGTGACGACTTTAACATGCTATATAAAAATATCTGTGGGGTATTTTGTGCTAAAACTTCACACACACACTCTGGGGACATCAGAGATTTATTTTACATCTTGTGAAAATGCCATTTTATCACCCCTTTAAAACGTGGACAGAGGATGCGAGCGAGAGAAGGTGTGATATATAGGTGCGGCCTTGTGGAATTATTCTTATCGCAAAATTAAAGGGGCCGTGCAGCGATAGGAGCTCGCATTTAGAACAATTTGGGCTGTCTAGGAGGGTAGACAAGACGAGAATTATTCTGGTGTTTGTTCTTAACCTGTTTTCATCTCCCAAATCTTGATCTGACTTGTCTGATGCTTTTAAACTCAAAAGGTTGGTCCAGAGTGCAAACGTTTCTCCTCCTCTCATCATAAATTACTGAGTCACATGGTGTATTACCTTTCCCGCTCTAGTAGAGTACAATTTCGACAGTTTTTTTTATAATAAGAATGCGATACAAGTCATCTTCTGAGTTATGAGCAGACGATCATACTGACAGGAAACAGGAAACACTTTGTCAGCCAATCAATAGTTATATCGAATATATAAAGAAGTGGTTTGAGAAGTGGTCATGAACAAAGATGGAGTTTACCTGAGTCAGGAGACAGTCAATACCGTTGCTCATTTCCCATGTTATTATATCGGGCAACCAACCAACCTTCACATTTAAAACATTTTAAACAATTTTCAGCTCAAAACTCACTTTCAGACACCAGCGAGTGTTTGAAAAAACTTCATTGCGAAATAAATATATTTATATGTGATTCTAAAGTCTACTTGCTAACCATTGCAATAATAAATAACACATGTTTATGGAAAATACCAGAGACTGCTTGAAGAACGTAGACAAATCATATATTATTATAATAGTGCATTTATTTGGTTTCATGTTTTATCTGTATCTTCTCTGTGCCTTTGTTGATACTGGACTAATGCATCTGCATATATGTCATAAAAACCATGCACTCCAGTTAACTTGTACAACTCATAACTCTGTTTTCAAACCGGTTCTCCCCACTCAGTGATGCACCCACTGAGAATCCTGTTGAAAGTGCCCTAGTTATTGGGGATTCTATGACACGGAACGTGACAATAGAGACACCAGCCACCACAGTCACATGTTTGCCGGGAGCCAGAGCGCCTGAAATCAAAGCAAATTTAAAAGTGCTGGCTAATGCCAGCTGTAGCTTACTGCCAGACACTGTAATTTGCTCTGGCCCCCTTCCTGTTCGCTGGAGTGATGAGATACTTGGTAGACTGTCCTCACTCAATAGCTGGCTGTCTAAGTGGTCTGCAGAAGAATATAGGGTTCATAGACAATTGCAAAAGTTTTTGGAGCAGACCTGACCTGTTTAAAAGAGATGGTGCCACTCTTCTCTCTAGTAATATGGCTCATAGTCTTAGAGTTGAACCTTGACTATCTGGGGTCAAGGTCAGAAAGCAGACTCACTGGCTAAACTGACCATCTGCTAGTTCTCTTGTGTCACAGAAGTCAGATAAATCCCAACACATATAGACTCTTTCACCTATATATCATCATATAGAGACTTTTCCCCGAATTAGTAAATACAAAAAATTCCCAAACCCATTTAAGAGTAAGAACTTAATTGATGTTCAACAAAAAAAAAAAAAAAAAAAAAGATATAATAGAGATGAATCTCGGGTTGCTTAATATTAGATCACTTTTTTCAAGAGCACTTATTGTTAATGATATGATTACAGATGATCACATTACAGTGTTTTACAGTGTAACGACTATATAGTGTCGTTATGTATAGTATGTACAGGTCCTTCTAAAAAATTAGCATATTGTGATAAAGTTCCTTATTTTCCATAATGTAATGATAAAAATTAAACTTTCATATATTTTAGATTCATTGCACACCAACTGAAATATTTCAGGTCTTTTATTGTTTTAATACTGATGATTTTGGCATACAGCTCATGAAAACCCAAAATTCCTGTCTCAAAAAATTTGCATATTTCATCCGACCAATAAAATAAGTGTTTTTAATACAAAAAAAAAAAAAGTCAACCTTCAAATAATTATGTTCAGTTATGCACTCAATAGTCAATACTTGGTCGGGAATCCTTTTGCAGAAATGACTGCTTCAATGCGGCGTGGCATGGAGGCAATCAGCCTGTGGCACTGCTGAGGTGTTATGGAGGCCCAGGATGCTTCGATAGCGGCCTTAAGCTCATCCAGAGTGTTGGGTCTTGCGTCTCTCAACTTTCTCTTCACAATATCCCACAGATTCTCTATGGGGTTCAGGTCAGGAGAGTTGGCAGGCCAATTGAGCACAGTAATACCATGGTCAGTAAACCATTTACCAGTGGTTTTGGCACTGTGAGCAGGTGCCAGGTCGTGCTGAAAAATGAAATCTTCATCTCCATAAAGCTTTTCAGCAGGTGGAAGCATGAAGTGCTCCAAAATCTCCTGATAGCTAGCTGCATTGACCCTGCCCTTGATAAAACACATTGGACCAACACCAGCAGCTGACATGGCACCCCAGACCATCACTGACTGTGGGTACTTGACACTGGACTTCAGGCATTTTGGCATTTCCTTCTCCCCAGTCTTCCTCAAGACTCTGGCACCTTGATTTCCAAATGACATGCAAAACTGAGCAACAGTCCAGTGCTGCTTCTCTGTAGCCCAGGTCAGGCGCTTCTGCCGCTGTTTCTGGTTCAAAAGTGGCTTGACCTGGGGAATGCGGCACCTGTAGCCCATTTCCTGCACACGCCTGTGCACGGTGGCTCTGGATGTTTCTACTCCAGACTCAGTCCACTGCTTCCGCAGGTCCCCCAAGGTCTGGAATCGGTCCTTCTCCACAATCTTCCTCAGGGTCCGGTCACCTCTTCTCGTTGTGCAGCGTTTTTTGCCACACTTTTTCCTTCCCACAGACTTCCCACTGAGGTGCCTTGATACAGCACTCTGGCAACAGCCTGTTTGTTCAGAAATTTCTTTCTGTCTTACCCTCTTGCTTGAGGCTGTCAATGATGGCCTTCTGGACAGCAGTCAGGTCGGCGGTCATACCCATGATTGCGGTTTTGAGTAATGAAACAGGCTGGGAGTTTTTAAAAGCCTCAAGAATCTTTTGCAGGTGTTTAGAGTTAGTTAGTTGATTCAGATGATTAGGTTAATAGCTCGTTTAGAGACCCTTTTCATGATATGCTAATTTTTTGAGACAGGAATTTTGGGTTTTCATGAGCTGTATGCCAAAATCATCAGTATTAAAACAATAAAAGACCTGAAATATTTCAGTTGGTGTGCAATGAATCTAAAATATATGGAAGTTTAATTTTTATCATTACATTATGGAAAATAATTAACTTTAGCACAATATGCTAATTTTTTGAGAAGGACCTGTATAGTGTCTCTTGCATTTCTATTTATTTCATGCATGCTTTATGAGAGAACTACTAGTTATAACCCCACCTATATCGTGTCTTCTATCTAATTATTACTCATTTAACAACTCACACTTTAGTGTACATCACCTCCTCATAGAATGCAGTGTGTGTTTGTTTTAGACAAACTTTAGCCACACTTTAGACAAAGTAATAAAACCTCCCAACAAAGGAATTTTCCCATTTGGAAATTCCACCTTCCTTGGGACTTTTCTCAGGCTTTATAGAGCATCTACACAAGCTCTTCCCTCTCTTGGCCCTTCCTGGTATCATCGGGTTGCTGTCCTGCGTGGCCGCACCAGGCCCCGGGGCATCAGGCCTTGACTCACAACCAGCCATGTGCTCATTCAAGAGAAAGTGGACTCTCTCAACCACAACAGAGTCAAGGACAACATCAGGAGTTTATCACAATTTCTTCATTCAATGCAGAAGAAGTCAATCGCAACTCCAACCATCGACTGGAGCCAATGAGATCTTCTTCAAAGATGTCACACACTGCTTCCACTGCAAAGGAGATGCAAGTATCGCACATTTTAAACAGATGTTTAATAATAAGGGGTAGATGCCTCTCAATGAGGCGCTTTGGAAGAAGAAGTTATTTTCTATAGTTTCATTACCTGGACCATTTCTGGTCATGTATGTATGTTTAGATTAGTTGTGTTTGTGATATAGTTAATAAAACTTGTGCAAAGCACGTATTTGGTTCCCTTTCAGTCGATAACGTCGGACGTAGTCAACGTCGACTGAATGGGGATCGCGTCAGAGTGCTTCACTGTTTCAGTTCCCCTGTGTGCTCCGGCACTGGTGATGGTCCTATTTTCTGAAAGAGCAACACGGGTGCGTTTGCGTCTTTTTGAAGATGTCATTCCACCTGTGCGTTTCTGGATGCGATCGTTCCCTTTTCCTCTCTAACGGTCACAATTGTTGCATCACGTGTTTGAGCTGTATGTTTATATGTATATAAATATGTATGCATGTGTGCTTATATGTTCAACATGCTGAGGCAGCTTTTGTGGACGGCTCATGTTCTCATTGCGGGAATATGACTGTCGTGGTGTTGAGATCAGACTCGCCTTCGTCCCCCGATGGGATTCCTGTTGAGCATGCTGGTCCCTCTGTAATGGACCGATCAGCTGTTTCAATGGGGGTTCCCCCAGAGGATAAGATGTCGATAGCAGCATCGGAGGGTGAGCTGGCCTCTGGAGATGACGACTCGGCTGTTTTATCTCCCTCTGGGAGTGTAACATTGCCCGAGCCAGATCCAGAAATGTCAGCTATGCTGAAACGGGCTGCCGAGGCTGCCGGGCTCGAGTGGAAACTCCACCGTGTCCCGTTCAGTCTCGGTTGGAGGATTAGTATCTCGGGGCGGGCCGCGCTGGTTCCCAGCTCGCTGCCCCAGTGCTTTTCTTTTCCGAAATACATGGAGAGCTTATCAGGTGGTGAACAGCATCTTTCTCTACCAGAAACTGCCTGAATAGCTTTTCCCCCTCACTACTCTTGATGGAGGAACGGTGAAGGGTTGCGAGGTGTCCCTCCATTGGGGCGGTCTGTCATGACACAGGTGCACCTGTGTCTGGCGGCCGCAGCCTTTTGGGGGGATCCTCGTCCCCCCCTAGGGCCTGTGAATTCTCGTCTGTTCCGACGGGCAGAGTTTACAAAGCCTCTGGGCAAGCCGCTTCCTTTTGCGTGCCATGGTGCTGCTACTGGTCTGTCAGGCCAGGGTACCCATGGCATGCACAAGGGTAGCCCAGATCGTGCGCTCATAGGTGAGCACCGCACCGCTCCCGACCTCGCCCGCCGGGGCAAGAGTGTCGTGGCGTGTGCGATCGGTCTGGCGATGTCCACCTTAGTGGTCCAGTAGTCCCATTGTTGGCTCAGCCTGGTTGATATGGCGGATGCGGACAAGGTTCGGTTCCTGGTCTCCCCAATTTCCTAGGTTGGGCTGGTCGGCGACGCGGCGGAGAACTGCTTCCAACAGTTCTCTGCCGCCCAAGCACAGACGAAGGTAATCCGGCACATCCTGCCCCGGCGGCCCACTGCTGCCTCCACCCCGCCGCCGGTGGCAGTTCCTCTGCCTGCTCGTCGCCGAGGGTGTTCCCCGGCCGCCGCTCCCGCTGGGCCTCCGCAGCAGCCTCCACCCAGGCCTCAGCAGGGAGCCGGCCGTAGGAGAGACACCCAGCCCGCTCCATGCGCTGCCAAGCCAGGTGGCAAGCGACAGCGAAAGCATTCCGGAGCTGGCCGCCCAGGGATGGATGAGGATGCTTTTGGAGTTGGCAAAAACGATCACTCCCTCCCCCCGGCCGGGTGGAGTCTTTGTTGTGTGGGTGTGTCTGTTCCGCCGCTGGCTCCCTAAAAAAAAAAAAAAAAAAGCGGAGCAAGCTCATTTGCCACAAATTGCCACATTTCAAAGAAAGAGCAATTTCATCTGTCCCTGGGTCAGATTCATCTGTCCCTCACTTACATTTGAGGATTAAACCAAGCGAGTCTTCGTGGAGAGGCAAAAACAACGCAAGAAGTGCTCAGAATACAAAGTTCAAACAATGCTCAGAGTAGCATAAACCAGACAAGCGAAGATTTCAAGAAAAAGTTTTTTTTTTTTTCTTTGTTAAGTGCTCACGGAAGAGATGAGTTTTCAGTTGTCTTTTGAATGCTGTCAGGGATTCTGCATTCCGGACGAGGGTAGGTAGATCATTCCACCAGCATGGAACCGTGAATGAGAATGTTCTGGAGAGTGATTTTGTGCCTTGCTGTGATGGTACCACGAGCCGTCGCTCATTGACCGATCGTAGGCTTCTGGTAGGGATGTAGACCCGTAGGAGCGAGTGAAAGTAGGAGGGAGCTGAGCAAGTGGTCAATCTGTAAGCAAGTGTCAGCGCCTTGAACTTGATGCGAGCAGCGAGTGGTAGCCAATGCAGGGAGATGAACAGAGGAGTGACGTGTGTTCTTTTGGGCTTGTTGAAGACAAGACGAACAGCAGCATTCTGGATCATTTGTAAGGGTTTAGTTGCACATGATGGAAGTCCAGCTAGAAGAGCATTGCAGTAATCAAGCCTAGAAATAACCAGGGCCTGGACAAGAAGTTGTGTTGCATGCTCAGTTAGGAAAGGCCTGATCTTCCTGATGTTGTGCATTGCAAACCTGCATGATCGAGCTGTCTTTGTAATGTGGTCTGTGAAGGTTAGCTGGTCATCAAAGATTACTCCAAGATTTCTGACCGACCTTGATGGGGTGATTGAGGAAGAATCTAGCTTGATAGTGAAGTCGTGCTGTAGAGACGGATTGGCAGGGAGAACGAGAAGCTCAGTCTTTGTCCGGTTGAGCTGCAGGTGATGTTCCTTCATCCAAGCAGAGATGTCAGCCAGACAGCTTGAGATTCGTGCAGCTACTGTGGGATCATCTGGTTGAAATGAGAGGTAGAGCTGGATGTCATCAGCATAGCAATGGTAAGAGAAACCATGTGCCTGTATGATGGGTCCCAGTGATGTGGTGTAAATGGAGAAGAGGAGGGGTCCAAGCACTGAACCCTGGGGAACCCCTGTGGTCAGTTGATGTGCTTTGGATACCTTGTCTCTCCATGTGACCCTGAAGGACCTACCTGTGAGATAGGACTCAAACCAGTGGAGGGAAGTTCCTTTGATGCCCAGTGATGAGAGGGTGGACAGAAGGATCTGATGATTCACAGTGTCGAAGGCAGCAGACAGGTCTAGGAGAATGAGAACTGATGATTTGGAAGCAGCTTTTGCGATCTGCAGGGCTTCTGTGACTGACAGTAATGCGGTCTCAGTCGAATACCCTTTCTTGAAGCCAGATTGGTTAACATCCAGCTGGTTGTTCAGAGACAGGAAAGATGATACTTGGTTGAAAGCAACTCGTTCAAGTGATTTCGCAATGAATGGTAGGAGAGAGACAGGTCTGTAATTCTCTAAAAGTGATGCGTTTAATGTTGGTTTTTTTAAGCAGTGGAGTTACCCGAGCCTGCTTAAATGCTGTAGGAAAAATGCCAGTATGGAGGGATGAGTTGATGATGTGTGTGAGTGCTGGTAGAAGTGTGGGAGAGATGGCTTGTAGAAGGTGTGAGGGGATGGGGTCTAGAGGGCAGGCGGTAGGATGACTGGAGAGGAGAAGTTTAGATACTTCTTCCTCGGTTAGTGGAGAGAAGGAGGAGAGAAGGTTATTGGCTGTGGTAGAGGTTGGACTAGGTTCCTGTGTGTGTGGAGCAGAGAACTGACTGCTAATGGTTATTGTTTTGTTAGTGAAGAAGTTAGCGATGAGGTGGGTGGTGGAGGTGGACAGAGGAGAGAGTTGAATGTCTTGAAAAGTGTTCATGTGTTAGGGGCGGTGTTGATCTTGTTGTGGAAATATGAAGATTTTGCAGCGTGAACATCAACAGAAAAGGAATAGAGCAGAGATTGATACATACTCAGGTCAGATGTCTCTTTTGATTTGCGCCATTTCCTCTCCATTGCCCTGAGTTTGGTCCGGTGTTCACGAAGAACCTCAGATAACCAGGGGTTAGAGGGAGTAGCGCGTGCTGGCCTGGAGGAGAGAGGGCAGATAATGTCTAAAGAAGAAGTTAACCTCTTAACCTTCGCCAGTGCGTCGGCGCACTGAAGCGTTTTTTTTTTTTAATTTAGTTCAAATTTACTATCATATTTAATGTTATACCTTGACAAACTATACATCATTAAAAAGATATAAGACTCAAGATTCAGTATTTGACCACTATTGTATTCTGAGAAACTTATATTGACAGTGATGTCTTAATTTGTGTCAGGAGTTATGAAATGAAAAAATGAGTCGATACCTTGAATATGAATTATGAGCGTCAGCTGGTCCATTCATAAAAAACACTCCGTGCTGTCGTCATGACAGCGATTCACAAAACAACGTCCCTCAGGGCTTTAGCTCAAAAATGTGCAGACTTGGAGAAATATTGATATATTCTCATAGATTCACATCATATTTCTATAGACAGGAATAATATTTATTGAATTTATACCCAAATGCGTCAATGTAATCATTATGATCGCTTCTTACTGAGATGTACTGTGTTTTCAATTCATACCAATAGCCTGAGGGCGCTATTTGCACAATAATTGTCCATATATGGATCATGAAGAAGACCCAGAGTCATGTGAAATTCCAGGACACCTCCATGCAGAAAGTAGCTGACAGAGATCGCTGTAAGATGTTTTGAAGACAATAAACATGATTGCAATGATATTTGAGTTACCTGTGTTCTTCAAGCCATGCCAGGTATTTCATAATAATAGATTATATTTATAATGTAATGCTAATCGATATAGATTTCATCATCGTGCAGAACACTATAAATAATAAATTTTCTGTCGGATTTTTTTTTTTATCTGAAGCCAAATTAGATCACAGAAGATTATTTAAAACACTCGACTTGCGTTATAAAGTAAGTTTGGAGCACAAACATGGTTTTAATCTCATAAATGGTCGTGTATTGATGGTGTGCTAAGCTAACATGCTAACTAGCCCAGGTGCACCTGCCACCAGCAGTTATTGTTTTATGATTTTTTTCTAAATAGGAATGCTTACTGAAATGTTTTAGTGCATTTGATACCAGTTTCAAATATTTAGTGAGAACTTATGAATAGCCAGTCGTTAGTAGCTATAATGCAGACAAAAGAAATGCATATTTAGAGCCATAACCAGTGTGGAGAGGTGTAAGTGTGTGCAGGGGAGACTGACACTGAATGGGGCTCGTTTGCACCACAAAACAATAGAGACAATAGACTGAATAGATGACTCAGAAGATGACTAAACATCAGTTTGCATTTTAAAGTCTAATCAAAATAAAGTAATTTGACATGATCTTGAAAAAAATTTAACTAAATACAGAGTTTTAGACTTATCATTTTCAGATTTTAAATATAAAATGGTCACACATATGGCTTTAGCTGCAGTGCATTTCTAGATTGCTCCAGGGCCAAGTTCAATTTTATTTTCATGAAGATGTTTCATAAAAATAAATTTCTAATAACTTTACAAAACTTTGAAGCTATTTAAAAAAAAATTTTCATTATGACAATAATTAATTCTACATTTACAATAAACTACCAGGTGTCAGCTTTCAAATGAGATCATACTTGTGCTTTTAGTGCAAAGGGTTCATGAACTGTATCTGTTTCAGTTTGGGTATGTCATTTCTGGAGATTTTTCAAAGGTAGGCTTGCAGTTTAACAGGTTAAAGTGGAGCATAAAGTATTCGTTGCGGTATTCACATCCAGGGATGAGAATTGTGAGGGTGAGGGAAGAGAAGATGACACAGCAGAGGAAAGACGGGAGGGAGAAAGTGAGCGCAGGCTTCGTCTGAAAGTAACTGGTAGGGGAGTTGGTGGAGTGTGGATAGTGAGTTGTAGATTGAAAGTAATGAGGAAATGATCTGAAACGTGGAGAGGTTGCACCAAAATGTTGTCTGTGATGCAGTTGCGTGTGTAAACCAGGTCCAGTTGGTTGCCTGACTTGTGAGTACCTGTGGTGATGAGCCATTTGAGATCGAATGAGGCTAGAAGAGAGATGAAATCTGTAGCATACGGCTTCTCTAGATGAATGTTGAAATCGCCAAAGACTACAAATGGAGTGCCATCCTCAGGGAAAGAGGACAGCAGCACGTCCAGCTCCTCTACAAAGCTTCCCAGTTGACCTGGGGGGTGATAAATGACTACAATGTAGATCTTAATGGGAGTTGTAAGTGTAATAGCATGATATTCAAATGAGATGTTATTGCATAGAGAAGAGAGAGTTGAGTATTTCCAATTGTTAGAAATGAGAATACCATTGCCCCCTGCCCTACCCGACTGGCGAGGGGTGTGAGAGAAGAGAAGTTGTTAGAGAGAGCAGCAGGGGTTGCTGAGTCTTCTGGACGGATCCAAGTCTCAGTCAAGCCCGAGATATTAAGAGTTGAAAGAGATGCAAAGGCAGGAATGAAGTCAGCTTTATTGACTGCTGATTGACAATTCCATAGACCCATAGAAAGAGAGAGAGGTGTGTGTGTGTGTGTGTGGATGAGAGAACAGGACGCAGATTAGCAATATTGCGCTGCCTTCTGTGCGTGATGAGAGAGCGTTGTCGAGAGACAACAGGAATGTTTTGAAAGCACATGTTGATTAAGGGAAATAGGATACAAGTAGGAAAGGAAAGGGAGAAGAAGATACTTAAGTGCTTAGCTGGTATCGTTGCTCGGTGGAGTCGCACAGGTAGAGTCGATGGTCTTTACCCGAGTCGGTCTTCACACGAGAAGGCTGAGACGCTTCCGCTGACGCTTCCCGACAGCGCGAACACTACATAGATATAATGCGCTCAAATTACTGAGTGAGGACAGCTGTCTCGG
This sequence comes from Gila orcuttii, assembly GCA_026230005.1. Lineage (NCBI taxonomy): Eukaryota > Metazoa > Chordata > Actinopteri > Cypriniformes > Leuciscidae > Gila > Gila orcuttii. The sequence continues at coordinate 36,623,142 of JAPDVR010000002.1, forward strand.
CCCAGCAATTAACACAGCACCCTCGAATAATCCGAAAATGTCAGAGATCGAAACTAGCTGTTGGCCAGTGACTCACTTAAGTGCTATGCAATTTAAACTGCAATAATATTCAGACACGGCTGTTATAAAAAGTAGGAACACGTCTAATTAAAATACAGATTTGTGAGAAGGTAAAAATTGAAAATAACCACAGAATTGAAAATAGCCCTAGCTTGAGATAAATAATAAACTGAAACAACAGGAGAACTGGATATTAAGAAAAAAATCTACTTGCGCGCTCTTGTCGACTCCACAGACTTGACCGCTGTCCTGGCCTTGTCCTGAATCTCCTCGAGTTTATATCTGTTTACAGTGGCTGTCTCGGCCCAGCAATTAATACAGCACCCTCGAATAATCCTAAAATGTCAGAGATCGAAACTAGCTGTTGGCCAGTGACTCACTTAAGTGCTATGCAATTTAAACTGCAATAATATTCAGACGCGGCTGTTATAAAAAGTAGGAACGCGTCTAATTAAAATACAGATTTGTGAGAAGGTAAAAATTTTAAATAACCACAGAATCGAAAATAGCCCTAGCTTGAGATAAATACTAAACTGAAACAACAGGAGAACTGGATATTAAGAAAAAATCTACTTGTGCGCTCGTCGACTCCACAGACTTGACCGCTGTCCAGACGTGCTCTTGAAAATCCAGTGATATTCATCACACCTAGTGTTGAGCAGGGCTCCTGACTTGAGCCTGCTTATCTTTTCCTGCTGGCGAAGGATTTGATATAGCCCTCCTCCAGCCGGTATGAAGGCTAGTTGTAAACTCGTTCTTCATGCTACTAGGTGGTGGGTCGTGACCATCTTGGCCCAAGATTGGTCTGCAGCTCCGACCTGAAAGACATGTGCTTCAGATCTCTACCTTCCGCGCCGCAGGCCATCCTGTGTGTTCCGTGTGAGGGTTGAAGTATCAGTACAGAGTCCTTCCCTTCGAGTGCTCCAGAGCCCGTTGGGTCTTCAGGTCAACTGGGAGAGAGTAATCTTGCCCACGGGTTGAGTATCTCTTTTTCAGTTTTGGAGATGGACTCGGTCCAACACGTCTCTCCAATGAGAGTGTGTTCAGCTGGTGTTGAAGTGAGAAAGGGTCCCTCTGAAAGAACTTTCAGAGGCTCCTGGGGCATGTGGTAGATGCAGCCGTCGGCTTCCTCCATATGATGACTGCTTCAGCACTAGCTTCACGATCGAGTTCCGAGGTGACCGTGGCAGAGCAGCCCACCCTGTGTGACTACAGTTCACCCCGGTCTGCTGCCAAACCCTCATCAACCGAGGGGCCATGTACAAAGGGCGTGTTTTAACGGGGGCCTGGGCGACCCTCGACTACACAGGCATACGTGCCTTGAGTTGTTGGACATTGCGACCGTTGCTTAAGCTTCCCTCGCATGTCACGACTCACCCGTCACCTCCTCCTTGGAGTCTGAAGCTTCTGAGGACGCTTTTTTCCACTATTTCCGCTCTACTCAGTCATGCCACAGACGAGCCTCACGACAGTTAGAGCCAGGGTGAGTGGAGACTCCATCCCCTGGGGTCCAGCTGGGTCATGACCACTCCGGAGCCGCCCAGTTGCCTGTCCGGTTTCGTCTCCTTGCCAGTGTTGTTTTCCGAGCCTACCCTTGGACAGACACTGGCTCTCAGCTGCCCCAGGGGCCCGCAGATATGCGTTTCCCCAGTGTTTACCCCCTAAAAGCGACTGCGACTCGGGGTCGCCTGGCGCCTGCTCAAGTCAGTGAATTCATCACACTTCATGTTAAGCAGAAATGCTCCTGAAACTCAGTGAAGTTTATCGCACTCAGGTTTTGAGGAGCAATGCTCCTCTAGCTCAGTGAATTCATCACACTCAGGTGTTGAGCAGAAATGCTCCTGAAGCTCAGTGAATCCTTTCACACTCAGTGTTGAGCAGAAATGCTCCTGTTGCTCAGTGAAGTTCTTCGCACTCAAGTGTTGAGCAGAAATGCTCCTGTAGCTCAGTGAGTTTATCACACTCAGGTGTTGAGCAGAAATGCTCCTGAAGCTCAGTGAACTTATCACACTCAAGTGCTGAGCAGAAAATGCTCCTGAAGCTCAGTGATCTTCACATGTCGTGTTGAGCAGTGCTCCTGTCTTTGCGCCCAGTCGCTTGCACCTACGGTGCCAAGTCAGGAGGAGCAGGTCTTCATAGTTGTCCCTTATTGGCCCAACCAAGACCTGGTTCCCATCGACAGCCTTCCTGACTTCCCCTGAACACTTTTTCAGGGACGGGGCACGATGGCACCCGCGCTCTACCCCTGGAAATTCCGGGCGGTCTTACATCTGAACGCGGAGGTTCAGGTGGCTATCACAGGGACATGTGATAGCTACCATCACTTCTGCGAGCACCCCCTAGAAATGGGTAGCATGCTTTCGCCTTTAGAAGTGGAACCTAGTTGTTGAGTGTGTCTTCTCTCCAGAGGAGATCCTGAAAGCTTTCGATCATTTCAGTGCTCTCTTTCCTGCAAGATGGGTTAGGAGTAGGCTGTTTTCCTCCACCCTCAAAATAATGTTGCCTCAGTGTTTAAACGACGCTCATCGTGATACAGAAGAATGGAGAAGCACGTCCTGATCGTCAGGTTCCTGAGGAGCAAGGTAATGTAGATCCTTGCATCCCTCTTTATCCTCTTGGGCCTTATCTCTGGTGCAACTGCACTGCAGAGACCGCCCCTGAGCCACTGCAGGCAGTGAGTTAAAAATTCTGTTATATCAGTTCTCCTGCTCGCATGGTCTCTACTAGAGGGTAGGGACTTGCTCGCTTTCGGTCAACGTATTGTGCCTGGAGTTCGGGCCGGCTAACTCTCACAAGCTGAGACCCCGGCTTGGATTGTGCCCAAGGTTCCTACCTCTCCCGTAATAGGAGCAGATGGTGAGTCTGCAAGCGCTGCCCCGGAGGAGGCAGATCCAGCCCTGGCTTTCTCTGTCCGTTCGCTTATAGCGGTTAGACGTGAACAGAATGCAAGCCATAGACCTCAGACCAGCTCTTATCTGTTAGGAGTTCAGCAGAGAGGGAAGGCTGTTTCCAAGCAAAGTTGGCCACTTAGTGCTTACTTTCATTTCGGTAAAAAATTCCGAGATGCAACATGTCCACTTAGGTGTTGAGGCCCTCTATGATGAGTGTAAAGTGCTCCGCCTGGGCGTTGATATGCTTTGCTGAACATATTCTAGAGTTGGGGGCTGGACGACACCTAGTTGAACCGCTGCTTCCCGTGGGCTCCCTTCTCATGAAGCCAGTTTTACCGTGAGCCCGGTTCAAGTGTCGGCTTGCTGCGCCATTCCCCTCCTATGGACTGGATATGTGCACTTTTCTACTCCAGTTGAGTTCCCTTAAATCTGAACCCTGTTGAGTTCCTCCACACCCCTCCGACGTCGGACGTGCGGAACGTCTGGTGTTAGGCCTACCACTTGTAAGCAGTGTGGAACCTGTGTTAGGCTGGGCCCATATGTTGCGGTCCCTACGGCGACCTCATATGTGTATTCTTCCACGATACGGCTCCCTACGGTCAAGCTCATGTCTTCCCTCGGCAGAGGCTCTCTGCCGTCACTGTCCGGTGAGTCTCCCCCCGTCTTAGGCTGGAGCCACCCCAGTGACATTCCATATGTCGTACTGCCGGCCTTCCGCACAGTTCATATGTGTATTCTCCACTTACCTCCCCTCAGGTGGGATGTGGCTTCCGTAGCGTCCCTTCCTTCCAATGTACGGGAACGCTTTCCCAGGAGTCCTGTAGGAACAGCAGTGACTTCCCTGGCCTAAGCCCTGTCCTTCCCCGCCTTAAAATTGTGGGGGCATCAGGAGGCTTTTGTCTAGGCACTGGAAGGTGGCAGTTTTAGTGGCGTTTTCAAAGGTTATCCCCATTCAGTCGACGTCGACTACGTCCGACGTTATCGACTGAAAGGGAACGTCCTGGTTGCGTGAAGGAGGGAACGGAGGACGTAGTCCCTTTGCCACTACCGCTGGACCACCGCTGACACCGGGTTACGCTCGGCTCCTCAGCGAAAAAGCAACTAGTGCGTGCATCCACCGTATTTATACCCGCGCTGCGGGGGCGGAGTGTGTGATGCGAATCACGCACGCCAATTACATTGGCTCGTTCAATAGTACTCGAAGATGATAGGCTCTCTGACGCGATCCCCATTCAGTCGACGTCGACTACGTCCTCTGTCCCTCCTTCAGGGAACTCCTTCACTTTCTGTGACCATGAAAAATACCCTTTTCTTAAAATCAATGAGTAATCAAAAGTGTTTGCTGGGCGAACTGATTAATTGATTTTAATATTAATTTAGCTACATCAAGTTACTTAAATTAACTGATCCAAATATTCATAGTTAATCATAACAAGTTAAGATTTATTATTAATATTTCCACTTTGATCTAATTTGTTACACAGAAACCTGGCTAAAACCAGATGATTACATTACTTTAAATGAGTCCACCCCCCAAAGTAAATGTTATAAACACAAGCCTCATCTGAAAGGCAAAGCTTATTAATTCTGAAAATTATTTTTTTGCTAATTATTATTTTATTTAATAATAAAATAATATTTTAGTTTTTCAGTTACAGTTGTTAATTTTGTTTAGTTTTTCATTTTTTTATTTATTTTATTTCAGTTTACGAAAATGTTTTTTGACCAATAGTTTTAGTCTTAATTTCAGATTCAGTTTTGTGACCTCTGTAATTATGAAATTCTCCTGTTGTTGACGGAGGAATACATGCAGTTGTGGCCCGTGGGACGTAGCTTGTGGATTCCTTGAGATGATTCCAGGCAAGAAGGGATTTTAGCCAGGTAGTCATTCAGCTCTCGCCGTTTATGGACGAATGCTGAGCATATAATTTCTCTGTACCAGCTGAAAGCGATGGAGAACTCAGTAACGGAATGGACGAAAGATGGGTTATTAGTAAGGATGTTAATGTAATTTGTTAACTTAAAACAATCTTCACATAAACCCATTGTAATAAATGTTACTTTTAGCTGTGCCTTTAATATATCCAGGTTCTACACTAAGGTTTTTTTTTTTTTAGGCTGGGATGGTTCAGATTTTTATCTGCCCTGTTACAATGCACAAAAGAGGTTATTTGTTTTCGTTGTTTTTGACCCATATAACCTTGTAAACAGTGCTTTAAGATTTTCAGGCATGTTTATCAGGTTGGAAATATATAAAAAAATAAAAAAACTAACTCATTTACTGTGCTTATGAGGATAATCGACAAAGCAGGAATTTTGGCATAATTCAGTGTATTTTTGTCCATTCAAGCACAAAAGAGAACTCAATGCGGCACTGCCGTGCTGATCTGAAGTGTCATTCTGTTTGCGCGTTCTGGGTGTTTGTTCGCAGAGAGAAGTTTCACAGACAGCACGGTATTGATTTAAGTTCTTTTTGCATCTTATCGTGCTTGAATAATTGAATAGCACTTCAATAAATTATAGCGTGATCATATAGAGGGTTTTCACTACACGTCGTCAATCCGGAAGTCGGCAATTTTGGAGGCACTGAACGTAAACAATGCCACTGAACTGAACAGACTTGCATATTTGGCTGATTATTGCTGCTGAAAAATGGTCGTGTTTTGGTCTGTACTAATCGGTCGCACCGGGAAAAAACATTTTGAGTTCTATAGACTGCCAAAAGTCAAAGAGAAGAGTGCAAAAACGGATGAAAGAAGGCGTTTGTGGTTAAGAGAGGCACAGCATTAGCCACATGTGTAAATGAAGCGTTGACTGTGGCTAAAATATTAACGTGAAGTAGTTAACTATGGCTACATTCACACTGTCAGTCCAAATCCGATTATCTTTGTATCCGATTGGAATCTGATCTAAAATGATGTCCACACTGTATCGCAACTGTTCAGATCCGATTTGTGTGTTCATGCAGCTCTTTGGCAATATGGCAATGACGTGTTGATGGAAGGATTTGCAATTGCAATAGAGATGTTGTCTTATTTAAAATTTCACAACATGGAAATGTGTAGCCACCGCGCTGGACTACTGCATCTTGAGCAAGCGGCAACATTCCAATTTGAAAAATGAAGCCTACCCGGAAGTGCGAAAAACTGCAATACATCAAAAATCCGCTAGGGGCAGGTCCCAAAAGGAGCAAATGTCCATAGACCCCCATGTTAAAATGTCCGTTTTCACAGCATAAATTCATGTTTTTACAGGTTGGTCCCATGGACTTTTATTGTATTTTTCGATAGGTTCAAAGTCCCTGAAAACTGTGAGGGGGGTGAATTTTTTTTCTAACTCGTTAGTTTAGATCGTATTTAGATATAAAATGTTTGACAAATAAGGGCATGGTTAACTTTGATTGACAGTGTGATTGACAGCTGATAACGGGCTGCGCCGAGTGGAATTCCTGAAATTTGACGTCTCGGCCATGATCTGACACAACACATCATACCACCTCTGAATCCTTTCTGAAAAGATTTTCCGAGATGGCGCCGCCCATACCCCCATAAACGGCTTCAAAACCGTTCTTCAGAGACGCTTTGTCCATATTTTTTACAGTCTATGGTCTTGAGCCTGCTGCAGAACTGTAGGAGGCTGGTATGCACAGTTTTTTTTCCGCGCACTTATCTGCGCCGGTTTCAAAAATAAATATAGCTGCGAGCAGCGATGACAGGCCCAAGCCGGTGCTCACAGCTATATATATATATATATATATATATATATACACATACATATATACATATATATGTACGAATATCAACGGAAAAAATCATCCTATTCACATGCGCAAAAATTTGCTTGGAAACTTCACAGTGGACCGGTGCTTACGCTGAATGGTACAAATTGTACTACTGAATATTTAAACAGAGCAGTGTTATTATTATATGTTAGGTTGACTATAATGAACAGGCTGCGATGTCAAGATTGCAATGCTGGAATGCACAATGTGTGTGTGTGTGTGTGTGTGTGTGTGTGTGTGTGTGTGTGTGTGTGTGTGGCACGATCAAACAATGGAGACATAAAAACATAATCCGTCATTTTGTTCATACATGGCATCATTCAAACTGTAAAGTGTTTACTTATATTTGTGTACACTCGCAATAAAACACAACCTTGTGCTTTCGTCAAACTAAACTCTTGTCAAACTGTGACCCACAACTGTCAACCAACCAAAATCTCTCTTACACACACACACACACACACACACACACTGTTTAAAAGCAAAAACTATTTATCCAACCTCATTTAAAAACAGTCTGTGGGTGCCATCTTTTGGACATTCATCATATTGCATTGGTTTTTTGTTTGTTGTCCTCAAACAGAGCACTAATTTGTTTATTTTTAAGTTACACATTCTACATTGATTAAAATAGAAAATCAAATGTATTTTTTAATGGTAGTATTATTTTATACAGAAAGAAATGATTTATAATTCAGATGAGAATAAAGTTAGTGTTGATTAAAATTTTAAGGAAAACAAATATATTGATCTAATATATATAGCGCATTAATTTCAAATTCCATTAGCGATTTAAAAGCCCTCACCGGTGTCACACGTCGATTAACCGGTGGGAAAATATCCTCACAGTCACATACCTAATATATTTATATATAAATACGTTTTATGTACTATTTTGATACCATTTTGGACACAAGAGGGCAGTATAGCCATATGTATGATTTTTTGTTTAACCTAATAGAACTATTCTGCCTGTTTTTAACTTTTTCAAACTTCTTGAATAGAATGGGTTTACTTCTAATATTTGTATAATTTTATATAAAAATAAATGGTGTATAATTAAATTTTTAGAAGATATGAGACGTTTCCTGATTATTTTTTTGACATTACTTTAATCCCTCGCTATTGCAAAACCGTTTCAAATATTCAATATCCGTTCACAATTTAGCATCTTTAATGTATTTTCATCATGTTGAAATAGTTTGGTGTGAATAAAATAAACCACTTAGGAGGAGTAGCTAAAAACCCAGAGTCTAAAATATCAAAAAAAACAGATTCAGACCAAATTAGCCGATTTCCTGTTGGGCTGGCTTAAAACTTAGAGCACGAAAGTTGTTCTATATGTGTACTGAGTTTCATATTATTACTTGCAAGTGTGTTTTATTTATGGACCAAGTTTTCAGACCAAGTTTATGGACCAAGTTAATTTAATTAATAAACTAATTATATAAAATTATTGTCAATGCACTGCAAATAAACTGGTTCTATGCCTTAATAATAAAACTTATTTAAAAAATTCAAGGCTCAAGACATTTATTTTCCTTTAATGCAGGCAAAAGGAACCAGTCATTAAAGGGTTAATCTAAACTATCACCCTACAAGCCCCCCCACCCACACACACACACACACACACACACACACACACACACACACACAGACACAGAGAGAGACAGAGGGAGAGAAAATTCTCCAAAACAATCCACAATCAAACCAAAATATCTGTTGTCCGGCTTGACGAGAACAATATACGTGCTGAGTTTTGCAACTGTAAGTAAAATGGACAAAGTTATAACAGACATTTTGTTTCTCTTTTCTCACCATAAATTCATTTCCTCGCCACGGCCAAACCGTTTGAGATATCAAAAATCTGCTGGCAATTTAGCATCCTCAATGTCTTGACTTCATGCGGACCGAGTTTGGTGGCGATCGAATGAATTTCCTAGGAGTAGTATATCAAAATCCAGCGACATGCGTTTCCAAACAACCCATAATAGCCGACTTCCTGTTGGGCTGGCGTAAAACTTGACCGAGGGAAAGTTGTTCGACCCGATGAGATCTATATGTGTACTCAGTTTCATATTAATACATGCAAGCGTGTTTGATATATGGACCAAGTTTTCAGACCCCGTTCAAAGGGGCGCTGTCGAGCCCCCCTGCCACGCCCGGGTGCCAGCTTCAGCCCGGCCCTGATGGCCCGGGTTCTGACCTGTGTGCAAAGTTTCAAGAGTTTTTGAGCATGTTAAGGGCCCCAAAAGCCCCTGAAACCTTGAAAAACATTAAAAGCAATAAACAAATCCCCCACAGCCCACACACACACAGAGACAGAGAGAGAGAGAGAATTCTCCAAAACAATCCACATTCAAACCAAAATATCTGACTTCCTGTTGGTCGGAGCTAATGACTGTAAATTAGAAAGTTGTCCAGCTCTACGAGAACAATATACGTACCGAGTTTTGTGACTGTAGATAAAACCATAAAACCAACCCCCCCATTTTTTCAAAAAGTGGCGCTACTGAGCCCCTGCACCATGCCCGTTTCTGAAACTTTGCACATGTCTGCTGGCTAATAAATGTGATCTGTCTGTCCAGTTTCATGCAATTTCAAGCAATTTCAGGCATGCTAAGAGTCTCAAAAGCATCCAAAAAGAATATTAAAGTTTGATGCGTTGCCATGGCAACAGTATCCAAGTATCAATAATCCTTTCACAGGTCTACATCTGGCATGTGTCTACATTATACACAAAGATGAAGCAAATCGGGTAAAAATAAGAGGGTGATTTCAAAGCATTTTGAAAGTGACACACTTCCTGCTGCCAGTTGGTGGCCCTATAACTTTGACTCACAATAGTCACATCCATGTGATCGGCCTCTTACAACGAACACACTGCTGAAGTTTCATCAAGATCAGTTAATGTATGCAGAAGTTATAAGACTTCGTGTTTCTCTTTTCTCGCCATAAATTTGTTTCCTTGCCACGGCCAAACCGTTCGAGATATCAAAAATCCGTCCGCAATTTAGCATCCTCAATGTCTTGACTTCATGCACACCGAGTTTGCTGATGATCGGATGCAATCTCTAGGAGAAGTGTTTCAAATTCCAATGCATGCGTTTTCCAAACAACCCATAATAGCCAACTTCCTGTTGGGTTGGCGTAAAACTTAGAGATGAGATCTATATATGTACCGAGTTTCATATTAATTCATGCAAGCGTGTTTGATATATGGACCAAGTTTTCAAACCCCGTACCAGGGGGCGCTGTTGAGCCCCCCTGCCACGCCCGGGTACCAGCTTCTGCCCGTCCCTGATGGTCGCGGGTTCTGACCTGTGTGCAAAGTTTCAAGAGTTTTCGAGCACGTTAGGGGCCCCAAAAGCCCCCGAAACCTTGAAAAACAAGAAGAAAATCAATTCTCACCCACACAGAAACGCAGAGGCAGAGACAGAGAGAGGGAGAGAAAATGCTTGAAAACATCCACATTCAAACTAAAATATCTGACTTCCTGTTGGTCGGAGCTAATGACTGTAAATTAGAAAGTTGTCCGGCTTGATCCGAACAATATACGTACCGATTTTTATGATTGTAGGTAAAACTATAAAACTACCCCCCCCCCCACTTTTGTCAAAAGGTGGCGCTACTGAGTCCCTGCACCACGCCTGTTTCTGAAATTTTGCACGTCTACTGGCTAATAAATGTGATCTGTCGGTCGAGTTTCATGCAATTTCAAGCAATTTCAGGCATGCTAAGAGTCTCAAAAGCATCCAAAAAGAATATTAAAGTTTGATCCGTTGCCATGGCAACAGTATCTAAGATATCAATCATCCTTTCACAGGTCTACATCTGGCGTGTGTCTACATTATACACAAAGTTTGAAGCAAATCGGGTAAAAATAAGAGGGTGATTTAAAAGCATTTTGAAAGTGATATACTTCCTGCTGCCAGTTGGTGGCGCTATAACTTTGACTCACAATAGTCACATCCATGTGATCGGCCTCTTACAACGAACACACTGCTGAAGTTTCATCAAGATCAGTTAATGTATGCTGAAGTTATAACAGACTTCCTGTTTCACGTTTCTCGCCATAATTTCATTTTCTCGCCACGGCCGAACCATTCGAGATATCAAAAATCCCCTGGCAATTTTTCATCCTCAATGGCTTGACTTCACGCTGACCGAGTTTCGTGGCATTTGGATGAATTCTCTAGGAGGAGTACTTTAAATTCCATTGCATGCGTTTTCCAAACAACCCTAAATAGCTGACTTCCTGTTGGGCTGTGGTAAAAAGTAAGAGTACGAAAGTTCTTCATCCCGATGAGATCTAAATGTGTACCGAGTTTCATATTATTACATGCAAGCGTGTTTGATTTATGGACCAAGTTTTCGGATCCCGTTCAAGGGGGCGCTGTTGAGCCCCCCTGCCACGCCCGGGTACCAACTTCAGCCCGGCTCTGATGGCCGCGGGTTCTGACCTGTGTGCAAAGTTTCAAGAGTTTTTGAGCACGTTAAGACCCCCAAAAGTGACCGAATAGTAAGAAAAATAATAATAAATATAGCTGCGAGCAGCGATTACGGGCCCAAGCCGGTGGCACCGCAACCCCGGTTCCTTTAGTTACCTAATGGCACCGGGGTGGCGGTGCCGCCGGCTTTGGCCCTTCATCGCTGCTCGCAGCTATATTATATATATATATATATATATATATATATACATACCGATTTTTGTTACTTTAGGTAAAACTAATACCCCATTTTTGACTAAAGGTGGCGCTACTGAGCCCCTCACCACACCCGTTTCTGAAACTTTGCACGTCTACTGGCTAATAAATGTGACGTGTCTATCGAGTTTCATGCAATTTCAAGCATGCTAAGAGTCTCAAAAGCATCAACCAAGAATATTAAAGTTCGATGCGTTGCCAAGGCAACATTATTTTAGATATTAAATAATCCTTTCACAGGTCTACATCTGGCGTGTGTTTACATTATACAGATGAAGTTTGTGGGTAAAACTAACTCCCCCACTTTTGTCAGAAGAATTTGGAAAGTGACACACTTCCTGCTGCCAGTTGGTGGCGCTATGACTTTGACTCACAATAGTCACATCCATGTGATTGGCCTCTTACAGCGAACACACTGCTGAAGTTTCATCAAGATCAGTTAATGTATGCTGAAGTTATAACACACTGCCTGTTTCACGTTTCTCACCATAATTTCGTTTCCTCGCCACGGCCAAACCGTTCGAGATATCAAAAATCCCCTGGCAATTTTTCATCCAATGTATTGACTTCATGCTGACCGAGTTTTGTGCCATTTCTTTGAATTCTCTAGGAGAAGTACTTTAAATTCCATTGCATGCGTTTTACAAACAACCCTAAATAGCTGACTTCCTGTTGGGCTGGGGTAAAAAGTAAGAGTATGAAGTATATATGAACCGATGAGATCTATATGTGTACCGAATTTCATATTCTTACATGCAAGTGTGTTCGATTTATGGACCAAGTTTTCGGACCCCGTTCCAGGGGGCGCTGTCTAGCCCCCCTGCCACGCCCGGGTACCATCTTCAGCCCGACCCTGATGGCCGCGGGTTCTGACCCGCGTGCAAAGTTTCAAGAGTTTTCGGGCACGTTAAGGGCCCCAAAAGTGCCCGAATAGTCGTAAGAAAAATAAAAGAGAAAAAAAATCTTACGGGCCCAAGCCGGTGGCACTGCCACCCTGGTGCACCAGGGTGGCGGTACCGCCGGCTTCGGCCCTTCATCGCTGCTCGCAGCTATATATAAGAAGCCGGTGACACCGCCACCCTGGTGCCTTTAGGGTTATTGTGCACGACGTACAAAAACGTAGCCCTGCTTTGACTGTCGAAAAGAAGTGTGCTGTAGAGCTTGCATCAGTTTGGGTGCATCAAGTGCGCATCGAGGGCACATATCAACCACAAAGTATGCATGAGCAACCTTCTGAAACCTAAAAGGAAAAATGAGACACCTCATCCATGGGTCTCATGGATTTAACGGACACATGAAATAAGTACACAAGACCGAGTATTCATATGAAGTGTGCCATTTGGAACAGGGCCTATGATCTTGAACCACAATAGCCACATATATGAGATAATTTAAATATAGAATAATTTTTAATGTCATAGGATGTCATAGCTCAATATGTTTTTTAGCACTTAAATGTGTAAATATAGAAGCCCAGTATTTACAGGTGCTGGTCAACGAATTAGAATTATTTTAAATAGTGCAATCATGAAATTCTTTGAATGCATTTTTTGTGCAGAAAGCAAATCAGGTGTTCACCGCACCTGTCCTACTCGTTAGACTAATCACAGAACTCGTTATCTGGAAAAAAATTTGCTCAGCTGAGCTTTCCAAAAGGCCCATTTAGGCCATTTAACTGTGACACTGTTGTTTTATTGAATTAGAATAATGGTGAAAGCGTTTCATTGAATTAGAATAAATGCTCAAATTTTTGTTTTCTGTGAAGAGTGTTCACTGTGCAGTATAAAGTCAGGGTTGAGTAGAATTTCTAAGTTGTAAAATCAATCATGGGTAAGCAGCGCGACCTCTCAACCGGAATAGTGGCTCAAATTCAAGCCCTTCGCCAACAAGGCTTGACCCAAACTAAAATTGCTGAGCAGCTCGGCATCAGCCAGTCTTCCGTCTGCAAAGCTCTCAAGAAAAACTGCAGCAAGCGCACCAACTGTTCCGGCGTCCGAAAAACTTCTGCTCGCGACAACAAGCAGCTGAGAAAGATCGCAGTCAGCAACCGGTTCAAGTCCACTTCCGAGCTCACCGACTTGTGGAACAAGCAGACCGGCGCTGACGTCTCCAGATCAACCACTTACCGTCGTCTGCGCGAACTCGGCTTCAAATCCCGCGTTCCAGCAGTAAAACCGATGCTGAACAAGAAACAAATGGTGAAACGGCTGAAGTGGGCCAAAGAACACGGCGAGTGGACTGCTGAAGACTGGCAGAAAGTGGTCTTCAGTGACGAATCACGCTTCTGCATCTCCTTCGGTGACCAAGGTCCTCGTGTCTGGCGTCGTGGTGGCGAAACCTACAACCACAAGTGCGTGAAAAGATCCGTCAAGTTTCCCCAGAGCGTTATGGTCTGGGGATGCATGTCCGCTCGAGGTGTAGGGAAACTCTGCTTCCTCAAGAAGACTGTCAATGCTGCCGTATATCAAGATGTTCTGGAAACGTTCCTGATTCCGACTGTTGAGGAACAGTTCGGCGAAGAAGACTTCATATTTCAACAGGATCTTGCACCGGCTCATGCGGCAAAGTCGACCAAAGATTGGTTCACTAAAAAACAGCTTGAAGTTTTGGCATGGCCGGCCAACTCGCCTGACCTCAATGTCATTGAAAGCCTTTGGGCCATCGTCAAGCGGAAAATTCGCGACAGAAAGCCTACTACGCTGGACCAACTGAAGCAGAACATCGCCACTGCCTGGGAAGCTGTGAGTGCGGAAACTTGCGACAAGCTGGTCAAATCGATGCCGCGGAGACTTCAGGCAGTCATACAAGCCAAAGGGGCAGCCACAAAATACTGAGAAAGTGATGATTGTAATTATAATAAAAATTATTGCAATTCAATGAAACGCTTTCACCATTATTCTAATTCAATAAAACAACAGTGTCACAGTTAAATGGCCTAAATGGGCCTTTTGGAAAGCTCAGCTGAGCAAATTTTTTTCCAGATAACGAGTTCTGTGATTAGTCTAACGAGTAGGACAGGTGCGGTGAACACCTGATTTGCTTTCTGCACAAAAAATGCATTCAAAGAATTTCATGATTGCACTATTTAAAATAATTCTAATTCGTTGACCAGCACCTGTATCTGGAGGTCTTTGTACAGGTTTATTAATGTAATTATATTTTACGCTTATGTGTCCTATGATATGCAATGGAAGTAAATTTTAATGTTTAACATGGGTGTATTCACGACACATCGCATACGATATAATATCTTAAAGTAACACCAAGTATTTTTTCCTCTTCGGTCGCCCTACTGGATGGAAACGAAATTGTCCATTGCCGCTGTCGTAAATAATTTAACCTACCGTCGCACGCACGCTCGCTGTTTACCCAGCACCGGCTTTAGAATAAACGATGTCCACAGACAAGGTAAAGTATGTTACATGATGAAAGGATGATGTATTGCGACATCAGAAACGAAGAAAAACGAAATAATGACTATTGTAGCGCTTGACGTAAAGCAGTCGAATTTTGTAGTTCTTTTTGTGCACGGGTTCCTACCCGAAACCCGAAGTTACATAGTGCCAGTAAAAGCGATACAGACACTGTCAGGCTATGGCAGACGTGTCATTTAACTTATTTTAAGTCGATGTACCATCACAAGGCTCTTGGAAATATATTATGAAGGTTGAAAAACTACTTAGTGTTACTTTAAGATTATTCATCATTATGTTGTCTCTGCCTTTTCTGTTTTAATGATATTCAGAACAGAAAAACTAAATGTTCCTTATAACTTTATTCTCATCTGAATTATAAATAATTGATTTCCGTATAAAATGATTTCAGCGCCTCTCTCTCTCTCTCTCTCACACACACACACAGTTCGATCGCGCCCGCGCCTCTCTCTCTCACACACACACACACACACACAGTTCGATCGCGCCAGCGCGCCTCTCGCGCGCACACACACACTCCAGCTTAAGAGAGAGGCGCGCGCCATCAAACTGTGTGTGTGTGTGAGTGTGAGAGAGAGAGAGAAGCGCGGGCGCGATCGAACTGTGTATGTGTGTGTGTGCGCGCGCGTGTGAGAGAGAGAGGCGCGCGCGCGGGCGCGATCGAATTGTGTGTGTGTGTGAACAGTGGAAACATACTCCGTCATTTTTTTCATACAGGACATCATTCAGACTGCAAACTGTTTACTTAAATTTGTGTACACTCCCTATAAAACACAACATCCTCAGTCACATACGTAATATATTTATTTATAAATATAATTTTGGACACAAGAGGGCAGTATAGCCCTATTTATGATTTTGTGTTTAAACTATCACTGGAAGAGACCCCCCCCTTCCTTCTCACCCTCCCTACACACACACACACACACAGAGAATGACAGGAAACACTCTCTCTGTCAGAGAGAGGGAGAGAAAATTCTCAGAATCCACATTCAAACCACAATATCTGACTTTCTGTTGGTCGGAACTAATAACTGTAAATTAGAAAGTTGTTCGGCTTGAAGAGAACAATATACACGCCAAGTTTTGTAACTGTAGGTAAAACTAACTAAGTTATAACACACTTTATGTGTCCTTTTTTAGTCATAAATTAATTTCCTTGCCACGGCCAAACCGTTCGAGATATAAAAAAACCGCTGCCAATTTATCATCCTCAATATCTTGACTTCATGCTGACCGAGTTTATTGGCATTCCCATCAATTCCCAAGGAGAAGTATATCGAATTCCAGGGGCATGCGTTTCCAAACAACCCATAATAGCTGACTTCCTGTTGAGCTGTCGTTAAACTTAGAGCTGTTCAACCCGATGAGATCTAAATATGTACCGAGTTTCATATTATTACATGCAAGCATGTTTCATATATGGACAAGTGTTTAAATCGCATTCCAGGGGGCGCTGTCGAGCCCCCCTGCCACGCCCGGGTACCAGCTTCAGCCCGGCCCTGATGGCCGCAGGTTCTGACCTGTGTGCAAAGTTTCAAGAGTTTTCGAGCATGTTAAGGGCCCCAAAACCTTGAAAAACAAAAATAAAAACATTCTCACTCAGCAGACAAATCCCCCTCCCCTCAAACACACGGAGAGACGTAGGGTCAGAGAGAGAGGAAGAGAAAATTCTCCAAAACATCCACATCCAAACCAAAATATCTGACTTCCTGTTGGTCTGAGCTAATAACTGTAAATTAGAAAGTTGTCCAGCTCGATATGAACAATATACATACTGAGTTTTAAAATTGTAGATAAATGTATAGACCCAACTCCCCCTCTTTTGTCAAAAGGTGGCGCTACTGAGCCCCTGCACCACGCCCGTTTCTGAAACTTTGCACATGTCTACTGGCTAATAAATGTGATGTGTCTGTCGAGTTTCATGCAATTTCAAGTATGCTAAGAGTCTCAAAAGCATCAAAAAAGAATCTTAAAGTTTGATGCGTTACCACGGCAACAGTATCTAAGATATCAATAATCATTTCACAGGTCTACATCTGCCATGTGTTTACATTATACACAAAGTTTTAAGCAAATCGGGTAAAAATAAGAGGGTGATTTAAAAGCATTTTGAAAGTGACACACTTCCTGCTGCCAGTTGGTGGCGCTATAACTTTGACTCACAATAGTCACATCCATGTGATCGGCCTCTTGCAGCGAACACACTGCTGAAGTTTCATCAAGATCAGTCAATGTATGCAGAAGTTATAACACACTTCCTGTTTCCATTATTCGCCATAAATTCGTTTCCGCGCCACGGCCAAACCTTTCGAGATATCAAAAATCCCCTGGCTATTTTTCATCCTCAATGTCTTGACTTCATGCACACCGAGTTTGGTGACGATCGGGTGAATTCCCTAGGAGAAGTGTTTCAAATTCCTGAGCATGAGTTTCCAAACAACCCATAATAGCCGACTTCCTGTTGGGCTGGCGTAAAAAGTAAGAGTACGAAGGATATATGAAACGATGAGATCTATATGTGTACCGATTTTCATATTAATTCATGCAAGCGTGTTTGATATATGGACATGTTTTCGAATCCCGTTCCAGGGGGCGCTGTCGAGCCCCCCTGCCACGCCCGGGAACCATCTTCATTCCGGCCCTGATGGCCGCGGGTTCTGACCCGTGTGCAAAGTTTCAAGAGTTTTTGAGCACGTTAAGGCCCCCCAAAGTGCCCAAAAGGTAGTAAAATAATAATAATAAAGAATAATAATAATAATAATAATAATAATAAAGAATAATCCTTAGGAAAACAATAGGGCTCTGCGCCCTTTCAGGGCTTGGGCCCTAATAATAATAAAGAATAATCCTTAGGAAAACAATAGGGCCTTTGCCTTTTCAAGGCTTGGGCCCTAATAATCCTAAGGAAAACAATAGGGCTCTGCGCCCTTTCAGGGCTTGGGCCCTAAATATAGCTGCGAGCAGCGATGACGGGCCCAAGCCGGTGGCACCGCAACCCCGGTGCCGCCGGCTTTGGCCCGTATATATACATACATATATATATATATATATATATATATATATATATATATATACACACATACATATATATATATATATTTATTTATTTTTTTTTATTTTTTTTTTAAGGGACAAGACAGAATATTACTTGCCTGATCTGATTAGAACAATAATGTGTGTGTGAGGCGTGATTGAACAATGGAGACATAAAAACATACTCCGTCATTTTGTTCATAGAGGACATCATTCAAACTGCAAAGTGTTTACTTATATTTGTGTACACTCGCAATAAAACACAACATTGTGCTTTTGTCAAACTATAAACTCTTGTCAAACTGTAACTTACAACTGTCACCCAACCAAAATCTCTTACACACACAAAGTTAGTGTTAGTTCAAATTTTAAGGAAAACAAATACAGGTGAAACGCGAAAAATTAGAATATCGTGC
Source organism: Gila orcuttii (assembly GCA_026230005.1). Taxonomy (NCBI): domain Eukaryota; kingdom Metazoa; phylum Chordata; class Actinopteri; order Cypriniformes; family Leuciscidae; genus Gila; species Gila orcuttii. Next base: position 36,641,466 of record JAPDVR010000002.1, read on the forward strand.
AAAAGTCCATTTATTTCAGTAATTCAACTTAAAGGTGAAACTAATATATTATATAGACTCATTACATGCAAAGTGAGATATTTCAAGCCTTTATTTGTTTATATTTTGATGATTATGGCTTACAGCTATGAAAACCTTTTCACAATATTCTAATTTTGAATTTGGGGTTTTCATAAGCTATAAGCCATAATCATCAAAATTATACCAAATAAAGGCTTGAAATATCTCACCTTGCATGTAATGAGTCTATATAATATATTAGTTTCACCTTTAAGTTGAATTGCTGAAATAAATGGACTTTTGCACGATATTAAAATTTTTCGAGTTTCACCTGTATATTGATCTGAAATATAGCACATTCATTTTAAATTCATTCAGGTTCAATTACCAAATCTACAATCTTAATTCAATTTAAAGCAAACAATACATTTAAAATATATGGGTTGTATGCATATTTTGTAATAAAAAAAAGATATATATCCAAAAAGACAAGGCCTTAAACTTTAACAAGGGTTAAACTCTTGTCACTGTAACAGACACAATCACACACACACACACACGTCAAGACACTGACATTTTAGATGCAATATTGACAATTTTTTACAAATTAAAAATGAAAGATGAAGCATACATTTAATAAGACTAGACTAGGGGTGCCCTGCAGATATTACAATATGCAGATTTAAATATACCATTGTCCCCCACCGTCAATTTGATGTGTGTGTGTGTGTTTAATAAAATAATTTAGTCACTACAATTAAACCTGAACGTGTTTGCTTACTAAATTGTGAGCTGAACGAAAGTTGCAGGCAGCAAAGATCAGCAACCGGAGTCAAATTTCATTAATCATGAGAGTGAAGAGCTGACTGAAAAGATGATGACGGAATATTTTGTGTAAAAGCGCCTATTTAAGCGAATCTGTCATTGTACTCTTTTGTTGTTGTGTTTTCCGTGAAAAATAATAGGCTATTAAACTCACAGTTCAAGCAATCGCCCCGATATTGCGCTAATTTTACAGTGACACTAAAAAGTATGCGGCTGCACTGGCATTCATAACGACATCCATGGCGAGGAGCGAGAAGAACAAAGCGAACGTTTTTTCATTTCTACTTCCATAAGAATTCATTCAAGCACACTGCGAGCGCCACCATTATCAATGTCCGTACAGACATCTGTACTTTACTTTCACTTTTATATTAGCGATTTAAAAGCCCTCACTGGTGTTACACGTCGATTAACCGGTGGGAAAATATCCTCACAGCCACATACCTAATATATTTATATATAAATACAATAGGCATACCTGATAAAAAAGATTTATGTACTATGTTGATATCATTTTGGACACAAGAGGGCAGTATAGCCCCATGTATGATTTTTTGTTTAACCAAATAGCACTAAATAGCCTGTTTTAAACTTTTTCATACTTCTTGAATTGAAAAAAATAAAATGAGTTTAGTTCAAGCGGCAACCTCCCTGTCTCTCTCTTGAAACCAACACGGAAGTGAATTAAACTGCAATTCATCGACTGGCCGCTTGAGGCAGACTGCAAAAGTGAGTCAAATCTGTATCTCCCCCATGTTAAAATACCCAACTTTACTGAAAAAAAAAATATGTTTACATTCTGGAGCAAAAAGTGGTTTTGGTCTATATAGCTAATTTTGCCCTTCATGACAACTGTGAGGAGGGTGAGTTTTTTTTACAACTCATCCGTTTAAATTATATTAAGCCATAAAGTTCTGCATAATTAAGGGCGTGGCCACTTGAGTGACTGGTGGATTGAGGCTGCTGTAACTGCTAGCCGACGTTTGTCTGTCTGTTAACGTCACACTCAGCTAATTCCAGCAGCTGCTGTACTTGCCAACTCTGCCGTGTTTGAGCTTTTTTCGGGATTATTTCATACAATTTAATACACGCATTATACCTTTGCCCACGCCGTTGGATTCCGTCGTTGTCGAGTATGGAGAGAACAATCAGCGCTGTATTTACAGTTGTTTTCCTCGCATGCACTAATGGATGTCTGACAATTTCGTTTCTTTTTGGAGTATACAGGCTACACTCGTTATGCGGTACCGTTGCTCTCACGGAACAGATATGCTTATTTAACTTTTAAGTGTTAAATAAAAAGTACCGTGAGATTAAATCCTGCAGGTGTCAGTGCTTTCTCTCCGTCCATGCAATAGATGCACACCCTTGAATGAGCACGGATTTCTAGTGCATTTACTTGAACTTCTGAGGTAATATTTTTGGTTTAACAGTTAACCCATTTGAGAAATTGAGAGGCGGCCAAAATCAGATTTTAAAATCGACTGAACTGAATAAAGCTCTTTACGATCTTGACGTGCGATGCCGTGCTGACCCACATGGAAAGAACCTATATAAACATATATGTTTTAATATAGGATTTTAATATATGTGACATATATAAAATTGGCCGTTTTCCTATATTATATGTGCATATATGCACATATATGTGTACATATATACGTGCATATATGTACACATATATACATGCATATATGTACACATATATACGTGCATATATGTACCTATACAGGTGCATATATAGGTGCATATATGTACCTATACAGGTGCATATATATGTGCATATATGTACCTATACAGGTGCATATATATGTGCATATATGTACCTCTACAGGTGCATATATATGTGCATATATGTACCTATATAGGTGCATATATGTACCTATACAGGTGCATATATGCACATATATATGCACCTGTATAGGTACATATATGCACATATATATGCACCTGTATAGGTACATATATGCACCTATATATGCACCTGTATAGGTACATATATGCACCTATATATGCACCTATACAGGGTGGGGGGGAGGAGGAGGACAGGGTGGGGGAAAGGAGGAGGTTGGATGGAGAGTAGGGAAGGAGGAAAGGATGATTGTCTTGTATAACACTAATTGGCTGCTACAAGCACACAGTTTATACCCATACTTACTAAATAATGTTACTCACCTGTGTTTTCGCTGATGTCTCAGCTGTTGCTGCAGTCTTGTTAGAGAAGAAAAACATTGTTAAACTCAACAATTGTAAAACTTCAACAATTTTTGCATATGGGGCAAGTAAATTACATATTACCACTAACTATCCCAACATAGAAATCCCTATAGCTCAGTTGGAGCCTTAAGTAAAATAAGTACAGAAAAATCTGAGGTATAAAAGGGTTACACACACCTGTGGTGTCTCTCGAAAGCGCTCAGTCACCATGGGACTCTCTTTAAAGGGCTCGGTCTCCTCTCTGGAGTCTTAGAGAAGAAAGAAACTTAGTAAAACTCTACAACAATTTTTATTCATCCAAGCAAGCCACTATAGATTCTTATTTACAGGGGGGGCTTGGAAAACATCAAACATGTCAATAAATTAAAGTTACATGCAAAAGTAATCAGCCAAACATCAGAAAAATCCATATAGCTCTGTTTGAGTAACAAGTAAACTAAATAAATAAATAAATACAAATGCAAGGGGGTTACTCACCGGTTGCACTTCTCCAACAGTCGAGAAGGGGGAATCTTCCACAGGACTCCTTCCAGTCTTGTTCATAGAAGAAAAATATAGTTATTCTCTTCAATAAATTAAAGTGCAAATACATCAAATAATTAACACTATCAATCAGCCCAACATCACAAGTCTCTACAGCTCTGCTTGAGAAACAATTTTAAAAAGCAATGAAAATCAGAGGAACTTACCTTTTGAGCAATAATGGCGAGGTCACTTTTCATTTGAGGGATTTCTAGAAAGAGGTTATATAAAGAAAAAAACAATTACAATCACTAAATCAAAATAGCACCCAGCAACTGTACTCTTCAAAAGACATTTCCTGCAGCTGTGAACGCAAGCTACAACCCTCCAAAGCCCATTGATAAGGCTCTGCAGAGGAAACCTGGTTGTGAACGCAATTAAATATATATATATATTTCTCCCAAATTCAAATTCCCCAGGGTTTTTTTCTGGAGCCGATTGCCTTCTTGAGCCGTTGAAGGCAGAGAAGTGTATGTACTCATGAACTGTAACGTTATTCTCTAGGCCATGACTTTTGTGAACCCTCTACGAATTCCTCCAGAAAGAGACAAATAAATATAATTCTAATTTGAATCTTATCAACGGCTATATGAGCAACCACACTACCAGCTAACAACATAGCGTTTATTTTGCCAAACACGTGTTAAACTTTCAGCCCATACAATTTCTAAGTTTCTACTTCTCTGCCACCGCAATATCCATCTCCAGAAAAAAACCTGCTAATAAATATTAAAATTAGGAATACTTACGATTGATGATAAGTACATAGCAGATCTCCAACGCTGATATCGCCATTTTCACTCCCAGCCGCTATCTTTCGGCGCGAGTCAGGCGGGTGACGTCATGACTCAACTACGCGGCGCTGTAGCAGCCATGGTAGCAGCAGAGTGGAGTTTTTTTTTTTTTTTCAATTTTCAAAATTACAGAGTTTGATATCAAGTTCTTGACACATATATTAAATTCATTTAAATTCATGCTTGTCTTCAAATTCACTAACCACAGTGAAATGCTCAGATAGATGGGATGATGACTTGAATGTATGTTCTATGTTCTTTTTTTTGCTACATTTAGACTATAATGACCCTAAATATAGCTGCGAGCAGCGATTACGGGCCCAAGTCGGAGGCACCGCAACCTTAAAGGCACCGGGGTGGCGGTGGCACCGGCCCGGGCCCTTCATCGCTGCTATATATACACATATATATATGTCACAGGTCGGGGGGGCCAAGCCAGACTGCACCCACCCCTCAAACCCAGGACCACCTCGAGGAGCGTACCAGAGACCAGGCAGACACGAAGAATTTCTAAAAGTAACAATCTTTATTGAATAAAAGCAAGAATTAAAAGTCTTAATGCGGGCTTCGTTTCTCTTTCCAGGGAGGAGGAGGCCGAGGAGTTCACTGCGAGGGCCCGGGTGACTGGCTGCCACAGAGGAGGAAGGAATGAAACGCCCGTCCGGCGTGCAGGTAAGTACCGGGGTAAGTAGACCCTTTTCGGCGTAATACAGGCGGGCGGCGACCCGTGCAAACCAGGGCCGGGGCCACGGGTCAGGAGGGGACTCTTTCCAACAGGACAGGTGGGTAGCAGGTAAGTTTTTCCCAAGCGTCACTATTCGGTAGATGACCGGCACAGGGGGCGATGGAGTCCAGGAGGGGGACTCGCTGCCGGCCAGGTAGGTAGTCGGGTAGGCAGATCCTCTCCGTGTAGGGTGCTCTCCCCCGTAACGTCACTGAGCAGCAGATGTGAGAAGTTTATAGGTTCAATTTTGTTTCAGTAAAGTAAGGACTGGGTTACTCCACACAGGCACTAGGGCTGGAATGTGTCTCTCCTCCGACCGGGCAGCACACACAAAGGCGGTGGCAGGAGAATGGCTGGGCTGGGTGGTTCCCACGGCAACACTGAGGCTGGGGTGTGTTCCTCCTCCAAACAGACGGTACACAGGAAGACGGCGGCAGAAGAACGTTCTATTTAAATAGACAAGACAAGTTAAGCAGGACAATGGCTGGGCTATGTTACTCCACACAAGCACTAAGGCTGGGATGGGTCTCTCCTCCGACCAGGCAGCACACACAGAAGCGGTGGCAGGAGAATGGCTGGGCTGGGTGGTTCCCACGGCAACACTGAGGCTGGGGTGTATTGCTCCTCCAAACAGGCAGCACCCACGAAGACGGCGGCAGAAGAACGTTCTATTTAAATAGACAAGACAAGTTAAGCAGGACAATGGCTGGGCTGGATTGCTCCACACAAGCACTAAGGCTGGGATGTGTCTCTCCTCCGACCAGGCAGCACACACAGAGGCAGTGGCAGGAGAATCTTAAATAGACGAAACGTTTAATACAAGAGCGAACATGATCCTTTCATATAATGGAGACTCAGGCTTACGGCTTGGCTGGGTGGTTCCCACGACAACACTAAGGCGGGGGTGTGTTTCTCCTCCAAACAGGCAGTACACACGAAGACAGCGGCAGAAGAACGTTCTATTTAAATATACCAGACAAGTTAAACAGGACAATCACACTCTTCTCTCATGTCACTGGACCTGGTGGCCAAAATGGAACATGCACATTCAACCTGAGGGCTTTGCTCCGCAACACTGGGCGAGGACGTGGACTGGAGAATACTAGCGGTTAAATAAACGTGTACATCCACACACTGCAACTTCACTTCAAGTCCAATACTGTGTGACACTTCAATTCGGGCACTGCAATCCACTCTCAAACCTTCGTGCAATAAGGCCAGCACTCACCCACTGTTCAATCCCTCCACTGTTGCGCTGAATCAATACTCAGAAGCTGAAGAGATGCAGAGGACTTCACACCACATGGAACACAGCGTCTTCACCACTCTTTCACACTCAGCAGAAGATATCAAGGTTTCACAGATGAATCAGTTCACACTCTTGGTGGAATTTATATTTGTAGTCATTACACTTCACAATTCCTTATTCAGTTCAATACACAGCATGCATTCACACGGATCCAGTGTTTCATTACTTATCTTTCTCTCTCGAGTGATGACATTATCCAATTTTGACTCAATCTCCACAGTACATTCACTTCACATCCCATTCACGTTCCAGCTTGTACTCACACAACCACCGTTGCACCCCTTTCCAGTCAGATCCTCACAGCCGCTCCAAAAATCCCAGCAAATCCAAGCCACTGCCAAAAGAATCGATTTCTCCCGGGGAAATACCACACCCGAATGCGTTTTCCTTTTCCTTTTAACTGCTTCTCTAAGCCGTGTTTCCCAATCACAAATCCCCACACCAAACGCCCGCACCTGGTACCGCTTAGCTAATCAGCTGCCACTGTCATGGCAACTGACAACAACGAACCCGCACGGTGTGTCAGTGAAATCATCCCGGGGGGAAACACACTCCCAGCGGAAATTGGTTCCGCTGGATTTGTCACCTTGTGACATATATATATATATATATATATATATATATATATATATATATATATATATTAGTGCTGGGCAACGATTAAAATTTTTAATCTCGATTAATCGTATGTTTTTCTTGCGATTAATCACATTGTTATGCGCAAAATTGAATAATGACTTCTAAAGTAGTGTATTGCGCACTTTTGATTTAAATGTACTGCTATATACACAAAAGTGCAATAACTTTAAACAAATAAGGTGCTTTTATACCAGCAGTATTCCCTTTACACAGTAATCTCAAATCTCAACTTAAACATTAATGTAATCAAATTAGAGTGTTGCTACAACCGCTCCCCGGGTTTCACATGCTCCCTCTGCATGTGTAATTGCGCGTCAACGCGGACAACGACGCAGAGATATAAATGAAAACCAACGCGTAGTCTATAGCGTATTGTCTTCGGCGTAAGTCCGACGCATTAGTATAAATCAGCCAAGAGTGAGGTGAAGTGGTCGAGCACAAGGTGCAGCGACAAGCGGGTGCGTTCCTGTGAAACCTTTGCGGTCATGCTCGCCTCAAGCACGCGCCCGCGCCCGCTCGTTGCCGAAGTTGAATTGTCTATAACTTTTTATAAAGGACGCGCAGCACAAATCATTAGAAGAGAGACTGATCCTCGGCTCGCTGTTAGTGAGTTTCCAGAATCTAAATAGTTGTTATCTATAGGTTTTATAGGTAATATCCATAGAGCGCCTGTCATTCACTCGCGGAGCGCAACCCTTTAACTGTTCACCAGAGAGAACCTGCCTCTCTCCACTGCTTGTTTGGGTGGGTTATTTGCTGGCTGACCAACATCCCACCCCTCCTGTGATCATGGTTTGACTGTAGGCCTATGTGTATTCAGAGCCAGTGAGCAACGGACTTTCAAAATAATAATAATAAAAAAAAACTGCGTTAACGTGCGATAAAAAAATTGTCGGCATTAATTAATAAATGCGTTAACGCGATAATAACGCGTTAACTTGCCCAGCCCTAATATATATACACAAATGGTTTATCTAGCCCCCTCACACACACACACACACACACACACACACACACACACACACACACACACACACACACAGACACAGACACACAGAGAAAGAGAAAGAGAAAATTACCACATTCAAACCAAAATATCTGACTTCCTGTTGGTCGGAGCTAATGACTGTAAATTAGAAAGTTGACCGACTTTATGAGAACAATATACGTACAGAGTTTTTTTACTGTGGGTAAAACTAACTCCCCCACTTTTGTCAGAAGAATTTGGAAAGTGACACACTTCCTGCTGCCAGTTGGTGGCGCTATAACTTTGACTCACAATAGTCACATCCATCTGATCGGCCTCTTACCATGAACACACTGCTGAAGTTTCATCAAGATCAGTTAATTTATGCAGAAGTTATAAGACTTTGTGTTTCTCTTTTCTCGCCATAAATTCGTTTCCTTGCCACGGCCAAACCGTTCGAGATATCAAAAATCCGTCCGCAATTTAGCATCCTCAATGTCTTGACTTCATGCACACCGACTTTGCAGACGATCGGATGCAATCTCTAGGAGAAGTGTTTCAAATTGCAAAGTATGCGTTTTCCAAACAACCCATAATAGCCGACTTCCTGTTGGGGTGGCGTAAAACTTAGAGCACGAAAGTTGTTCGGCTCGATGAGATCTATTTGTGTACCGAGTTTCATAATAATTCATGCAAGCGTGTTTGATATATGGACCAAGTCTTCAAACCCCGTTCCAGGGGGCGCTGTTGAGCCCCCCTGCCACGCCCGGGTACCAGCTTCAGCCCGTCCCTTCGCCCTTTCAGGGCTTGGGCCCTAATAATCCTAAGGAAAACAATAGGGCCTTCGCCTTTTCAAGGCTTGGGCCCTAAATATAACTGCGAGCAGCGATTGCGGGCCCAAGCCGGTGGCACCGCAACCCTGGTGCCTTTAGTTACCTATATATATATATATATATATATATATATATATATATAAACAAGCCGGTGGCATCGCCACCCTGGTGCCTTTAGGGTTATTGTGCACGACGTGCAAAAACGTAACCCTGCTTTGACTGTCGAAAAGAAGTGTGCTATAGAGCTTGCATCAGTGTGAGCTCTGCAAAAGTGCGCATCAAGGGCAAATATCAACCACAAAGTATGCGTGAGCAACCTTCTGAAACCTAAAATGAAAAATGAGACACCCTACGGGCTCATGGATTTAACGGACACATGAAATAAGTACACAAGACCGAAAATTCATATGAAGTGTGCTATTTGGGACTAGGCCTATGATCGTGAACCACAATAGCAACATATATGAGATAATTTAAATATAGAATAATTTTTAATGTCATAGGATGTCATAGCTCAATATGTTTTGCAGCACTTAAAGTTGCAGTAGGGAGTTTTGAGAAAATGTTGACTTAGCCTGAAAATTTGAACAAGCACAACTTCCAGGTCCAACCCCCTTGCTCTCTGCTGCGCTACAGCCCTCCCTCCACAGCTCCTCCCCCACAGCGGAGCCTGCCGTGAACGCGCAGGCTAGTAAACAGGACCACCGATGACGGCAGATTATAAACAGTTATGGAACATTCACTAATAGGGACGAAACATCAACAATATGCTTTACATTGACTATGGCCTGCCCATACTTTGATTACAAACTTGGTCCTCAAATCATTATGTATTTTGCAATACATGTAACTTTATAACGTTGCACTCTTTCTATAAGTTATAAATAGCTAGTAAGATAACGTTAAAGGATTAGTTCACTTTTAAAAAAAACTTTTGCTGATAATTTACTCACCCCCATGTCATCCAAGATGTCCATGTCTTTCTTTCTTCAGTCGAAAAGAAATTAAGGTTTTTGATGAAAACATTCCAGGCTTTTTCTCCATATAATGGACTTCAATAGGACACAAACGTTTCAAGGACCAAATGATAGTTTCAGTGAAGCTTCAAAGGGCTTTAAACGATACCAGACGATGAATAAGGGTCTTATCTAGCGAAACGATCGGTCATTTCAAAAATAAATAAAAAACTTTAAGTTTTATAAGCACAAATGCTCGCCTTGCTCTGTTCTGTGATGCACGTTCGTGACTCTCCTGTTTGAACTCGTTCATCAAAATGAACAAATCTTTTTCGAATCATTTCGTTCGTTGAATGAACGAAATGACTCCGAAAAAGACTCGTTCGAAATGAACGAATCTTTTTGCGAGTCATTTCGTTCGTTGAATGAACGAAATGACTCGGAAAAAAGATTCGTTCATTTGGATGAACGCGTTCGAACAGGAGAGTCACGAACGACGGTACGCGCTCGCGCTGTGCAAGAGAGGGGTGATCAGCGCGTACACGAGCGTGATTGACACTGCTAAGACATTCCTCCTGGCTCTGATTGGTTGTTTCTGACCGGGAGCGGTGTATTTCTGCAAATGGCAATAGGACCACAGGGAGGAGCCAGAGGAGCTCGATTTTTTCCACAGATTATCTGTCTCATATTCTACTGTGAGGACATAATGACAGTTTTAACAAATATTTGTTTACAAAAGCTACCTACTGGAGCTTTAAATGTGTAAATAAAGAAGCTCAGTATTTATCTGGAGGTCTTTGTACAGGTTTATTAATGTAATTTTATTTTACGCTTATGTGTTCTATGATATACAATGGAAGTAAATTTTAATGTTTAACATGGGTGTATTCACAACACATATCATACGATATAATATCTTAAGATTATTGTTTTGAAATGGGGTTGGATAAACATGTTTTGCTTTTAAAACAGTGTGCGTGTGCACGCGCGTGCGTGTGTGTGTTTTTGGTTGGGTGACAGTTGTAGGTTTACAGTTTGACAAGAGTTAAGAGTGTGACAAAAGCACAATGTTATGTTTTATTGCGAGTGTACACAAATATAAGTAAACAATTTGCAGTTTGAATGATGTCCTGTATGAACAAAATGACGGAGTATGTTTTTATGTTTCCACTGTTCGATCGTGCCCGCGTCTCTCTCACTCACACACACACACACAGTTCGATCGCGCCCGCGCCTCTCTCTCTCTCTCTCTCTCTCTCACACACACACACACACAGTTCGATCGCGCCCGCGCCTCTCTCTCTCTCTCTCTCTCTCTCTCTCTCACACACACACACACAGTTCGGCCCGCCCACGCCTCTCTCTCTTTCTCTCTCACACACACACACACACACACACACACACACACAGTTCGATCGTGCCCACGCCTCTCTCTCTCTCTCTCTCACACACACACACACACACACACACACACACACACACACAGTTCGATCGCACCCACGCGCCTCTCTCACGCGCTCACACACACACACACACACACACACACACACACACAGTTCGATCGCGCCCACGCCTCTCTCTCTCTCTCTCACACACACACAGTTCGATCGCCCGCGCCTCTCTCTCTCTCTCTCTCTTTCTTTCTCTCTCTCTCTCTCTCTCTCTCTCTCTCACACACACACACACACACACACAGTTCGATCGCGCCCGCGCGCCTCTCTCGCGCGCTCACACACACACACACAGTTCGATCGCGCCCGCGCCTCTCTCTCTCTCTCTCTCTAAAACATCTCTCTCTCTCTCTCTCTCTCTCTCTCTCTCTCTCTCTCTCTCTCTCTCTCTCTCTCTCTCTCACACACAGACACAGTTCGATCGCGCCCGCGCGCCTCTCTCGCGCGCGCGCACACACACACACACTACAGCTTTGCAATCTTGACATTGCAGCCTGTTCACTATGCTGCGTTCACACCAAACGCGAATAGAGCGAAATTTATCGCTATTTAGACTGAATAGATGAAGGAATATTTTGTGTAAAAGCACCTATTTTAAGCGAATCTGTCATTATACTCTTTTGTTGTTGTGTTTTCCATGAAAAATAATAGGCTATTGAACTCACAATTCAAGCAATCAGCCCCAGAAAAGGCGCTAATTTTGAAATCAAACTAACGGCTTCAAGGGCATTCATAACGGTGCGCGTCCACGGCAATGAGCGAGCAGAACAGAGCGAACGTTTTTTAGTTCATTCCTACTTCTATAGGAATTCCATCGAGCGCTCTGCACGTGCCACCATTATCAATGTCCGTATGGACGTCCGTATTTAAAAGCTCTCGCTGGTGTCACATGTCAATTTACCGGTGGATCATCCTCAGTCACATACCAAATGTATGTATATATAAATATAATTTTGGACACAAGAGGGCAGTATGGCCCTATGTATGATTTTGTGTTTAAACTAAACTATCACTCGAAGAGCCCCTCCCCCCCTCTCCACACAGACACACACACACACACACACACACACAGAATGGCAGGGTGCATTCTCTCTGTCAGAGAGAGACAGAGGAGAAAAAATGCTCAGAATCCACATTTAAACCAAAATATCTGACTTCATGTTGGTCGGAGCTAATGACTGTAAATTAGAAAGTTGTCCGGCTTGATCAGAACAATATACGTACCGAGTTTTATGATTGTAGGTAAAACTATAAAACTAACCCCCCCACTTTTGTCAAAAGGTGGCGCTACTGAGCCCCTGTACCACACCCGTTTCTGAAACTTTACACATGTCTACTGGCTAATAAATGTGACGTGTCTGTCGAGTTTCATGCAATTTCAAGCATGCTAAGAGTCTCAAACGCATCCAAAAAGAATATTAAAGTTGGATGCGTTGCCATGGCAACAGTATTTAAGATATCAAGAATCCTTTCACAGGTCTACATCTGGTGTGTGTTTACATTATGCAGATAAAGTTTTGAGCAATTCGGGTAAAAATAAGAGGGTGATTTCAAAGCATTTTGAAAGTGACACATTTCCTGCTGCCAGTTGGTGGCGCTATAACTTTGACTCATAATAGTCACATCCATGTGATCGGCCTCTTACAACAAACACACTGCTGAAGTTTCATCAAGATTAGTTAATATATGCAGAAGTTATAACACACTTCCTGTTTCCCTTATTCCCCATAAATTTGTTTCCTCGCCACGGCCGAACCGTTTCACATATCAAAAATCCGCTGGCAATTTATCATCCTCAATGTCTTGACTTCATGCACACCGAGTTTGGTGGTGATTGAATGAATTTCCTAGGAGGAGTATTTCAAATTCCACAGCAAGCGTTTTCCAAACAACCCATAATAGCCGACTTCCTGTTGGGCTGGCGTAAACGTAAGAGCATGAAAGTTGTTTGGCCCGATGAGATCTATATGTGTACCGATTTTCATATTATTACATGCAAGCGTGTTTGAACAATGGACCAAGTTTTCGGATCCCGTTCAAGGGGGCGCTGTCGAACCCCCCTGCCACGCCCGGGTACCAGCTTCAGCTTGTCCGGCACTTTGCAACAACACAGCTTTGTTTCGGCAGCGACTTTCAGCATGTTCCCTATAACAACGTCTGACGTTTACATTTTACATGGCGTGAGAAAGTCACATACCACGCGAGCGTTCAGACTGAAGCGGATTTCCTGAAATGTGATTTGAATAGGATTTCAAACCACATATGGATGTAGCTTGAAACGGATTTCATGTGCTTTTTTTGGACTGACAATCTGAACGTAGCCTAAGTCGGGATAAGAAATAGAAGGAAGAACAGCGGTAAGGTCTAGAGAAGCTAGCTCGTTCGGATCTTTACCACATATTAACTTTAGTTCGTCAAAATTCTGCGCTTTTTCCTGCTTATTAAGTCCTTCTCTATATGATTTCGCAGCTTCCATGTGTTTTTTCCGTAGTTTAGACATCATAAATTAGTGTAACAATGTGTTCAGTAGCTTGATAAACAGTGCAATCCATGCTGTTGTTAACATCCAAGTATCTCCAATATGGCCGCGCATCCGGGTAACTGACCAAATCGTGACGTAGGTGCAAACCCTCTATAGCCTACCGTAGCGCAGCCAAAGGATGAAAAAAACAGATGCTGCGTTAATTGCGTTAAATATTTTTAACAAGTAAAACTGAAAAAAATAATTGCATGCGTTAACGTGTTCATTTTGACCTTATATATATATATATATATATGCGTTAACGCATGCAATTATTTTTTTCAGTTTTACTTATATGAAGACTTCAGATGCAAAAGCCTCTAAGTGTCACGATCACCGTCCTGCACTACATTCCCCAGAATCCTCTGACACACCTGCATTCACTCTCCGCTCAATTACCAGTCACACCTGTTCCCAATCAGTCACCTCGTTACCCAGCCCTATAAAACTCTCACGCACACTTCAGTCTGGGTCAAGCCTCCAACAGGAGAAGACCATTACCACGATCCCCTGAAGTTTCCAAGTCTGCCAAGAAGATCCGTCACGTAACTATACCCACCTCTGAAAATACTCACCTTTGTCTCCCTGCCTCCAGTATTCCTGCCTGGTTCCCCGTTTCCCGAGTCCTGCCATCTAACCCAAGTGATCCACGTGTCCACCGAGATTTCCTTGTTCCTCCCTGGATCGGACACAGAACAGTATTCATCTCACTGTAAATAAACTCACGTTTGCTTTCACTTATCTCCGCCTCTGGGTCTTGTATCCTGACAGAAGGCTTGACCATAACCGACAGAAGAATTCTCCTCACAGGATCAAGCAGTCATGTTCACCAGTGTCTCTTCCCCAACCACCGAGTGGGAGAGAGGACATCCATTTGCGGGGACCCGGTTGGCCATATTTCGCGGGACCCGTGGAGGCCGCAGTAGAGGAGGTGGTCGAGATGAAGCCCGACACCACTCTACACTCTGGCCCCTTTTCAACCCTGGGTTGATGATGCCAAGTCCAGGGCTCCATCCGCCACTGGTCCCGTCCAGCCCTGAACTTCCCTCGCAGCTGATCCCGTTCAGCCCAGAGCTTCCACCGGTGATCCCGTTCAGTCCAGCGCCCTCTTGCTCTCGGAAACGGAGGAAGAGGAAGAGGACTTCATGCACCACACAGTGCCCGAAGACCAGTCCTGAGTTTCCTTCGCCACTGGTCCAACCCAGCCCAGATCTTCAAGTTGCGCCCACAGAGCCAGTCTTCGAGCGAGAGCCAGAGCCAGTCTTCGAGCGAGAGCCAGAGCCAGTCTTCGAGCGAGAGCCAGAGCCAGTCTTCGAGCAAGAGCCAGAGCCAGTCTTCGAGCAAGAGCCAGAGCCAGTCTTCGAGCAAGAGCCAGAGCCAGTCTTCGAGCAAGAGCCTGAGCCCGTCACCTGCCCACCAGAGACTGAGCACACCGTACGTGAGTACATCCAAGAGGACACTGCGCTGATTGTAATGTCTGCAGCGATCCTGTATGTGTGGGCTACACAAACATCAGTTCTGACCAATGAGTCCAGCCCCAGGCTCCCTGAAATGCTGTTCTCGTCCAGTTCCGAGTCCCATGATGTGCTGGCCCCGTCCAGTTCCGAGTCCCATGATGTGCTGGCCCCGTCCAGTTCCGAGTCCCATGATGTGCTGGCCCCGTCCAGTTCCGAGTCCCATGATGTGCTGGCCCCGTCCAGTTCCGAGTCCCATGATGTGCTGGCCCCGTCCAGTTACGAGTCCCATGATGTGCTGGCCCCGTCCAGTTCCGAGTCCCATGATGTGCTGGCCCCGTCCAGTTCCGAGTCCCATGATGTGCTGGTCCCGTCCAGTTCCGAGTCCCATGATGTGCTTGTCCCGTCCAGATCCGAGTCCCATGATGTGCTGGTCCCGTCCAGTTCCGAGTCCCATGATGTGCTGGTCCCGTCCAGCTCCGAGTCCCATGATGTGCTGGTTCCGTCCAGCTCCGAGTCCCATGATGTGCTGGTTCCGTCCAGTTCCGAGTCCCATGATGTGCTGGTTCCGTCCAGTTCCGAGTCCCATGTTGTGCTGGTTCCGTCCAGTTCCGAGTTCCATGATGTGCTGGTTCCGTCCAGTTCCGAGCCCGCTGATCCTGCACCAGAGCCCACTGATCCTGCGCCAGTCCTGCCCAGCCCAAGACCCTCTTTGCTGCCTGATCCCCCCTTTCTTGTCAATTTCCCCATTAAAATTTTGGGGGGGCGCATACCCGAGGGGTCCTCACCGCCATGGCCACCCGAAGGGTCTTCACCGCCATGGCCACCCGAAGGGTCTTCACCGCCATGGCCACCCGAAGGGTCTTCACCGCCATGGCCACCCGAGGGGTCTTCGCCGCCATGGCCACCCGAAGGGTCCTTACCATCATGGACGCCCGAGGGTCCGACAGCTCCACCCTGGACGTCCGAGGGTCCGACAGCTCCGCCCTGGACGCCCGAGGGTCCCACAGCTCCGCCCTGGACATCCGAGGGTCCGACAGCTCAGCCCTGGATGCCCGAGGGTCCGACAGCTCCGCCCTGGACGACCGAGGGTCCGACAGCTCCGCCCTGGACGCCCGAGGGTCCGACAGCTCCGCCCTGGACGCCCGAGGGTCCCACAGCTCCGCCCTGGACTCCCGAGGGTCCGACAGCTCCGCCCTGGACGTCCGAGGGTCCGACAGCTCCGCCCTGGACGCCAGAGGGTCCCACAGCTCCGCCCTGGACGCCCGAGGGTCCCACAGCTCCGCCGCGGCCACGCCCACAGTCTGTTCCGTCACGGCCAAGCCCACAGTCTGTTCCGTCACGGCCACGTCCACAGCCTGCTCCGCCGTGGCCATGCCCACAGTCTGTTCCGTCACGGCCACGCCCACAGCCTGCTCCGCCGTGGCCACACCCGCAGCCGTGTCCACCTTGGTCCCACGAGCTGCCAGCTCCGCCCTGGAGGCTTCCTGTCCTGTGCAGCCACGCCCTCGTCAGCCTCCAGGGCGCCCACCCCCCCACCCCTTTGGATGTTATACGGCGCGAGGACGCGCCTTCGGAGAGGGGGGGGGGTAATGTCACGATCACCGTCCTGCACTACATTCCCCAGAATCCTCTGACACACCTGCATTCACTCTCCGCTCAATTACCAGTCACACCTGTTCCCAATCAGTCACCTCGTTACCCAGCCCTATAAAACTCTCACGCACACTTCAGTCTGGGTCAAGCCTCCAACAGGAGAAGACCATTACCACGATCCCCTGAAGTTTCCAAGTCTGCCAAGAAGATCCGTCACGTAACTATACCCACCTCTGAAAATACTCACCTTTGTCTCCCTGCCTCCAGTATTCCTGCCTGGTTCCCCGTTTCCCGAGTCCTGCCATCTAACCCAAGTGATCCACGTGTCCACCGAGATTTCCTTGTTCCTCCCTGGATCGGACACAGAACAGTATTCATCTCACTGTAAATAAACTCACGTTTGCTTTCACTTATCTCCGCCTCTGGGTCTTGTATCCTGACAGAAAGTCCGTCTAAAGTTTTTGTTTAATATTAACATTTTTATCAGACTCCTATGGTCTCTACCCAAGTACCGGCATTTCTGAATGGGCTGAGGCTGGGATTTAGTGAGTTTGAAGTGAAAGTATTTGATGAACGTACTATGTGCCGAGAGCATTCACGCAACATTATTATCTCTTTTTGACAGAGGTGGCTTTTAGAGGCTTTTGCATTGGAGGTCTTCATATATAGGCTACATATAATGCACACACTGTATAAAGACATTAGTAGAGGTAAACATGTGCTACAATGGTTGTAAACATTGTAAACTGACTGTG